>QRDG01000391.1:411542-431969 GCA_012064385.1 Puccinellia tenuiflora | reverse complement strand
GGGCAGCTGCCATCGCCCTTTTCCTTTGCTTGTTCAGCTGCTTTGTCAGAAGGGCATCATCTTCATCTTCTGTATCCTCTCCTGATGAATCGTCCTCATCGCCTCCTGTCTCAGTCGATCCCTTGGCATCCCCAGTGCTATCAGCGACTGGATTTGTCGGTTCGTTCTCACCGCTGGGACTTGTGCTTGTTGCATGCTGCAAGGTAAACCGATGTAAGCAATATCCAGGGAGAAGTTTGTCTAGTCAATCAGACGAACATATTGCTAACCTCATCAGAAAGAGTTTCAGGTCCATTAGAGTCCATCCCGACAAGATCAGGAACACTGGTAGAATCCTGAAAAATATCCCCCATAATATATTTGAAAAACTGATAACTTGAGAAAATTGAAACTGCTAGATAGATTTAGCAGTGTGCAAACATGATTGGGACATGGTTCCCATTAGACCATTGGTTAGGTTAACCTAACCTAAAATAAAGCCCAATGGGTCAAATGGAAAACCCAAAAATCTATTAGGTTTTTTAGGTTCGATCCAATCGAACCAAAGGTTAACCCGACACGCATGCCTTCCTCCATCGATTGCGTGCACGCTTTCGATCAAGAGCTTTGTACGCGCGGTCACCTCTCTTGCTCCGCGAGCCCCTTCCCTGACGCTCACCGCCGCCGTCACCTCCCCGACCTCCACGGGAAGGGGCACCACATTTGTCCCATCTGCGATCGTGCGGTGCCAGCGAGATGCTCGTGTGCGCCACCTCGTTGCTCTTATGTCGAGCACCTCGTGTGCGAGCACCGTGCACCCAGACGGAAACAGCAGGCCGCGGTCGTCTTCGTGCCGCCACATGGGCAAGCAGCTGGGCACGCACTAGCTAGCAGCAGCGCATGCACGCACTAGCTGCATCACCCAGGTTGCATGCAGCGCAAGGCATGGTCAAGCTGTCCGGGCGGGACGGTCGGCGAGCGCGGCAACGCGACCTGGAGTGCCGACAGGCAGCGCCGCGGCTAGCCGAGCTGGACGGCCGACGGTTCGAACCTTACTAACCATTGGTTAACCTTTTCTAACCCAATTAACCGTTTGGTTAACTTATTTATCCATTTAGACAAAATGATTATTTAGGTTCGAAACCGGAATATAAATGGTTAACCAAATCCCATCACTATGTGCAAAGCTTGGAGACACATTTAACTCAGAAAATGTTCGGTAAGCGGGTCAATACCTCGTCTGCTATTTTTAAGGAACTGATTTTAACAGACACAGCATTGCCACCTTCAGCTTCTCGTTCTGATGTTGAATCAACATCATCATCATCTGAGTTGGAATCGTTTTCTTCAGCATTCTCATCAATGAACTGTAATCAGGTGAAAAACAGAGAATGTCATCACTCACCAGAGTAAATATCTGCTATTTAATGTCAAATTGATAAGGTGACATGTGGTCTGATATTAAGAAACATTTCATGGTTTCCAAAATTTTAACAAAGTTCTGTGATCTGATATTATTGCCTTCAGAAAGTGCATTGTCACAAGATCCCCAAATGGTTATGTCACATATTAACATTAACTGGTCAAACAGAGTCTCCCATGTACCCACACGATACCATTTGTAACTTCCAACAAGTTGTATAATGTTAGGTATCTTCTCATGATTAGAGGAAACATTGATAGCATAGTAACATAAGTTCATAAAATACAACGGGAGGGGGAAATGGATGACTGAGGAGATCATGTATGTATGCCATACTTCTGCCTTCATAGCAAAATACAGTAGATCTTCAAACTGAGTAATACAAAGATATGAGTTCTGTACCAACATCTGACTTACCTTTTCTATATCAACTTGCTCCTTTTTGGTGAAGCCACTGGCAGCTAGTTCTTTGTCCAAGGCACCAGAAGTCTTTTGAATGGATAGAAAGGACGGCCTGGCACTGTCATCATCATCAGTTTCAGACCCATCATGTCCACCTTTCTCTGTAAGATTAAACCTGATAGAAAAGGAAGACAAAGCTTAATAACAAAATGAGTTGTAATGGATAATTTTGCAATTCTTGAGATTTCACTCCATAAGGTGATAAACCTTTTGTTAAAGAACTTGTAGATACACCCAACATCTCGATCAAAATACCTGTAAAAAAGAACCTTGTGAATAATTAATAGAAAGCAATCTTCAGTTAGCTATCAGAATAGACTACATACATCTGGGCATTCCGATGTGAAACAGATACCATCTGTGGGAAGTCGATCATCGTAACTGTTTCATCATCACCAATCTGCACAGCATTAATGCCCATGAAGAATAAAATATAGGGTACGATGCATACTAACAAATTACAAATCACATAATAAGAGAACATAATTTAGGCTTGTTGAAGAATTAAAACTGAAAGCATCGTTCTCCTCAACTCCAAATAACAGTTTGCAGGCATGTGTTTCTTATAGTAATTACATCACAACCATATATTTACGTACACATGGCAAACAAAACTCTTGCCAAAGCTTGAGTCCTAAATCCTAATCACTATTTTTCTCTCCGAAAACACTCAGATCAAAGCATAGTCAAAGAGGTTGCAAGAAAAAAATTGTGAAGGCAAAACAAGAAAAATAGAAAAGGAGCACAACCAAGCTGATTTATCTACGTGAAATAATAACAAGAGGGGGAAATTCGCTATACCATGATGTTGAATTCATTAAAATCACAATGTATCAGCCCATGCTCTGCCAAACGAATTACTAGACCAAGAATTTTATCAAAAACATCATCTGGATTCTGCAATCCACTTATCTGAACACTGCATAACAAAATACAACATCAATATCAGTTTCTGCAAAAAAGGAAAAAGGACTTTTGCTCAACATAAGAGTTCATTTACAAGTCGAATTACAGTGGATATCCTGGCACAAGTGACATAATCACACAATGCCTGTTGCAGTCCACCGCTGTGGGAACAGGGAATCCATGGTCTCCTAAAGCCTGGAATGAAAAATCAGTAGAATGTTATAGAACAAATAAGCATCTAACTAGATTAAATGAATAAAAAGTGTAGTCATGCAAACACCTTCATAAAAGCAAATTCCTTTAGGGCCGCCAGTCGCGATAAATACAACCAGTTAAAGCTCCTCCGGTGCGCTAAATAGTCACGCTTCGATTTTACAGCCCTAAAAGATGTCCTACCCAACCTATGAAGCTTCATGGCCAATATTGTTCCATCCTCCGTGGCAACCTCAAATATATCTACAAAAAAAAAAAACATTATGCATAAAGTATTTGACATTTGCTTGCTGCAACCTCCATATGGCATTGATGTGGAAAGCGGATTGCTAATCTAATTTGGTTGAGTTATTTTTAGATGCATTTTTTTGGGAGTGTCTAATTCTCAGTCGACTTAGATTTAACTAAATCTCAGTCACTTGCACACAGTTGCAAATCATGTGCAACTCATAGACCAGCACAAATCACGACACAAATCAACGGTCAATGAGGCGACTGAGATTTAACTAATTCTCAGTCAGTTGCACACGATTGCAAACCATGTGTAACTCACAAATCAGTACGAATCACGACACAAAATCTAACGGTTAAGGAGGCGACTGAGATTTAGTTAATTCTCAGTCGACTTAGAATTAGCAAAACCGCATTTTTTTTGGTTAAGTTGCCAATTGATATGCTATAGCGATGCGCAACATGTGTTATGTAAGGACAGGCATTAACATATCTTTCTCGTCCAGATTTATATATAAGCACATCACAACAACCGTAAACTGAGCCTAAAAGTAAAATAAAATTTGATTTAAAAATCAATAACGCCATGTACCTGACTCCTTTCCAACACCAATTTGACGACCAACCGAAACAAATACTCCGCGATTTACCAAAGTTTTGATTGCAAGGAAGTCATACCCAAGATATGTGAGACGATACCCATCATCTGTAAGTAAAGAAATGAAGAAAGCAACTATGATAATCCAAATATTCATGTCAACTACGGGGAATCAAAATTCATCATCAACGACTCACACTTTTTACAATCATGGTGAACCAGTTTGTTCTTCAATAAATTCCGCAGCACTTTATATGTTCCTCCATGCCTAAATACATGAAGCATTAGAACACATTGAACGGAATAAGGACATATCCATAAAACCAAACAACAGATTCCATGTGTAACCTGGTTGACAAGAATACTGAGCCCTTATCACAGAGGGAACCTAAGTTGTTTGAAGATTTGATCTAAGACCTACATGTTTCCACCACATGATAAAAAAAAAATACAGTATATAACATTACAGGAAGCAACCTTCTAGTCAGTGGATTCTAACTTCGTTTTAATAAATTGCCACGGATATGTTATGGATATAAGTAATCTTATATGTCAAAATAGCAAACATTTAAAGAATGATATTGGTTGTGCATCAGACCTTAGGAAGGTACAGACTTATCCAAAACGAAATATGCCAGTCCAAACACCACTAGTGAGCTCAAATCAAAACCCACAAGCTATCATATCAACTCCCCACACCTCAAAACTAATAAGAGCGATAACGGGCATCAATTTAGCAAACCACACCACATCACAATTCCGGACCAAAAGGGCGGCAGACGCACTACTCACTTCAATCCGGCGATGCGGTCGACGAGCTCCGCGGGCACGATCTCGTGCTGCGAATCCAAAACCAAACCGAAACATCAGGCCGGCGAGGAAGCCAACAGCTCGACATGGGGGGTAGGGGGGTTTAGGCCTTACGTTGCGCATGCCCATCTCGCAGGCGGTGAGGACGCGGAAGTCGTCCTTGGAGAGGTAGCGGAGGGCGTTCACGTCGAGCTTCATGGTGTCCTCCTCGCAGCGGCGGCGGGGAGTGGCTGGCTGGCTGGCTGGCTGGCTGGCGGCGCTAGGTCAGAGCTGGTGACTGCGTGTGGGAACGGAGACGGGGAGCAGAGTCGAGTGGAGGGGTTCGGCCGTTCGGGTGCGGACGGTTGGGGAAGGAGAGCTGAGAAGCATGGGCTATAGCTGGCCAAACGGGCCGTGCCAAGAGGGCCGGCCCGAGGCACGGCTCTTTTGGCCCGGCCTGAGCACAGCACGTCACGATTTAAATGGGCCGCGGCACAGCACGGGCCAATTAGTGCTCGGGCCGGCACGGCACGATTAGTTTTTTTTTATAGTTATTTTACCTATTTTTTCGAATTTTAGGACTGTAATAGTGCTAATCCGGCCTGTCGGGCCGTATTCGTGCTAAATGGGCCGTGCCTAAACCGACCGGACCTTAACCGTACCGTCGGGCCGTGCCGAAAGTCCAGCCGAGGCCCGCGTGCCGGTCCAGCACGGCACGAATGGCTACCGTGCCTAACGGGGCCGTGCCGTTAGCGTGCCGTGCCGTGCCGGCCGGGCCGGCCCGTTTGGCCAGCTATAGCATGGGCCAGGCCGGGGCGTAGGGTTTGGGCTGCGTAGTATATCTTGGCCGGGCCGTACACAGAAAAAAAAAGTGGAGGCACACGTTGCATAAATTTTTAATGAAATTTTGAGCAAATCCTCCTGAAATTTAAAATTTGAGTATGGCCCCCACTAGGCTATACTTGGGTCCGCCCCTGGTACAGGTGCCGCCAGCCACTACGACTACCGGTAGGGTTAGGGTGAGGAATGAAGATATGACAACTCGTGCAATGTAGCCATTGGGAACCAAGAGTGAGAATCGAAGCGTATTGGGATGGGATGGGCCTACAGAAAGCATACAAAATTGATCTAGGGTATGGTCCAATGTTATGATCTTTGATTAATACTAATAGCGATCTTTTTACTCCATTTACGGTGATGTGATAATCCAAAAGTATGTCGTGGAAAGGAGCGCCTCACCTGGAAAAATTCTTTAAGTGAATAAATCGTCAGACTTCGTCAGGTAGCACAAAATCAGCATGTATGTGATATGTTTTCAAACATTTTCTTCAACTAGTGGTCGTTGACGAGGAGCAAGGGAAGGTCGTCAATTACAAAAAATCCCATAAGGGGTATCCTGTCAAGGGCGCTGGGAGTACGAGAGGTGGTTATTTAGCATCGAGAAGAGGCCCACGATGGTGTCTAGCTTGATCTTTGAACCATATCTTTTGTTTTGTGTCGTTTGGACTAAATTGGGCGTGTTTCAACAATGTCATTTGAACTATGTCGTCTCAACTATGTCGATTGAACTATGTCATTCGAAATATTATCGTTTCAACTTTTATTATATGAAGTTTATTTGGCAGATGATACGAGAAATGAAACAAATAGTTTAGGTGGTAGAGTGTAGTGGGTCTAACTTTGCACACACATTCAGCGTCTCTTACAAATTTTAGAGGACCATCTAAACCACTTCTAGAGGCACAACTTTTAGAGAGTACAGATTCATCCCTAAAACATCATGGGTTTGTTTCTTCTTCCTTATGGAACTCACAATATCTTTGACAAGCATCGGTTTGTTTCTTTCGATAAGGTTCAAGTGAGAAGAGAAAATATCGCATGGTTAGTTGGCTAGAGGAGTGTCGTTCCCAAAGTTATAACCAAATTGTGTAAGTTTATTTGCATTAACACAATGACATTTTTCTGAAGGGCATAGTGTTTAGTTTGTGTTTCCATAGTAACTAAGTAACCAGTAGGTGTGGATATGTGTAGGTTTCACTTTTCCACTAGAAGAGGAAAAAGGTTGCCGATTTGTAATAGGATGCATGACACAGGTGATTTTTGGGTGGATGGCTATCTTGGTGTTTGAACTATGTCTTTTGAACTAGTTGGGCTTGTTTCAACTGTCCTTGAACTGTGTCGACTAAACTATGTCATTTGAGATATTATCATTTCCAGGACGGCGGCACACCTCTTCTTTCAATAACGTTGTACCAAGATAATTTGGGGATTGATCAAGATTGGCTTGGGCTTCACTTTCTTTCCTCCTCCGGTTGAATGTCCTACCCACTGCCGAGTGGTGGATTAGCATGTCCAACAATAGCACCCCCAATAGTAAGGCCATGGCTTCGATCCCCATGTTCAATCACTTGTTGGAAAATTTGAAATGAGAGACATGCGAGGGCTTTTTGGCAAAAATCTACACCTCCATCCATCATCATCAACACCATCAGGGCAGGGCTAGCTTACGCACGCGCGAGCGCTCGCGTGGTTTCTGACCGCGACGGTCGGAAATTCCGACGGCTAAACGACAAGGGCGGGAGGAAGAAGAAGATGAGCACCCCGCCGCCACCGCCGGCCGAACCGCCTGCCTCCGCCGCCCGCGGCTGGCGGCGCTCCCGTGCCCACCTCGCCCTCCTCAAATCTCCTCCTCCGCCGGTCCGCCGCCGCCCCGGACCATCCCTCTAAGCCCCCACCCTTCTTCTCCGGCGACGGCGACCTGCACCCCCACACCCCCCAAGTTAAGGATTATTACTCGCACCCACCTCCTCCCCCGCTGCCGCGGCTCCAGCTCACCCCTTCGCCTCAGTCGGGATGGGGACGGGAGGAAGGAATTCGTGAGGAAGAAGAGCGCCGATCGGTCGAGCGCGGGTGAGTAAGCCTTTTCGACACCATCAAGACCGAGGCGAGGCTTTGGATTTCCGCGCGCATACAGAAAAAGTCTACATCTTCTAGTACATAAATAATTCGTCTTCTTGCTGGCCATCGTTACGGCCCGAAGTCCGCACATTTTAAGTGCTAAAACTTTGCACGCATATAAAAATCCGAATTTGTCATACACGCTTGCAAGCGCATACACTCTGACGTCCTCAGTCCTGTCTTGGTGCGTGATCAATACAACAACAACAACCACCACGATTATCACATGCCCGCTGGTCGAATTATTTAACCAACTAAATTAATGCACCAAACAATTGGCCGGGGAGCATGCATCCATGATCCATCCAGAAGTAGAAAGCAACCGGGACGCGGCAGGATGTCCTCGGCCAAGGGAGGCGAACACTACAGAGCACGAGCACTGAATCTGCACGGAGGCAAGCTGTCGGCCGGCCGGCAGCACCGGCGGAGGGAAAAGACGACCGACCGCCGATCGAGCGCGCTGCGCTTGGTCAGTCAGTCAGATGCGCCGCCCCTTCTCAACCGCAACCAAACGCGTCAGTACTACTACTAGTCGTGGTGCTGATACTCCATCCAGATCGGCTTGGAATTTATGCCACCCACATGCACGACTCGAATCGATCAACGCATACGCTGCACCTGCTGCTGCTCCGAGATCTCGACGTCACCGGCCGCGATCTCCGAGTTGATCCTCGCCGTACGGCGGCACGACCCGACCCGGCCACGAGCTCGTGTTCGCTTTGAATGAGCGCGAGTCGAGTCAACATCTGCAGCTTAGCTTAGCCCTCACGTTGTTTGTTCAACGAACCTGCTCCGTCCGAAGCAAAGCAGCCGCCCCGCTTTCACATTTATAAGCCGTTGAACAACCAGCCTCCATCGACCTTCTATTGCTTGCAGCCTCCCACCCCACCTTCATCCGTTCAGGCCGAGACGGCGAGTTCTTCCGACTGACCGTGGAGTTTCTCGTGGTTTTGTCATCGGAGAAAGTAGCCACCGCCCACCACATTCCTACAGTATGGAGAGGATGGCAGCGAGGACGAGGAGAAGCACCGGCCAGCACAGGCGAATGCAGACGGCGCCGGCGCCGGTGACGGAGCAGAAGCAGCAGCAGAGCCGAGGGGGGCAGAGCTGCCAGAGAACGCCGCCGCCGCCGGGCTACCTCACCGTCCAGCTGGTCATGGTGTTCCTCTGGGTGGCCGTGTCGCTCGCGATCCTGCCGCTCGTGCTGCCGCCGCTGCCCCCGCCGCCGCTCTCGCTGCTGCTGGTGCCCGTCGGCCTGCTCGCCGTCCTGGCCGCGCTCGCGTTCGTCCCGCTAGATGCCCACAGCAATGTCCTCGGCTCGTCCTGTTGGTAGACTGCATTTTTTTCTCTGCCTCGTAGTAGCTTTTAGCTATTTCAGATCTAGCGTATACTACAGATTGTTTAGCAGAGGACAGTTTTACTTGTAATTGTTCAGGGACGACCGAACACTTGAATTCCAGCAACGTCATTTGATCCCACGAACTTATCAAGTGAAATTCAGAAAACATTTGCATTTGTGATTGCACAATTTGTACGTTCACTGGATATATGAACTTTTTGATCCTTGTGATGATAATCTACCTGTTATCCATCGGTGCAAATGCGCAGTTCACTCTCTATATGCATTACGTAGTATTATTTAACAAATCTTCTATAAAATGACATTTGCTTAATTTCTGGGTTGAAATAATAAACAAGATCACAGTGAAATCCACTAAATATTGCCACATTCGAAACTATGCTCAGTTCGTGCTCCCACAATATCTTCAAACTCCTCTTCTAGGAAGCTAGGGCTCATATTCATGTCCCTCTGCGACGTAGGATCACAGTCGTAAATTGGACATTTTTTTTTAGATAAAAGGCAATAATGCCCAGCTTTGAATTAACAAAGCTAAGAGTTTTACAACGGCAATTACAGACGAAACATGGTGTTGAGGAGAACCTCTAACAAAGCAGACCAAGGACAAGCTAAAAGAAGAGGAGGCTACACTACACCGAGCACCAAATCCTTGCGTAGAACGGCCAGCCAGAAGGCAGGAACGGACCACCAGCGAAGACACCTCCACAACTAGCACAGAGCTTGACATAGGAGAGGAAAGCAGGAGACGAAAGACAAGAGCCTTCAGCACACGTCGAGCAGGAAGGAGAGGATGCCGAGCATCACAGCACCGAACGGAGACCGCAACAACGACAGCAGCGAGCACCAAACCCTTGCGTAGAACAGCCAGCCACCAGAGGGGCGAGAACGGACAACACCGAAAGCGGCGAGCACCAAACCCTTGCGTAAAACGGCCAGCCACCAAAGGGGCGGGATCGGACCACCGTGTCCGCAGGTTGTGCCTCCACAAGGCACAGGAACAAGACAACTTCACTTCAGATCGTCGGCCGCGAAAAGGCACGAGCTTTGCGCTCAAACACCCATGACGAAGCGAGGAGACCCCTGCTCCAAGACGATGCCTCCAAGAAGGACACGATGCAGAAGCGCCGCCACCGTCGGGTCAAAGACCAGGGTTTTCACCCGGAGAATACACGAGAGAGGTGGGGTGGAACCACAGTGTCGCCCCCAAGAGGAAAAAGCGGCGCCCACGGGCGTCGCCGACACCGGCGTCAACGACGACTTGAGCTTTCGCTCGGTCCGATCTCCACCAACCCCTCGACAAGGGTCGCCGGCTCCAACCCCTACCGCGAAGGGCAGGGGACACCATGGATGCAACAGAGCCTCCAGATCAGCATCTGGGCAAGGAACGGCGCCCTCGCCGGACCTCGCCAGGAACTCCAATCGTCGACATCCTTGCCGCCCACACGACCAAGGAACACAACCAACACCGCACGAAGTGGAGCCTGCCGTCAAACCCCACCGCACCCGCCACTCAGGGCCGCCGCCCCGACGTACCAATTGAAGAACCTGCCTCACCTACCTCCCGACGGAAGGCAGGCCACGGGCACGCAACCAGCCACCCCGACTGCCGCACCCACGGTCCTCCAGAGCACCCAACAACTCTTCCACCAGCCACCAAGATCCACACATCGGCAGACGACGAAGATCTGGTCCAGCAACCCAAGATAGACGAGATAGGCACGGACCTCCACGGTGAGCGGCGGAAAGCGACCGAACCGGCTCAGATCTGGCGGCACCCCTGTGCCACCAAGATCCAGCAGGGCCCGACCCTTGCCAGCATCACGAGCACCAGAGACGGACGCGGTGCAGACGACGCCCTCCGTCGACCAGCATCACACCAAGATCCAGCCATGGCTTCGCTGGAGCATCCAGAGCCCACGACGAGAGCCGCGCAGGGAGCGGGAGCAGGGGAGGAGGGAGCTGGGACGGAGAGGAAGAGGCGGCGGAGAGGCCCCGCCGCCTCCACGGGCTGGCCGGCAGCCGCCGACGGCGGCGGCGAGGCGGGGGCGCCGGGAAAGCTAGCTAGGGTTTGGTTTCTTGGGTTCGCCTCGTGAGCCGGAAGAGCGACCCACGAGACCTTCTTTCTCCCGTTGGAGTAATCCGCAGTCCTCTTTCTCTGTTCTGTCGTAAATTGGACATTCAAAAGATTATTGATAATACATGCAAAATTTAAATTTATACCCTAGAAATTTCTATATATTTGGTTACATAACGATACCCTACACACTTCTGTTGATATATTTGTTATGATGTATGCTTTAAAATATGTAGCAATATATTTAATAATGCTAAAAGTAGAGATGATAATTCAAACAATAATATACATATACACTATAATTCATCGATTGTAAATAGACATGCGTTTTTTTTTCTTTTTCCACATTTAAGATGGTTGTGTACCTTGTTAAAGGCAACATCTCACAAAGGAAAAATATTTTGCGCAGATCATATATAGTTTCAATGATATACATTTTAACTATATAACAAAAAACAATAAGAAAATATTGTATGGTTAACATTGCTAACTAATAGAAAATATAAATACGTATGAAAGTTAGCATAATCATAATTACTTTAACTCGCTCGGAGTCCAAAGTTGAGTTGGAACAACCATGCTCTGCTTTAATGTGGACCATGCTCTGCTTTAATGTGGGCTAGCTTGTGCGTATTCCCAAGAAGGTTCCATGTATGGTCGAATGTCGTTTCCTAAAAAAAACTAAAACATGGTGCAAATTGTATAAATATTGACCAATATAATATGTGTTGTATAACATTAAAATTGTACAATTAGAAAGTATAGCATCTAAATTTTCAAATGCTATATATTTTTATAATAAATAACACATACTACGAGTTGGTCAAATTGAGGATGTAGGAACACTTGCGGGACTTATAAACCCGACCATAGTGAGTATTAATAAACTAACAAACACACTTAAATGGTTTATGATGGAGTAGAACACACATATATAACACGTTAATAACTTGGGTCAACAGAGCATCTACTTAGGGGTATATTCGCATATTCTTGCACTTTGCATAGCGAAGCTTTCTGTCAGGCGGCGGGCTGAGCTGGAGAGTACACTTGGGGTAAGACCAGTAGCCGTACGGGAACCACTTGAAGATGTGGAGCATGTTGCGGAATCGGCCTGCCATCTCCATGACCCCCCTCCCCCCGTGTGTCATCGATGTCCGTCATGCTATGAGGTCCTCCCACAGCAGAAGCTGTCTGATGAGAAACTCCACAATCTTGCACGAAGGACGATCTAAAATTTTGATTTGACAGGGTCAAATATACTATAGTTTGATTAGGGTAATGTGTGTGTGTGGGGGGGGGGGAGCTGCCCCCTCCCCCAAGGTAAGATATAAGAATTATTTAACATTATTGTTTCCTATCAAGTAACGAATGCGAATTAGCTTAGTAGAGAAAGATAACTTACTCACTCCTCGGTAGCGTAGTCAGCTGTTGCGGTGTTAAAGTACGTGACGGGCACACTCGTCACCGAGCCGAAGAAAGTGAGGACCCTAGCTGCCATGTACCACCTGCATTTGCTTTGATAAAATAGAAAATTCCATTGCTACAGCGTGCTATCGAACACACATGCATTTGCCATTTCATTTGCTTTGCATTCCTCCGGTTTGCATTGATGCATTTCCCTATTTCTTTGGAGTTTTCAGTACCCATGTTTTATGTCCCTGCAAACCGAACGGGGCCCATGTAAGTGGTGGTGCATTTTTCCTCCGCGTGCGCGGCGCCGATGCGTTGTTTCCGTACGATGAAAGCGACAGGTGAAAAGATTCAGGCGGTCCGAGGTGGCCACTCGGTGTCATCATGTGGTGGAAAAAGCGCCTTTAAACAATAAAAATATACTCTGCGTTCTATGTGAGTCTCGTGTTTTGGTCTTTTGTCCTGATTATATCATTTCTCTCATAGTACAAATTAGGAATACGCGTATATTTTATGACACTCAAGTAAAGATTAGAGACCTACAGTAACTCATCATGGAGAACGTCCTATTTCATGACGTGACAACTACTATCACCTGACCGGCCCTGCTGCTGCGGCCAGCTTCCCCGCGCGCTGGGCTTGAAGCAGACTGAAAACGACGGAGAAAGTGAGAGTACACTTTTTAACCCTTTTCCGTTGTACGCATCTAGCATCTAGGAACAACAGTAGAGAGAGGAGGAGAGTGAAAGAACAAACGATGTCCCGGATGTCGCCTAGAGGGGGGGTGAATAGGCGATTTACACTTTTTCTAATTAGGGCTTGATAATTGCGGAATAAAACTATTAGTTTAAATTAACAAGCCAACAACCTAATATTCTAGGTTCACCTATGTGCACCAACAACTTATGCTAAGCAATTCAAGCAACAAGATGATAGCAAGATATGAACTTCAAGCACGAAGGCTATCACAATATAAATTGCATAAGTAAAGCTCGGGTATAGAAATAACTGAATCACGCGGAGACGAGCATGTATTCCCGAGTTCCTCATTGTTAAGAGAGTACGTCTCGTTGGAGGGGTGTGAGCTCGCCACAAGAAGCCTACTCAAAATGCCACAAAGGCCTCACCCTATTCTCCGATGAACCGCACCCAAGGGTTTGGTTCACCTTCCACTATCGGAATCCAGAGCCCTTTACAACTTTCTTGGGGCACACACCCACAACCCAATTGGGGGCTCCCAAAATGTGCCAAAGCTTCACAACCGAAGTCTTCGCGACACCTCCAACCGTCTAGGATACACAATGCACCCAAGAGGCACAAGCTCTTGGGAACGCGATGCACCCAAGAGTAAAAAGGTTCTCAACTTCGATCTTCACGTATCACCGTGGAGAGAGCTGATGGGGTCGCAGCATGGAAAACAAAAATTTTCTACGCGGCAAAGCGGAATAAACCCCAAGGATCTAGATCAACGAGATGAAGATAGCGAAGATGAGATCCAATCTCTTACCCTCGAAGATCAACAAACGCGTTTTGTCGGTGCAGGGGTTGGCTAGTCGATCCCCGCAACTAGACTCGTCTAGTCGCGAGGAGATGTATTATCCTCGAGATCCAATCCGGTGAAGTGCAGCAACGGGCAGCACCTCCGCGGCGTCCACACGTACAGCTCGATGAAGACGTCGACTCCTTGATCCCGCAAGCGAGACGACGTGGCCTTGATGATCTCAGCAGCACGACGGTAGTGCCGGTGACGATGACGGTCTCCGCGAGCAGGGCTTCGCCAAGCCAAGCAAGAGGAGAGGGAGAGGACAAGGCGGCGCAGCAGCCCTAGGGCAAGGGGTGGTGCGGCTAGGTGTGGTGAGGTGGAGGTGCGGCAGCCCTTCGGGAGATGGGGTGGCGCACTAGGGCTAGATGGGAAGAGGGGGGTGCGGCTAGGGGAGAGGTGCGGCAGCCTCCAAGGGGTGTGTTGCGCACCCCCCCCCCCTCCTTATATAGGTGGCGGCTAGGTCAAGGGGAGGGGGCCGGCCGGCCCCTCCTTGCTTGCCCCCCAAGTTGGAGTCCAACAAGGACTCCTCCTTGGGCCCTTTCCTAAAGGGGTGGGAGCCCACCTCCTAGTCCAACTAGGAGTGGGACTCCCCTCCTATGCCGCACCAGCCCATGGGCTTAGGTGGTGCGCCCCACCAAGTGGTGGCAGCACCCCTTTGCACCATGTGGGCCCCATACAAATTATGCGGTCCCACTTCTAGACTCTTCTAGAACATTCCGGAACCTTCCGGTACCCTTTAAATAATTTCCGGAACTTTTCCGAAACCTCCGGAAACAACTTTCCATATATGAATCTTATTCTCCGGACTCCTCCGGAACTCCTCGTGATGTCCGGGATCCCATCCGAGACTCCGAATCACCATTCGTTCACTTCATCATTTAATTCATCGCAAAACCTAATTTCATCGGAACGTTAAGTGTGTGACCCTACGGGTTCGAGAATGCATAGACATGATCATATCAATAATTAATAGCGGGACCGGGATGTCCATATTAATTCCTATACACTCAACGAAAACCTTTTCTCGATTGAACCACGATGCCGGAGATTCAATTAATCTCATATACGATTCCCTTTGTCTCACGATATTTTACTTGCCCGAGATATAATCGTTGACATCCCCATGTCTAGTTTAATCTCGTTACCGACAAGTTCTCTTTACTCGACCATAATATAGGATCCCGGTGATTACAACTTAATCACATGTCTGCAGACTCTTGATGCTATATTACCGAGAAGGCCTGGAGATATCTTCTCCGTCACATGGAGGGACAAATTCCACTCTTGATTCATATCACCCAACAACCCACCATCGGAGATACCTGAAAGCCACCTTTATAATCACCCAGTTACGAAGTGACGTTTGATGTCCACAAAGTATTCCTCCGGTGAACGGGAGTGATATAATCTCATGGTCTAAGGAAACTATATTTGGCATATTAAAAGTGTTGACAACAAAACTTTTGTGACACGATTAATTGCAACTCTTTATTTGGGTCATGTCCATCACACCATTACTCCTAATGATATGACTCCGTTATCAAGTGACTATAACAAGTCCATAGTTAGGAAACTCTAACTATCTCTTGATCAACGAACTAGTCCTGTAGAGGCTCACTAGGGACTCCGGGTGTTTATATTTCCACACATGTATTATGTTTCCATTTAATACAATTATAGCATGGATAATAAACTATTATCATAAACTTGAATATGCTTAATAAACCATTTTATTATTGCCTCTAGGGCATATTCCCAACAGTCTCCCACTTGCACTAGAGTCAATAATCTAGTTTACATTTCCGCGATCCAACACCCATGGAGTCTCACTCATGAAGTCTCAGTGCCGATCATGTTTGCTTGTGGAAGAGGTTCCGTCCGTACTCTGTACCTTTACAGTTCTTTATGTCCTTTGCAAAATTGTAACTGTCACCTAATTTGACATTACTTTATCATCTCATGATAAACTTCTTATCATCCCATGATAAAACCATTATCATATAATGTATATAATATGTTTGGTTATAGAGTGAGATAATCATATCCTTTCATGCCATATGTATGATTAGCCAATTGGACTTTCTCATAACACATGCATCTGGAACTCACTCAATCTTGAAACAACTTTCTCAAACCAAAATATTATATCTTATTTCAATCCTTGAATTAATCATATACTCCTATATGTTGTAGACTTAACAAATCAACAGTGAACCTTGTCACTTTGACATTTCCGATCATGCTTTTGCTGTGCTACTCTGCTATAAAGAGATCCCTAATTTAGTCTGGCTTTATGACTTCAACCAAGTCCACCATTTTCTAAATTTATCTCAATCTCATGAAAAATGACTCCTCATTCAACATGTTCTTACAATTAAGAACTTGGGTCACATATCGTCATATACAAACATATGGTTCTTATATGTTGAGATCTATGAACAATTCATATTGAATTTCAACATATCCTCTAACCATCAATTTTGTACTGAGTTTTCTAACTCAATGCTTCACCTATATATCACAATGAGATGAACCGTTCTTCTCTTTGTTTCATTTTGAACTCCTTCAAAAATATTTAGGTTAAACATCTGACTCTAATGTTTTATCAAACTTATCTATCCTCCATAGATACATTCATCTACATGAATATTTGACGTTCAAACTAACTTCATAAGTTATGCATTGGTCCATGACAACATTTACAACATTTATGAAATCTCCATTTCATTCAAACACTATGTTGTAAACTCCCACTCAAATATACCTCATACACATATTAAATTGTGAAGCCACTTTGACTCCCACTCAGAAATATGTTATCTTTATATTTGACCATGATTAATTAGCTCCCACTCAAACATATGTCACCACATATTTTGATTATGGAAATTAATTTCTGCTCTAACTTAATATATGTCACCACATATCTTAATTAGATCTCACTCAGTTTCTTATGCACTTTCTCGACACTTTGGACTCCTCCAAAACTCTTAACTCTTAAGATTCGAGAACTCATATACGAAACACCAGCACATTGCCAGTTCTAAGTTTTATTTATTCCACGCAAACTCTTTTGCAAAATAAATATGTGAAACATCCTTTTCACAAAATCAAGTAACGATTACTTTATGATTTAAACTTAAATTGGAATGACTCTTAGTCACTTTCGTATTTAAAGTTTCTATTTCTTCTTTTGTAGTTTTGTAGGTATGTCTTGTTTCTCAAACATGACAAGTAAATCATGAATATCATTTTGCAACTATTGACAAAATTCATATTCTTGAACCCTACTTCTCTTTAGACAAGCTAAACCATAATTCAATGATCACCATCATCAAAAACTTTATGTGTCAAGTTTTAACCAACTTAGCACTTTACATATGTGCCACTTGATACATAAACATGCAAGGTTTAAGCTTTCTAAACTCATTCCAACAAATCTTTTATCCATGAAACAATTTCACGATAAAACCACTAAAATACATAACACAACCAAACACATTGGTTTGTTCCTTTTAGTCTCACATTGTGGAATCTCTATTCATAATCTCATATGAACATTCTACAAAACTTTATTTGCTATGGCTCTTAGTTATCTCATAATCATTGAAACCACTATTTCACATAACTCATATGCGAAACGCAAATCATTAAATAGATCCCTTATTTAAAACAGAGTGTTATCAAAATAAATCTAAATGATACTAATGAAACCTTAAAACCTAAGAACCCTTTGTTTATGACCACATAATATCAAATACAATGTGACTACAATACTTTAGGTTTATCAAAACAACTTTTGAATAATCTCTAAATATTGTAATTTGTGATAACACTTGTCACAAGTCACCATACTAAACAATAACTCAAATATTTTGTCTCTTTTGATCAAATCGAAAAGACTCAACTATCTTGTTAACTTAATATCCTTTACTTCCAAAATCTCATCATGACATGAATAAATACTCCTATTTACTCATCCATGATAAAATAATGATGTCTTTTATTTACTGAAAAATACAACCAACACTTGTGTTTATTTTCAGCAACTCATGGCATTTTCAGAAAATGGCATTTTTAATCACACTACTTAGTGATGCGCATCACCATGCTCGTCAGCACTAATAGTACAATTAAAACAATTCTCATCATTAAGTATTGGATATTTTAGTATGTCTTTATTTTATAAGTGTTTAACTACTTATCGTTTAAATCTAGCAAAGGACAATAATCTCATAATCGAAACGTGATCTCCAAAAAAGGATTACTCATGAAAATAGAACAACACCTTGTCTTTAACATGAATGACCGTCTCACAAACCGAGACACACTAATTTAAGATCACACTTAATTCGATTACAAAAACCATTCAAATCCTCTAATTTAAAACCGATAAATGTAGAAGTGAAATGACGCCAGCATCAACTCCTTGATTGCCATCTTCCCGCGAAAACCACTCAGTCCCTCCATGCACTTCTCAAACGGCAGGCCCTGTTTTCATAAAACAGCACAAGTATCAAATACTTAGCTCACCATAAGTGTAAATGGGACATTAAACATTTATAACTAGTATATCAAAATATACCTTCTGCGTTGACTACCTCTCCTGCTATGGGTTCCACTTTAACTTGACTCAGCTGGGAAATGAACTCACAGAAAGTGATCGAATCCCTTCCCATGACATAGTTCTTCACATAATCCTTATAGCTGGGGGGAAGCGAACGCAGCACCCCATCTATTGCCATCTCGTCAGTTATTTCATGGTTCCAAACATCCACCATAGTATAATACAGCCGGTGCATCTTACTTAGGTGCTGTTCCAAGCAAGTGTTTTCTTCCATCTTAGTTGAAAGAAATTCATCCAGGCATTCAAACCTTGCAACTCTAACTTGTGCTATGAACCTTTGTTTCAGCTCATCGACAATCTCCATTGCGCTCAAGTTTCCAAATTGTCTACCAAGGTTAGAATCCATGAAGGCGCATATCAGCCACTCGACTCTCAAGTAGGTGGTCTTTTGATCATACCACTCCATATACCCTTCATAGTCAACTGTAACATCAGGGCATTTTTCTAAGGCTTCATCTATCACGTAGAGCTCATCATTGGCGAAAAGGGCTTCTCTCAGACGCATGTACCACTCAGCAAAGTTGGACCCATCTAGACGCAGCTCCTCAGCAAGAAACATACTACTGTAGTCTCCCATGATCTACAAGGATTTTGCAAAGACATCTTTAGGACACTTGTTTATGATAATTTTAGTTCAAATTAATCAAATTAATGAACTCCCACTAAACTCAACATCTCTCTGGTTGATTAGTGACACACGATCCAAATCCACTACACCACCACCGATCATCACGTGAGATGATGTAGTTTCAATGGTGAACAACTCAGTGTTGATCATATCATTCATATGACTCGTGTTTAACCTTTCGGTTCCGTGTTCCCGAGGCCATGTCTGTACATGCTAGCTCGTCAAGACAACCGTAGTATTTCTGCTTGTGCAAACTGGTTTGCACCCGTTGTATGTGAACGTTGAATCTATCACACCCGATCATCACGTGATGCTTCGAAACGACGAACTTTCGCAACGGCGCATACTAGGGGAGAACACTTAATTATCTTGATATTAACATGAGAGATCACCTTATCATGCTACCGTCGCGATCACATCAAAGCATAACAATAAGGTGCATAAAAGGGATTAACATCACATGCAATTCATAATTGTGATATGATATGGCCTTTCTTCATATGCTCTTAGATCTCCATCTTCAAAGCACCGGCAAGATCTCCATCTCCGGCATGATCTCCATCATCTTGGCGCCATCACCATGGTTTTGTCCACCAACTATTGCAACTACAACTAATGCTACTCTTAGCAATAAAGTAAAGCAATTACATGGTGAATTTCATTGAACACGCAGGTCACATAAAATAATAGACAACCATATGGCTCCTGCCGGTTGCCGTACTCGTCGACATGCAAGTCGCGAAATATTACAAACATGATCATTGCATACATTATCACAAATCACATTGGCCATATCACATCACTTGACCCCCTCTGCAAAAAACAAGTTAGACGCCTCTACTTTGTTTATGCAAATTTTACGTGGCTTGGGTCAACGAGTTAGAACCGTTCTAATCTACGCAAAAACCACAACGGTGATATAATAGTTGCTTATTTACTCATCCTTTTGAAAGGCCTTCCATTGAAAATTGCATCCTCACTAAAGCAAGAGAAACAGACACCCGCCAGCCACTTATGCAAAACAAGTTGCATGTCAGTCGTGGAACCGGTCTCTCGTGCGTGGACGAGTAAGGTTGGTCCGGGCCGCTTCAATCTCACAATACCGCAAAGATGCAAAGTGCACGCGAGAAGGTAGCAACATAAAATATCAACGCCCACAACTCCTTGTGTTCTAATCGCATCAACACCTACGATAGATCTAGGCTCTGATACCACTGATGGGG
>QRDG01000391.1:345915-405157 GCA_012064385.1 Puccinellia tenuiflora | reverse complement strand
AATGGGAGTGCCGAGCATTCATACGGAAGAATAGGCCCCTTTCATGTTCGAGGAAGACATCAACGGAGATGTGGGATCCTTGATCGCACAAAGTCTAGTGGAGTACCGATGTTCTGGCGGGAAGAAGAGGTCCCACGCGTGATTTGCTTGTCAACAGGTCGTTAAGTTTCAATCTCGACTTGTGATCGTATATGACATTTCTACACATGTGATCTCAACTAGTAACACTTGTGATGTGGATGTGTCATGTTGTTATTTAAAGTGTGAGAGGATTTGTGATGCGAGATATCGTGTCGTCATATCAATTATAAACAATAGTATATTTAATCCTACAAAAGATTTATAAAACAAAATCAAATTGTATTTAGACAACTATAACTTGTTCACCTTGAAAACCGACTCCATCTCCTAGAAATGGGGTCGATTCTGATAGCAAATCGAGTGAGGGGGGGGGGGGGGCATTTTGCCTGCCGGTTTTAGAACCGACTCCATCTCCAAGAAATGGGGGGTCGATTCTGATCTTCAAATCGAGTGCGGGGGGGGGGGGGGGGGGGGGGGGGGGGGGGGGGGGTATTTTGCCTGCCGGTTTTAGAAACGACTCCAGCTCCTAGAAATGGGGTCGATTCTTATAGCGAGCAGAGTGAGGAGGCATTTGTCCCTTCGCTTCGCTTCGGCCCAAGCCTCCGGCGACTGGACTCGCTTCGCTCCATCAGAACTTAGCTGCCTTTATATGAATTTGGATCACCACAAAATAACACAAATAGCAGAAGGATTTGATCAACGTTGCACATGCCCTTATTACCCTTTGATTTTAACACCATATTGCAGTTAACCACATGGAGAAGTAGTTTTTAAAAAACTACAATATTGAAGCATTAGCTAGTTAGCTCCTACTCCTACATAACATTTTTTTGCGGGGCTGCTCGGCTGCTCCTACATAACATTACAAGAAGAAGAGAATCTAGAAGTACCAAGAAGGTATCTTTTAGTACCAAGAGGGAAGGACCTGCAATACATTTCGGAAACAGAACAGGGTAGCTTGGTTCCTACCAAAAAAATGTAGACTGTCATATCCAGTGGCGCGATCGAAAGATCCTCTCATATGCAAAGGCAAGTAGCTAAGACACAAGGTATCTTATCTCATATCCAATGCGGCCATGCATTTCTCCCCACTTTCCATGCCCACACACGTCTGCGAGGCCCAAACAGGGACGTCGCCGGCCGGCCGTACGTACCACCGTTGATTCCATGACACGGCTCTGACAAGTTCGTCCAATAATCCATGACAAGCGAGAGAGCAACAGTACAGAGAGAAGACAAATGCTGCAGTCACATGCATGATTGGCGCAGGCCAGTACGTATAATCCTCACATCGATCTCTGACACGGTCCTGTGCACACGCGCGCGTACACCCGACAGAACCCCCGACCTGCAAGTTCTCGATCCCTCTCTCTCTCTCTCCTAATCATTTCGAAGAAGGCAATCTCTGCCATGGTCATCGTCCAATCATGCAGGCGGCATTATTTTATGTGCAGCGGATGCAGCTTCCAAATTCAGACAGTTAAAAATGAGTCACTTTTGACTAGACAAACAAGCAGTACATGCATGTGCTCTTCCAGTACTAGAATTCCTATACATTGCCTCTGCTCCTAGAGTAGTAACACATTGTATCCTGATTTCCTGATAAAAGTAGCTGAATATGGGAGTAAGGTACGTAATAGGCTGTTACATCTATCGATGAGGGATGTAAACTCATTAATCAGAAACTTCAAATTATCTATCATGAATTCTATGGGCTAGTTAAGAATGCTACTATAATGGTCTAATTGTTCGTTTACTCGGAAGAATTATTAACTATGAGAGAGGAGAGAGAGATAGAGTGAGCTAGCGGTGTACATGGTGGTACTGGTACCAAATGGAATCAGAATGTGCATAGGTAGCCATGCACGGGCGCATGCACTGTGCCCCCGCATGCACTTCCATGATCTGTCACTTGAATCCGGCGCTATTGTAATCTCTGCCCGCCGCGGCGTCGGGGATCGGGTTCCAGTCCCAGATCTTGTCTGAGATGGCAGCCAGCGACATCGGCAGCGTCCCCAGCGGCGTAATTTGTTGCGACGACGACGTCGACGTCGGCAGGGGGACGACGAAGTGGTCGTGGTGGCTCGCGGGCGAGGGGCTATGGTAGGACGGAAGCTGGGCGGATCCGTGGCCAACCAGCGTGCTGAGTTCGTCGATGGCCGCGGCGGAGGCGCCGCCCATGGAGGCCGCGCTCACCAGGTTGAGCAGCGAGTACGTCGACGCGAAGGTGTTTGTGTTCTTGGAGTACTGCTGGTACAGCAACGCCGCGGCTGCCTCCTGCTGGTAACCGCCGGCAGCCGCCGACGATTGCAAGTATCCTAGCGTGCCGCCGCAGGGCTTTGCGGCGGCTAGATGCTGCTGCTGCCGTTGAGCCGGCGGCTGCCTGTGCACCAGGGGCGCCAGCTGAGACGTGCACTCGCCTGCTTGGAGGAGGTGGCGCTTGGACGGAGTTGGCGGCGGCGTGGGCGTGGAAGTTGAGGATGACCCTTGTTTGCTGTCCTGCCGTGCCTTGGCGCCGCCGCGGGAGGGCATCGTGGACCGCGCCAAGAAGTGGTGGCCGTGTCCGTCATCGATGCCAGTGCGCTTGTAGACGCGGCAGAGGGAGATTTCGGTCTGCAAATTCATGAAGGCGATCCATCAAAATTAAAATCGATGCTGGATTCTGGTTAACAAACCAAGTTTCATTTAGAATTCAGCAAGTTTCTTATAAAATTGTTGTTAAACAGGTTGACGTTCCACTGGGAATGGAATAACAAAGGCTTTTGGCAGTTTGTGGATCGAGATGTGATTCAATATGTCACGTAGGAAGAAATGGGGATCGACGATGCCTCAAGGGAAATTTAGTTCAGAACTTCTGACCAGAAACGATTTGGGTAAAAAAGATTAGATTTAGGAATCTAGGATCATAGGGTTCATACTATGTACCAAGAATGATACTAGCTAGTAATCTAGGTAGAGATCCAATTGATATGTTATTTACGGCAAGAACACTAAGAACAAACCCTAGAAATTAAGTTGCAGATCTGAATTGGCGTATGCACCACAAGCCGATCAACTAAAGACATAATTAAATTTGCCACAAGAACGAAGCTTGCTCCACAACAAACAGCCACGGACAACGCAAACCCTAGTTCATTTCTTGTAAATTAAATTAGTATCTCGTGCAAATTGAAAGATTGGCGCGTGTGACGATGGAATTGAGATAGATTACCTTGTGGTATCGGTCGGTAGTCGGCGGTGGGGAGGCGGTACTCGTTCATGATCCAGCTGCTGCGGACGCCCTTGGGCGCCTTGCCGGAGTAGAAGACTAGCGTCTTCTTGAGCCCAATCGACCGGTTGTTGTCCGGCGCCCTGATCATCCTGTCGGCCCCGGTGGCCTTCCAGTACCCCGACGCCGTCACCCGGTTGGGCCTGTCCCCGTTCCTGTACTTGCGGTCCCTCGGCACGTAGAAGAACCACTCCTTCTCCCCAATCGCCGCCATTGCTGCGCACACAAGAACAAATTAAAGCCAAAATTAATAAAGAACCAAGAATTATGGATGTAGGGAGTAGAGAGAGGGACGGAGGAGGGAGGGCTACAGAATTAACGCAATTGATCGTTGGAATTAGAGCCTCACCAGGGAGCTCCCATGGGTCGTAGCGGTAGAGGTCGAGGAAGGTGATGAGCTCGACGTTGAAGCGCTTGCCCTCCACCTTGCGCCGGAGATAGAACTCGATGAGCTCCTCCTCCGTGGGGTGGAACCGGAACCCCGGCATCACCAGGTCGTCCTCGTGCGCGTCTCGTCCGCCGCCTCCCTCCTTGATACCCATGCCCCCGCCTGCTCCTGCCGCCGCTGCCACGGCGGCGCCATGGCCGCCGCTCTCGTATCTGCTCATGCCCACCACTCAATCAGCCTCCCCCGCCCTCCTCCTCCGCATAGCTAGCTAGCTAGCTGCTAGGTGAGTAGCTAGCAGCACAGCACGAGTGCAAGTTCAGTGGCGAAAAGGAGCTCGGCCCGGGGTGCGCACAAGTGGGGGATCGATCGACCTGAGAGGGGCAGCAAAGCAAAGGAGGATAAGAGGTTAGTGTTTGGGCCAATATATATATGGATCAAAAGCAAAAGGAGGATTAATCCATCATACCAGACGATGAGTATTAACAGATCGAGCGACTTCTACCCGTTGTCTCTAACCACTAGTCTACGCTATACGCACAGTATACGAGAGTAGAGTGGCAATGGCGACGAGCAAGGAGGCTGACGCGTCACACACGGGGCCGGGGCGGAAAGCGATGGAGGAGGCGAGCGAGTTAAATAGGGAGAAAAGGACGCCTCAGGAAGAGTACAGGTATGGGCGGTTGCCGCTTGTTGCACCCCTGTGATCGTGCCCGCTGAGGTGAGGTGAGGTGAGTGACGGGTGGAGTGCGTTTGCATTCTTTCCGGTATTGATTAACGCGGTGCCGTTGGTGAATTCCTGTATGCTAGCATCCTTGGTCCCGTCCATCTCGATTGGATCCACAGTGTAATTTAAGTTTTTTCTTGGCATTTTCAAATGTAACCAAAGTGTATCATTGACATTTTACAAATCAACGAATTCATTGGTGTGCCAAGTGTAACATGAGGTATGATTCCGCGCGAAGAGTTGAGCTTTGTGGAGGCGTCGCCTTGGTGACTAGGCTCCACTATACATCTCATTGCTGCCCTTTTGCTTTTGTGTGTGTAGGATCTCTTCACAGCTCCCACATAGGGCTTACAAGTGGCTCTACTCTGGCATGTCTTGTGGTTGGGAACCTTTTTTTTACGAAAAGGCCAAAAGATCTATTAATAATCATCAACAACACTATAAAGATCTTCAGGACCAATAAAAAATTATAAATAGGTTCTTGGACCAACTAGTGATGACTACAATCACTTAAACGAGCCGAAGGCACGCCGTTTTCCTCGCCCCTCCCTCATTGGAGTCGAAATTTTTTTATCGTAGTAGAGATTGTTGTAGTAGACAAACGGGAAGTCATCATGCTAAGACCCAAAAGACGAGCGCACCAGAGCAACAACCATTGCCAAAGATGAGAATCGCATATCAGAAGAGTGAGACCTGCAACCACACCAACGAACACTAGAAACGATTGGAACCCAAAAGATTTACCGGACACAACACTCAACACGCCCTCCGCTGGCTCTAGGCGCACCACTGGAGCGAGGATAGGGCGGGGAGGATCTTATTCTGGAACCGGGATGTCGCTGTTGCGTGACGAACCCAAAGAAGACACAAAAATTGACTAAAACAACAAATAGGAACCCTCCCACCGGCGGGAGGTCAAGATCCGCCACCCCTTCAAGGACTAAAAGGCCATCGGAGGCGGGAAGGATCGGCAGCAGCATCGTGAGGGGACGAAAACCCTATCACTAGGATCACCTTCTTTTCTCCTCCCTCTCCTCTATACCAGTTCAACTCTCCTCCAATTATCGTCGTCGATTTGATCAACTGATTTGTACAATTTGTGGTGGGGAATTTCTGATGGCATATCTTTTTCTCTTGTTAAGTTTATGGTTGTGCAATAATATGTGTCATATGCATCTTTAGTTGTTTCAAAGATAGGGGAAATGGAGATTATGTTTTCTATAAGCATTAGGTGAAAAGGATAAACTCCAATTAGAGGCACCAACATTGGCTAGAGCTAATCAAGGAGGACTATGATCTTAGTAATTTCTTATTGATCCAAGCATGTGTGCCCAATATTCCGCGTAGTGACGATCAAGGTTGTGTATCACATATCATGTTTAGTTGTTTGTTTGCCTTATGCTTCTAGTAGTGGTCAATAGCTCCTATCCTACCCCTAGAGCTTCATAGATATGTTCCTCGTGCCCAACCCCCTCCTCCATTGCCATCTTTGCATTGCTCTATTGTAGGATATTTGGGAGCACTGGTCGAAACAATGACTGCATCCCACGACCTAGAACCCCTCCCCTCCTATCAAGAAGATGTATCATGACGATACTTAATTAGCTTTCCTTTTCCATAAGCTAGTCACGTTGACACAGACGTGCGACATGGCTAGCCAGATCTAGGTTTTCACCAAGACGAAATGATCCCAACGGCTGGAAATGTTGGGGCTCTACGACGATGCCACCAAGGAGGGAGCGCTGAACATGAGCGTACTCGTCACCGGCAGAAGTTGGGTTAGATTGTCGTCAAAAACCACGTACACCGCGTGCGGTGTGGAACACCGGGGAACGCGGCCAACCAAGCGCGAACAAACAAAAGGAAAACTGATGAACAAAGTTGTATGATCGATGTTGCTGGGTGAGCCCCTACTACCCCATTGCACCTGCTCTCCGCTGCCTAGGACCTCTCCACCCTCCTCCACTGGCCCTATTCCCGAGCATATGCCACCCCTGCGTCCCTCACCTCGATACGGTGGGTATGCTGACAGAGAAAATAGACATGAACAAATCTGCATCCACCGGTCACGTAGAGTCCTAGAGTTAGAACCAGCGAGGCCCGATGTCTCCCGTCGTACAATGCTCCCCATCGGCCACTGCCACACTGCTTCTCACCTCGACCGATGTTGTAATAGTACAATTTTTTTTGCAATGTGGGTGTGTGCGGTTATGTTGTGATAGAGATTAGACTGAGGGGGGGGGTGGTTTATCACCCAGACCGGTGTAACAGCCCAAGCTTGGTACTGAAAAATACGAAGAATTTTTCCACTTTTTGCATTCTTGTTTGCATCATGGCATGCATTTGAAATTGCTACTTCTAACAATCAACATATGAAGCAATTAAAATGGGGAAGCAAACTTCCCAAACATCCAAACCAATGCAATTGCTTAACTTGGCAAACACATCATTCTTGGACTTCCAAATTGTTTAGGAAGTTCCAAGTTTACATTTTATAACCAATTCTCAAAATCCAAATATTGCCAAATAAGAAATGAATTTGAGAATCCAAAATTGGTTCAATACAAACTCTATTTTTGAAACCAAGCTAAACCTTTTCAAAAATTCAAACTAAAATTATGGAGAGCTTCATTATTATATTGGGAGCCTCCATGATTAATTTCATTATTTTTGGAAATGTTTGAGTGCTCCAAATAAATGCATTTTGCCATTTATCAAAAATGACCATATTTAAAACCTACGAACAAATGTGGGTCAAAACATTTTATTTTGGGGCACCAATTTTTTTGGGGGTTATAAAGGTCAAGGGGAGGCCACTTGAATTTTTGCAAAATTTATAAAATTGTTTAAGTGCTTTATTTAAATCCCTAAATGTGATTCTGGGTTTTAATTGAAAAGGAAAATAGCAAATGTTTAAAATTCTGACTAGTGGGGCCCCCTGTCAGCCTCTCCCTTTCCCTCCTTCCTCACTGTGCCGGCAATGGCACTGGCGCCATGCCGCCCGCCCCTGTGCCGCACGCTGCCGGCCCCCCACTGCCGCGCTGGAGATCAAGACGACGCCCACGACGCCTTGCTCCTCACCTGCTCTTTCCCCTTGCTCTCTCCCTCTCTCCCTGTGCGCTCCCGCCACTGTCAACCTCGAGCTCGCGCCCGCCGCCGTAGTGCCGCCGATAGAGGGATCCCCGAGCAGATCGACGCCGGCAAACGCCTCCGCCGCATCCTCCTCTTCCTCCCCGTGCCAGGAATCGGACCGGGGAGCCCGGATTTCGTCGTTTCCGTCCTCGGCTACCTCGACCCCGACCGAGCTCCGGCGAGCTCGATTCCGTCAAACGCCGTCCACCCCCGCCACCGATGAGCACCCACGAACAATCAGGGTGTGCACCGCACCCTTTTAGGCCCTCTTCCGCTTCCCCTCTCGTCCACTCTCCCTCTCTCGCCGTCGATTTGCCGCTGGTCACCACGTCCCGCACGCCACCGTGAGCCCGTCCTGGGCACCGGCCTGTCCGGCCATGAGGCCGGCTGGCTCGGGAGCCTGCCCGGCCTTGCTCTCGGCCTGGGCCGGCCAAAAGGCTGGAAGCCTCTAGCACCCTCCCGGCCTAGCGCCCAGCCTGGGCCGGCCACAAGGCCGACCGCTTCGGGTCACCCCCCGGCCTGTGGCCCGGCCTGGCTGGTTTGGAGGCCGGCATGTCTGGTTTTTCCTTTCCCTTTTTGGAAATAAAAACAATTTAAATAATTGATAACTATTTAAATATTGCTCCAAATTTGACTAATGAAATATCAAATTGTTCAGAAAAACAAACTATACATGTTAGAATAATTGATATGATATTTTGAGTTTATATTCTTGCTGTTTTCCTAAGAATTTCTAAAATGGCATAAATAATACCAAATTTGGGAAAATCATAATTTGTGAAATAATTAACCAAAAATTGTGAATAAAGTACCAATGTGATCAGCACTTCAAATGCTATCAAACCATGTTAATATCAAATCAAGATCAAAAATTTTCCTTTGAAGTTATTCTTAATTTGATTAAAGGAATTAAATTCAAATAATTATTTAATTCACTATTTATTCATCGATAATTGGAAATTCACAAATAAGGTACCAAAATGATCGGAAGAACAATACCTAACTAATCATGTCATGTTCATTCCTATTTAAACCACTTTAGGTAACTTATTAATTTATAAACAATGTGGTCACTAAGTTAAATATGGGGTTGCTTCCAAATACTTGCACTAATTATTTGGCACTCCATTTAATATTGTTAGCTAAGTAATATGTTGACATCGTTGCATGAAATTGACATACCATCATGTTTGTGCATTGCACTTGACTTCGTGTGATTTATTTGGTTCTTCCTTTATTTGTTGGGTATCGATAGATTCCGGAGTTGAGGTTAACCCTACCTACCCCGACGAGCAGTACTACACGCCCCGGCAGCAAGGCAAGAGATAACCTAACCTTCTTGGCATCTAGCATCCTATTGTTTTATAAACTTATTTTATCCACCATAATATTGCATACGATTCTATGTCAACTTTCGGTCAATACTAGAGTATCCTATGAATGCATGTTTTTCCCCGAACCAATACATGTTTCCCTACCTATGAACCATAGGCTTGATGTGTTGGCTCGAGACAAAGATATAATTATTGTATTATATGTTTAGCTATGCTTAGCCATGCTTAGTCAAATGTTTAGTTGTCCGTTGATTTAAATTCCATTATTATGATGTTGATGGAATGTTCGGACATGGTGGCTACTGTTGGTACTTAATTAAAACGCTAAGAAGGCTTGGATGAGTTGCCATCGGAGATGGTGTTTTGTCTCATTCTTGCCCCTAGGTGCGAGTTCTTGTCTCTAGACTCAAAGATCGAGCGTGCTGCCATTGGTGGGAGTATGGGCTCCCTACTAACTGAATAACTTGTGCGGGCGTATCCAAGGATCCTCTAGATTTGCGCTTTCCATTTGCGTGTGAGTTGCAGGTGGACGAAGGCGTGATGAAGAGGGTGTGTGTGGTGTTAGGGCGTGGCGATGGGGGCAGGGGCTGAAATAGGCTGGGTAAACTTGCCCTGTCGCCACAGATGATTCTTGGATAGTCTCACGCGAGGTAAAGGTTTAACCGCGCCCACTTGCCAGCTTTCCCCGGAAGAGAGCTAACTAGGCGAGCCGGACGGTACCAATGGGTAAAGTAGTACACCCCTGCAGGGTTAAATCTTTTCGAAAAGTCGTGTCCGCGGTTATGGACGACTTGGGAACGGATATACGAGACCATAGAGAATTTTAACCTAATTAAAACTTGGCAGCTAAAGGTTGCATTTCAACGTGTGATAAAAGGTTCATTTTCCTCAAGGGTGATTCGAGGGAGTGCCTTGGTGGTGACGAGTGGTGTTTCTTGGTACTATTTGGTTCATTGAGAACCGAAGATGAAAGTTTACTCTCTTATCCCCTTTATGAAAAATACTCTGAGTAGTCGATGCCATGGTCATTTATGTCTTGGTTTATGAAAACTAGCTTTACGCAAAATAACTACTATACAGCTTTAGAGCCTCCGTCATTCTTGGGTCTATATCGCCCTACTAAACTTACGAATACGTCATACTCAGTCTCTCTTTGCTGCTTTTATAATTTGTTTCAGAGAAGGACGACACCGAGCACACAGGTGGTTTCTTCTTGGACATCAACGAGTAGTTCGGAGTTTCCAGGTGGCAGATTGGGACGTCGGAACAAGCTGGCTGGGTTATGTTTATGCGTAGGCCTCTTAGGCCATATATTTGGATCTTGTTATACTAGACAACACTAATTCGCTTCCGCTTGATGTACTGATGAGTCGGTGACCCCCTTTTGTGTAATTTGTATCTTTCTCATATAAAAGTTGCTATATGATCTTTTTGTGTCGTAGAGTCTGTGATGTGCCAGTTGTTCCGCAGTCTTGATCTCTCCACTATACATGATAGCTATGTCTGAGTTTATGGCATGATTGAAGTGTTCCGTTGCCGATGATCCATTCCGAGCACGCCTGCCAAAGGTTTTGGCCTGGGATTGGTAACCCCAGTAACCTTCGATTGTGTAGCATGACCGGCTGTACAAAGATTCATTGTATAGTTCTGGGGTCGGAGCGCTACAACCGGCCGGCCGACAGGTAGCACTCCTTAGCCTTAGATAGTTTTTCCAATATGTAATTTTGTATGCATCCATGAAAAGTAAGTCGATATCTCACATTTGCAGTTTTTCTCCTTTCATGTGACAGGACCATCCTTTTCTAACTTGGTGTGATCGAAACGTACAGATCTCCCTACGTGATTGCTTCCGTTGGATACTTTGGTAGTTTGATTCCCTTTAATCTGCATGCGCGTGCGGATGTGGGCACATATGCATCATCATTCCATGGTATTCAAACTGTAGGAACAGTGTTGGCTGTCCGTGGATGCATGGCAGCAGGGTCGTTGCTTTTTCTGTGACATTCCTTTCCACTACGACGTTTCCAGAAAGGAGCTACAGCCTACCGGCAACGCAGTTGAAAAGGGAAAGCGGAAAGCTTGGTCAGGATTAACTGGCCGAACACTGTCGTTGCTTATCGAAGAAAGTTCCAGTCATTACAAGTCGATCGGAGATGCATGCACGTGTGCTAACAATTCACTACTACTCCTAAATTGGATTTACCAAGCTTAAAAGATGGTCCTGGTTGATGAATCATGGATCGATCATGATAGGAATGCATGCATGCTGCGATGTTGATCTGCAAAGTGAATTGGAAATGATCGATCGACCAGGTGCTTCGATCCGTTGATTGATCATCGATGCATTCTGCCGACTGCCGATGAAATGATACACGGCATCAGACATAACAAGAATTTGAAATCATCAATAGTTGCTTAGGATATGAGTCTATTAGACATGTACTCTCTCCGGTTTTAAATATAAGATGTTTTAACTTTTAGAAATGGGGAGAGGTACGCATGTATCTAAGCGTGTTCAGCGTATAGATTCACTTATTTTGATCCGTATGTATATCATGTTAAAAATCTAAAACATCTTATATTTTAGAAAGTAGTAACTACATGCCACAGAATGATTACACCCAATGATTTTGCAACACTTCTGAAAAGCATGCAAACCCCAGATTATATACGTACCCACGGACTGTTCATGGTAAAAAGTAGGAATGACAACAAACTAGCAAGTTGCATAGATTCGACAAAGCAACACAGACGGCCATTGTCCGTACGTATATGCTGTTGCTACCACGCAAACAGGTCGACCCTACCGACTACCATAGCAGCTTTAAGCAAGGATGAGAATATGGTAGGGTAGCGGCGGTTCCAAAAACACAAATTGGATCCCCAGATCATGGATCTTGGTAGGGTGTCAAGTGGGATCCCATCTAAGTCCCACTTGTAGTGCATTTTGCTTTTACTAGTGTAAATTTTGGTACAAAATTTTGAACTAGAAAAGGCAAAATACACTAAAAGTGACATCCCGGCGGGATCCCACCTTGACACCTTAGATCTTGGGTTTAAAAGTAATTCAAAAAATAATGTAATGGTAATTTTAAGTTTCTATTTTTTCCACACAACTCACTTAGTAATGGTAATGAAAATCATATCTTTAGTACTACAGCGTACCCGGTAACCGAAAGTTAGGTCAAGTGAATGCGATATTCTCTATGCAATTAACCACCTGGCCGCGATAGAAGAAAGGTAAGATCCTGACTTAGATGCTTCACCCTGGACTCGGTCGATATCTGGTTTATCAGAAAGTGTTACATATGGATTTGAAGGTGCCACTAGCTCGCGTGAAAGTGATCCGAAAATGGAGCTCCTAACAGTGGACTTTCTGGTGGGGACACCCAGAATAAATTAGATGCACCTTCGTGTCTTCTTAGCTCCGTTTACTGCTTCTTAACAGAGAAGCCAACACAACCTTTTTGGATCGGATTGAATACAACCTCGCCTTAAACCTTGCGACCGAATACTCATACTAAATAAGTAAAGATTACATAAGGATCCATTGGGTAGTCATATGAATAATCTGTATGAAATTGGAATGCTTTTATTAACACATTGTAATTTAGATAATTCCAAATGGACCTACTATTTATATTATATTATAGACCCACACATTTTGGCAGTGCACAAATAAAAATATTAATGAATTAATATTTTAGTAGGTAGCGGACATATATGTACGTGTGAGATTTTTCTCTGAATGTTTTGGGATCTTATAAATATGATCCCATTTTACTTTTTCAAATATTGGGTCCGGACCCAAATGTGTATGGGGATATGGGCTCGCTGGTTTCAATTTTTATTCAAAATGGAGTAATCATCTACCGTATTCGGAGCATAGTCCATTTTAACTTTGGGATTCGATCTCGCGTTTGCTTTTGATTTGGACAAAAACATTTTTCAGTAAAATATTTACATATCCCTTTCATTTTCATTGGTCCTTTTGCTTGCGATTGTGCAGGAAAGCTAGATCACACACAGTGTGCTTCCAACAGTGCCTTTTTACATTAATTAGGGGCGGTGGATGCCAAGCAAGTTCGGATCCAAGCAGATTATATATACATGCCGCACCACTCCAACCTCTCACATTCATTCCTCTCTTCTACTAGTAGCTCCAGGCCCACGCACACATCCATATCGACCTATGCCACTCGCGCATCTCGACACGCCCATCACATTCAAAACATCAACTTGCTAGCTCCAGATATTATTTCTAGATAATAGAAGAAGAACCACTTAGCATCCGCACATTGGAAACTTAACACGGCGCTAAACGACCATGCACCCATCTGATATGAATTCCTGAACCGTATGGTTCATATTCGTTCCTGATCTAGTCTAGTAGAATTTGTACCCAATAAATTGAGTTGAAGTTGCTTGTCCGAGTTGACAAGACGGACCAGGGAGGAAGAATTTACCGGATTCTAGAGGAAGTCCACAGCTAGTCTCTTGTACATGCGTGTAGAATATTAGACTTTCTGCCGAAAAAACAACACCAACATTTCGCCATCATCAATTCGGGCGACTTTTTAGACTTGATGAAAATGACTTTATTTGTTTGAACAAAAAACAAAGAGACAAAAACATTCACATGAAAAGATGGTAGCAAGCAAGAAGGCCAAGATTAGTCTCCTTATTATGTGACACTTATTTAATAATTCAAACAACTAATCTGTGCACGTCAACGATCATGACACTATTCAAGCATTTGTTTGTTCTATTTACTTTTCTCCATTATTGTTTGGAGGTTGTGTTGTATTTGTCATATTCATTTATTTTCTCGGCCAGATATAAATGTTATTGACAGTTCTAGAAACAAGTGGCGCCTCCATGAGGGTGACAACTACCGACCTTGCGTATGTGCTTTTCATTTATATCTCCAAGTCTCCATAGACTCTTTTGGAGAAATAGTACCTCATACATACGTCAATTTGCTCGAGATGCACTTTCCAACTGGTTACTTCAGTGTAAGTACTGGCTCTATCTTTATTTACCCTCGTAGTGAGTTTTGTGACTTTGTCACAGTCAAACTTTTGAAGTTTTAATCAAGTATATGCGAAAAGATATCAACATCTATAATATCAAACGCATATAATGTAAAAGAATATTTTATGTCTATTCTAATAATATTAAATTTATATGGTAGGTAGGTGTTCATATTTTTTTCTATATATTTAATCAAATTTTACAAAGTTTGACTTTAACTTAACGCAAAACGCAAGGGAAATTATGAACAAAGGGATAGTATTACCTAAAGCTGATAATGTACTACGCGTGTGTACGTAAGCTCAAGCTTAGAAACTAGTGAGTTCATTTTTCATCGATCCATTGGATATATTCTTTCGAGAACGAGATTAACAGTACGATTAGCAAAGCTGCATATGGATGATAAATTAATCGTGCGTGATACTACTAGCTAGAGAGAGCGCAGACAAAATACAATTTCAGCACGTAATAACTGGTTAATACATACTCTATAATCTATATAGCACCAAGTGAGATATATCCCACCAAAAAAAAAGAAGATCATACTACATATGGAGACAAATTAATCCTGCTGCAGGGTTGGGACATTAAAAGCGCGCGGCCCCCTTCTTAATCAGTTAGCCGTGTGCATCTCTTGTCACATCTCTCTTGATCACAATCCAGAGCCCTACCTTTTACCTGGGGATCTAGATTCCCTGGTCTCGCCCGACAGTGTTTGCTCTCCAGCGGACGATCGACTGCCTAGCTAGCCTTCTCGTGAAGGAAGAAACAAGATCGATGGACAAGGACGACGAATCTGATCCAGCTGAGTATTATTCTCCGAGCGATAGTATGCATCGATCTCGGTGCAGAAGAACTCAAGAACCCGACCAACTAAAACATGTACGGACCGAGATTCGAACGATCAGACATGTATACGGTCGGGCGTGCATGTGTTCATCTGGGACCTCGCGCGCAGTACACGGATCTAGATAACTGATCCAGGTCGACATGCAATGCATATCCAGATCGATCGACCATTTTCCTTGGCCTGAACGGTCACGCGTGTGCATGAGAGCTTGTGTTCGTAATTGTACTGAACATACTGTAGTGTGTGTAGAGATTTTATTCTAGCGGGTTCCGTCAGTAACAGGTAGTAGAGCACTTTTGGTTCGGTGGCCTACCCTGGACAAAAGTTTGGATTACGAACGGTCAGAATTGATCCATAACTTTTGATCGGAAGGTTTTGAGGAAAACTTAACTCCTTACTACTTTTTCTCGAGGGGGAGGCCACTGAAGCCAGCCTCGTAGTAGAGGTGATCGAGCCAGCAGGTTCAGGCCACGTACGCAGTATCTCCGTGTCGTCAACGTTTGTGGCCGAGTCGCATGTGCAGCCGTGACATGTTAATTAATAGGGTCAGGCTAGTCAGCATGGATCCTTGGTTGACTCGTTGACCTCTTTCAGTTGACGTTTCTGCTCTGGGGTCTCCGGCTGGTGACTGGCTGACCATGAAATATCTCCGATGAGAATGGCTGGCTCTGTTGTGTGGCAGTGTGCGTTCCCCTGGCTGGAAACAAACGATTCCCTTGGCGACAGGGCGCCGGCGAAAGGAACGAACTAGTCGGAGACTTTCACGCACGCGTGACGTGGGTGGCGGCTCGCCGGCGATTCTGGTTCAGAACCAGAGTCCAGTCTCCAGAGGTGAGGTGACGCATGTCAGAATGTGCCCATCTAACGGGCCATGGGAGCAGCCTCGCGATGGGCTGCCCTGTCAAGTGTTGCAGGGGTCGTAACGGCCGGTGAGGTGTACCTATTCTATTGCCCACTTTCTGGATGCTCAACCGGTTGTTGATGGGAGAGATATTTTGAAGCAAGGTCTGATACGGAGGATTGGTAGGTAATGGGGTTTCCACTCATGCGTGGAACGACAATTGGCTACCACGTGATACTATGTTGCGGCCGATTGCTTGCATAGTTGCATTAAAGAGGACCCGCCAATGACTGTCATGGTTCCTATCACTACACCACGGTAGAAACTTGCCAACACAATTTTATAGGGAAAGGTGTACCAATAGCCACAAAACATCTGTCGGCGTATCTTTGGAGCTATGCCGACAGATCATTTGTTGGCAAAAATGAAGATATAGCAACAAGGCATCTGTCGGTACAGGTTTTGCTACAAATAACCTATCGGCATGTATATCGCGACATGCTAAGTGTCGGCAGAAGTTCACCTAGACAGCGTAAGTGTCAGCGTAGCTATGCACGTGGCAAGCGGTGAGCAAATCTGGATAGAGCGGGCCAAGTAGGCGCGCGATTGGAAATATTTCGGGGCGAAGGCGGGGACTTAGAATTTTCGCTCCTAGGTATTGAGGCACTCCTCCCCTCCCCGGCCCCAAGTCCCAAATCAGAGGCTCCTACACAGGAAGCTCCCTTCCCCAGATCCCGCCGCCGCCGGCTACCAGCATAGCGTAGCAGGGCCACCGCCTCGCCATCTCCGTCCTCTGGCTCACACATCCCCCACCACTGGCCTCCCCTTCTCTTCTCGCCTCATCCTCTATGTCGCCTGCAGCACTAACCCTAGCGCAGCCGCCCTTGCTCTGTCCGCCGCCTCAACATCTCCGGCCGGCCACTGCAGACGCCTGCGCGCTCAGTCCAGGTCTACCACCACACCTACTGCCGGATCGACAGGGTTCTAGGTACGGGACGCTGCCCGCCATCCTCTCCGGCTACAGGACATCATCCACATACCATGGACCAGGCCGCTGCCTCCCAAGCAGCGAGACGCTGGCTCCTCGCTTCACATAATCGTAAGCACGCATATGGTGAGTCATCTCCTAGCCTGCCCCCATCCCTCTCACCAGCGAAACCTTTTTTCACCATGTTTTTCCTTTTATGATATGATGTTTCGCTGTTGGTACTGATTGTTTGGGAGAACTGTAATTTGATTCTACTCTGTAGAAGTTTTAATCGATCTTGTTGTCAGATGAATCTTGTGGGTAGTTGTGTTTCATCCCCAAATAAAATTACATGTTAAGAGTACTGAAATTTCTATTTGTTTCCCTTTATTATCAACAAAGTTGAGAGGATTTAGAATCTATTTACTCTCGAAAAAAAAAGGATTTAGAACCTATTTTATATATTTGTAATATATACTGCTACTCTTGAAGCTGAGTTCCGTATCCCGTGTTTTGATCACCAGTTTAGCAGTAAAAGGCTACTTGTGAAGGGCAAGTTATTTGTGACTTCGTGCTACTCGAGAAAGGTTCAGCTAACTAAGTAAGTCTTGAGTTTGTAGAGTTTCATCTTTGCTTCTGGTTAACTACGTGAGATGTAGATAATCATCCTACAGTACAAGATTTATGACAGACTAGTATATGTCAGACAGTCTTAGTTTGCAGTAATATTAAGTTGCTTACACTGAATACATATTAGACATAATAGGTCTGATCAAGCTGATCCTACAATTCACAGAATATTATCCTGGCAAGCAACCAACTGCTCAATTTCTCTCAAGGATTTTTCACCTGAATAGTATATTCTATCTATGATTTTTTCAGCAACTTGATTACTTTTTAACTGACTAAAGTACTAACTATTTATCACAGATTGAAGCCTTGAAGGCCCAACATAATTTGGTTTAATCTTTCTGTTATCTATTCAGCTTATGCAGATGGAAGCATCTGCTTGGATGTCTTACAGAACTTGTGCAGCTCTATATATGATGTTGCAGCAATATTGACCTCTGTCCAGGTATTTAGGCCATCTCTCTTTTGTTCTTAGATCCATTTGCTAGCCTAATTTTCTTCTACTGCTTTCTATTGGTTGCTCACTTGATTACACTTTGCAACTGCTGGTACCTACCAACTAGTTTCCAGTTCAGACAATGCCTATTGTTGTCACTAGAAGTAAATCTTGTTCCATTTTCACAGTAATATGGAAGAAAAAAGACCGGTGATCACATATAAATTTGCATCAGTTGTATAATACTATCGCTGAGGTCAGTTCCAGATTTTTTTGTTCAACAAACAACCTGTCATATAGGAAACATGCCACTAATAAATATTTACCGGTGACACAACTTCCTAAAGTTTCACCGCACATACCAAGTTACCAATTACAGCCTTTATCCCTTTTGTGGATGGAAATATTATTTCCACCATTTAGTTTAAATATAGTGTCCTAGGACTCCACGAGATATCTATCCCTGACAATATTATCCACACGCTAAACTTAGTTACCTGTTTCTGTTGTTGTCTGCTTGGCAGGGGCTTGTTTTAGTGCAATAGTGTGGCTTTACTTATTTTGAATTATCTCACTGTGGCTAAGATGCTTAAATAAGATACATATATTTTCTACTTGGCAGGGGCTTGTTTTCATCACCTCATTAGTGGGCAGGTAGCTAGATTTTCAAGTACTGAATCAAATGAATCAGATGCTTAAATAGCTAAATTAGATACATGTATATTCTCTTTTGGTTTTCATATATTGAATCAAATGACTTGGATGATAGCAGGTGCCAATAGGATATTTCAGATTATGTATATATTGAATTAAAAGACTTGTTTCCTGTACACTCGTAGTGATATTTCGTTGGTGTTGGACAAGCAAGTAAAACCTCACTTGTTTTGCTGTATTCATGCCAAATTTAGCTTGTAAAGCAGAGTAAATACATTCTGCTTGCATGAATTCTGACAGTAACGAGTACATATACATTCATTGGTTAAAGAAACCTAACTCTATGTGTAATGGTAATGACACTTTAGCTGCGGTGGTTGCTCTAGGTCTTCTGTCCTCTTTTTTGTCCATCACATGGTCTGATTGGCAGCTCACCTATTACGTATGATTTGTTTTCCTCTGACAAATTGTTTTCGTAACTAATACGATGTATAGTTAGAAGCCCATGTGATGCCATGTCTACTATAGTTCTTGTTGGTCATGTGGCGATCGTTGAAAGCACCAGAACATGACACTTTCATGTGAAAAAATTTCAGGTACTTATCCCGTGGACATGGATGATGACTTTGAAGTGTTTTGGACCAATGTTTGTGTGAAGGGTTTTGGATGTGATAGCATAAATCTTTTCAGCAACCTTGTGCATTGTGCTTATGGATGTGATGAGCATTAATCTTTTGTTGTATTTTTCTGATCTTTTGGACAAAATTATTATTTGTATATATTGTAAATAGGCTAGAACAGTAGCTATGTAAAAACAGGATGATTTAGTACTTGTGATCAATATATTATTGACTTATGGACAAATGTGCTTGTGGGTGCATGTGCAGCGTGTATTGATCTAGCACCTTATTGATTTTTCATGATATGTGGAATTTCTGATATGAAGATTGCTGAATTGTATACAAAATGTGTGCTTGATTGTATACTGGTGTAGCAACAGAATAGGTGTCGGCAATAGGTATGACTACAGAACAAGTGTCGGCATAGGCATCGTGTTTCTACACAGATTAAGTGTCGGCAAAGGTAAAGTATGCCAGCCACATAAGTGTTGGCAAAGGTAGGGTGTATCCAGACTAAGGAAGTGTCGGCATAGCTTAATGTATACCGACATAAAATGTGTCGGCAAGACAACTTCTGTTGGCAAAGCTTTTACCGACTGCTTTTGCCCCGACTCTTTATCTTCTGTCGGCATATCTCTTACTCACAGAAAAAGTGTCGGCAAAGGTACCATATGCCGACAAAAGCTTCTGTCGGCAAGTATCTACCGTGATGTAGTGTATCCGGTGTGATAACATTGATCTTGATGACATCCTTCAAGCCTTCCCGGCAAGTCGTACAACGTTCCCCATGAAATATTTAGGTCTTCCGTTGTCGATTAGACGGCTAAAGAGAATTCACTTTCAACATCTTGAAGATAGAGTGGCCGGAAAGCTCCCCTTCGATTGGAAGGCATGCTAATATGGCGGGACGGTTGGTTCTTGTCAAGGCGGTCCTCACTAGTGTCACAATATATTTTATCACCGTGCTTGGGCCCGAAGGAGGTGCTTATGAAGATTGATAGCATCCGGCGGGCTTTTATTTGGGCGGGCTGCGAGAAGGTCTCCGGGGGGAAATGTAAGGTTAATTGGGAGAAGTTATGCAAGCCCAAAAATCTAGGGGGGCTGGGCATCCTCAACCTTTCAAAGTTCGCTTCAGCCCTTCGCTTGAGATGGCTATGGTTTGAGTGGAGTGAAGATCCTAAGCCATGGGTGGGTCTTGGAAACCCTTGCAACTCCAATGACCGTGATCTCTTTGCGGCGGCTACAAAGGTGACCACCGGAAGTGGAGATAAGGCTCTTTTTTGGGAATCCTCTTGGCTCGAGGGGAGGAGGCCCAAAGATGTCGCCCCTCTCATTTTTGAGATCTCAAAAAACAAGAAATGCACGGTTAAGAGAGCCTTGGAAAATGATTTTTGGATCTCGCAAATTAATACTCAAGATGGGCTCACGGTTGATCACATCTCCCAATTTACCTCCATGTGGGCAATGGTCAATGAGGTGCAACTTCTCCCAAACAACACGGATAAGATTGAGTGGAAGCTCACAAAAAAAGGGTGCTATTCTTCTTCATCGGCGTACATCATGCAATTTTTGGGGCATGTCAACTCTCCTATGCCATCTTGGGTTTGGAAGCTTTGGGCGCCGCCCAAGTGCAAAATCTTCACTTGGCTTGTTCTTCAAAATCGAATTTGGACGGCGGATAGGTTGCATCGGAGAGGATGGCCAAATTGTGGGCTATGCAAACTATGCAACCAAGTTCAAGAAACGGCCACCCACCTCCTTTTCCAATGTCGGTTCATGTGTAGAATTTGGTCCTCCCTAAGGACTTGGCTTGGGCTACATGATCTCGCCCCAAGAGATTGGGTGGCAATCAATAGTGTGGAAGAATGGTGGGGAGAGGTTATACATAAGAGGGGTGACAAAAGAAAGGCGACGATGACTCTTGCAATGTTGGTGTCATGGGAAGTGTGGAATGAGAGGAATGCCCGCTTCTTTAGGAACAAAGCAACGACGTCCATCATGCTCATCGAGAAGATTAAAGAAGAGGCGACCATGTGGTGCTTAGCCGGGGCTAAAGCGTTGAGTAGCATAGTGCTGCGAGAGTAGGCTTTGTTTGTGAGGCCTTGGTCACTTTTGACCTTGGCTTGGTTTGTAAAACTATCTAAAAACTTCTTCTTATTTAATGAAATGGCAAATCTTTTGCCTTGGTTAAAAAAAAAAGACTGTCACGGCATTCATCGATCACACGACTGCAAGCTGGAACATACAGAGACTCGAGGAATTTTTTTTGCCAATGGATGTGACCATTATCCGCTCTATCCCAATATGCATAGCAGCCCTTGACGATTTCTGGGCATCACACTACGAACAAACCGGTGTCTTTACGGTTCATTCGGCATATCAGATGCTAGCCAACTCGAGGCGTCACTGTGAAGCTTGGCTGGCAGGTACGGCGTCCCACTCTGAGCAACACCGAGAGCAGAAGGACTGGTCGAAGCTATGGAAGGTGCAGGTCCCCTCAAAGATCAAAGTATTTCTCTGGAGGCTTGACAAACTATCTATCCCGTCTAGTGATGTCAGGTTCCGGCGCAACATCGCCACGGACAGTTCTTGTACGCTGTTGGAGCAGTGGACTCCTGGCGCCACTCTCTTGTCGAGTGCACCATGAGTAGATGCATCCGGGCATTAGCTCCGAGTTCTATCACTGAACACATGGAGCACATTTCTGAACCCAACGCAAAACAGTGGCTTTTTGCGATGATTACTGCACTAAAGAATGATGATATGATCAAATGTCTAGTGATGTTGTGGGAAATATGGTCTACCTGTCGCAAGGCAATCCATGAGGGGCATTTTTCAAAGCCCGCTGTCGACACATTTTTTCATCGAAACTTTTCTAAGAGACATGGAACAAGCAACCCCGAGTAAAAAGATCACTCGACCGCCAACTGGTCCGGCCAGAGTGCAAAGGTGGTTCGCACACCCTCCAGGGTTCACGAAGATCAACGTGGGCATTGTCGGGGATATGGGACACGGGTACCCGCAAGGAGGATCAACGAGGCCCACCAGGAGGAAGCCCAGCAGGCCGACTCTAGTTAGAATAGGAAAAAGACTCACCTTTCCAACTTGTAATAGATTAACCGAGTCCTAAGAGGACTCTACTTGTAAGCCGGCCTCCTCCACCTTTATAAGGAGGGGCAAGGCGCCCCAAAGAGGGCACGACCCAATAGGCCTAGACAGATCTAGACGCTCAACACAACGAGCTATACAATAGAGGAGCCGCCTCATCGGCGACTTCCACCATGAGAGGAATAAGACCTAGCCACAAACAGCACGTAGGGATATTACCGGATGATGTTTCCCGGGTCCCGAAGCTGTATAAATCTTGTCTCCCGTGTCGTTCATCTACTAACCCACATCGACGATGCCCGCGCGTACATAGTCCCGTATCTTCACCGTCGGTTCATACCACGACATTTGGCGCCCACCGTGGGGCTAAGTGCGCGTGGATTCACAATTCGATGGGTCCAATCTTCATCAACGACGACGACGAGTTCATCACCGCATCGGTCAAACAACTCGGACGCATCAAGTTCTTCATCCACACGGCGGTCGCGGGGGCTCGACATCAACATCGCCCTCATGTGCTGCTGATCAAATCCACCGGATCAAGTTTTGTCGGCAGCGTTTCGTGCTCGACGGCTGGTTCGAAAATTCATCACCGCCCTGAGTGAAGGACGCACGATGGACTCGGCGACAGCAACAAAAAACGGGAAGCAACAACGCCGAGTCATACTGGAGTTGGACCCGACTTTGAGTGGGTCGCCCGTACGCCTGACTGGTCAAGGCAAGCAGCAGGATCAAGTGCGAGCGTCGGCTCCGACTTCAACTAGTATTGTTTTGGCTTATACGGATCAAGGAAAGCAAGGATCAATTATTAATCCAAATCGGAAAGGAAGAAAAAGGAAGTTTGAGTTACTGGCTATACTACGGAGTGCCACTTTGACTCGTACAGCAATCAGATGAATATTCAATGGAAGAAAGAGCCAGTCAGCCTGATTGCATACGTCAGGAAAAAGAAAAAAATCTGGATGCAACTAGTACACGGACGAGCCAAGAGAAAAAAGGAAAGTACCGGCCGACTGCTCGTTTCTTCGCCGGGTGACTACAAAAAATAAACAGCTAAGTTATCTTTTTATATTTAAATTTTATATTTTATTTATTCAATCAATTAAATAAAGCCCGCGTCTTTGGGTCAATATCAAGATGTACATATTTGGTTTATGAGTAAATTGCAGAGATCATTCAGAAGATTACAAACCAAATATCAAAGTCGGGTTCTCTATAGCCCGCACAGGACTTCTCAAAGTCGGGTTCTCTATAACCCGCACTGGACTTATCAAAGTCGGGTTCTTTAAAACCCGCCACGGATTTTTCAAAGTCGAGCTATCTAATGCTTGCAACAGATTTCTCAAAGTCGAGCTATTTATTGCTTGCACCGGATTTTTATAAAGTCGAGTTATCTATTGCTCGCAACGGATTTTTTAAAGTCGAGCTCTTTATAGCTTGCATCGATTTTATCTAAAAACGAGCCCAGAGAGCTCCGCAACACCAACGAGCCCAGAGAGCTCTGCAATACAAACGAGCCCAGAGAGCTCCGCAACACCAACGAGCCCAGAGAGCTCCGCAACACCAACGAGCCCAGAGAGCTCCGCAATACCAACGAGCCCAGAGAGCTCCGCAACATCAACGAGCCCAGAGAGCTCTGATTATTATGATCAAAGGGATAAAGCCGGCTTCTCTACAGTAAGAGTTTTGCCGAGACACCCAGTAAGTGCGCCTTTATTAACTTTGATCATTAGGTCCTTGGGGGCTTGTCTTTCAGGAAAAAGCCAAGCTTTAGACTCATTGACCTGGCAAAGAAGCCAACTTATTCCTTAGTTTTATCTGGTAAGTCAGATGCATCCTGTACAACAAACTGGCTGCTAATTAGCAAAGACCGGGCAGGGCCTACTTATTCATCAGCATAAGACTAAGAAGGGTTATAACAACCAAATCAGCTCAAGCATCAATCAAGTTCAAAAAGTTTTAAGCTCTGAGTTGCTGCAGGCAAACAACCCAGCACTTGGGGGCTACATGTTATCAGGTTTTCAGTTTAAGTCAAAGGGAATACAAAGTTGGAAGCTCCAAGTTATCGCAGGCAAACAACCCGGCGCTTGAGGGCTATTCACGGATCAGGTTTTTCTAGAAGTTAAACAGTAATCAAATTCCAAAAGTTTTTATCTCCAAGTTGTTGCAGGTTAATAACCCGGCACTCGGAGACTACATCATCTGAAAGTCATGAGTTATACATCAAGGAGTCCCGAGTCGTCGCAGGCAAAACGACCCGGCACTCGGGGGCTACATCATCTGAAGTCATGAGTCATCAATACAAGCTCCAAGCTGTCACAAGTTAACAACTCGGCGCTTGGGGGCTATACATATACCGGTGTAAACAAGCTCGAGCAAAGTCATACAACTCGTCAAAAGGACTCGGAGAAAATTCCGACTCGCCATCAACAAGTCGACAGGAGGAGTCGGCATCAACAAGTCGACAGGAGGAGTCGGCATTAACAAGTCGACAGAAGAAGTCGTCAATGACAAGTCGGCAGGAGAAGCCGGCATCGACAAGTCGTCCGGAGAAGCCGGCATCGACAAGTCGTCCGGAGAAGTCGGCATCGACAACTCGACCGGAGAAGTCGACATCGACGACTCGACCGGAGAAGTCGGCATCGACGACTCGACAACATCTTCACCAACAACTCGGCAAACGACAACTCGACAACATCTTCGTCAACAACTCAGCAACGTCTACATCGACGACTCAGCAAACGACAACTCGACAACATCTTCGTCAACAACTCAGCAACGTCTACATCGACGACTCAGCAAACGACAACCCGACAAAGTCTACATCAACAACCCGGCAAATGCAGCGTCGGGTGCCGCGACATCATCGACATCTACAAGCCGGCAAAGAACCCGGCACAAACTCCGTGTCCCATTTCTTCAACAAATCAAGACCTTCCGCATGACTCTGCGAGTCATCCAAAAGCTCGGGGGCTACTGTCGGGGATATGGGACACGGGTACCCGCAAGGAGGATCAACGAGGCCCACCAGGAGGAAGCCCAGCAGGCCGACTCTAGTTAGAATAGGAAAAAGACTCACCTTTCCAACTTGTAATAGATTAACCGAGTCCTAAGAGGACTCTACTTGTAAGCCGGCCTCCTCCACCTTTATAAGGAGGGGCAAGGCGCCCCAAAGAGGGCACGACCCAATAGGCCTAGACAGATCTAGACGCTCAACACAACGAGCTATACAATAGAGGAGCCGCCTCATCGGCGACTTCCACCATGAGAGGAATAAGACCTAGCCACAAACAGCACGTAGGGATATTACCGGATGATGTTTCCCGGGTCCCGAAGCTGTATAAATCTTGTCTCCCGTGTCGATCATCTACTAACCCACATCGACGATGCCCGCGCGTACATAGTCCCGTATCTTCACCGTCGGTTCATACTACGACAGGCATGGTTGTCAAGAAGACCGGTGATGCTGGCGCCGTAGCTGCGGTTTGTCGATCGGCAAGTGGCTCTTTCTTTGGTGCTTCGGCAGTTGTGGTGCATGGTATCAGCGACCCGACTATCCTCAAAGCAATGGCATGCAGGGAGGCTCTGGCCCTAGCGCGGGACCTCCAGTTGACAAAGGTGAAGATAGCATCTGATTGCCTTGAGGTGATCAACAGCATGGATGGCGTCTACTTAGGTAGATTCAGCAGTGTTATTAGTGAAATAAAGTCCAGGTCCCGATCTTTTGCCGATGTGTGCTTTACACATGAGCGAAGAGTTTCAAATGTGGAGGCTCATGGAGTAGCCAGAGCCTCCGTGTCGCGTGACGTGGGTCGCCATGTCTGGTTCCATAGTCCAGACCTTATTTCAGTATTCCTATCCCTTTAAACCTTGATAATGAATCAAGTGGCGGTTGTTTACCCTAAAAAAATATTCTATTGCCCACAGAAAGAAAAGAAAATTGCGGTGAATACGGGGACAACACTTACCCCACGGCAAGAACGAGAACGGCCCATGAAAGCTTCTTAGGTCGAACGTTTCTACGGCCTTCTCTGTCGCATGCATCGTTCATGAGTCTTAAGTGGCTGGACTACAAGCCTCTCCCCCTCAGGAACACTGTGTGCTCAAAAACATTTAATAAAATGTGGTTGCATGTGTCAAGGTCGGTATTGTGTTGAAACAAATCTGATGTATGTATTGCGTTATTTCTCTACCAGTTGCGTTCTCAAAGACTAGTTGTGCGAAAATGTTCAGACTTCAACACGTACTGGAAAAATGTTTCATTTCCACCCAAAAGATAATCGGGTCAAGAGTTAAGCTCCAACATATTTTAATAGGAGTATGCAATTTTCTGTGGGAACAACAACATATTGAACTATGAACAAAATGCTTCCGAGCAATGTGCCTGCTGTTTGGTTCTGTTTCTGCCTGTTGTTTGGGGAGGCCATGTTACCTTGCCCCGGAAGCTTGCTTGGAGTCCACTCAGAGTTTTTCCTTTATGTGTGAGTGGGTGTGTAGCCTTGCGTGGGTGTTTTCCTGGTTATTTCTCTTCTCCTGTTCATCCCCGTGTATTCTGGTTCATTTGAACCTATCTTGTAGAGGTTGCAAAACCTCATAGGCAAAATGAATTAAAAAAATATTTAGGTGGGAATTTATTCCCCCCGATGACCATTCAAAAAAAATGCTTGCAACATCATGAGCGTATTTGCAAGATATGCTTGATGGTATGTATATAGTATAAAGTATGAGCTGTTAATTACATTGTCATAGGAAAAATGATAATTTCATGCCAACACCAATGTTCACATATATCGCAAGAAAATTGCAATATTCATAATTGATTATTTCATATATCATCAAAAAATTATGGGTTTCACAATACATGAAAAATATTTATCTTCTCTGGTGTTCGATGTTAGCCGTGCTCGACCATACTTGTTGAAATGTTTTATTGCTTTCGAGTAGAATGTCTCTCTTTTTCAAGAAATAAGGAAAATCTATGTTCTTGATAGTGGTAGAAACAAGTGTCGATTCCATGAGGGCGACAAGTAGCGACCTTGCATATGTGTTTTTCATGTATATCTCCAAGTCTTCGTAGACTCTTTCGGAAAAATAGTTTCTCATGCATACGTGTTATTCGGTCGAGATGGACTTTTCAACTGGTTAATTCATTTGTAAGTAATATAGCAGACCTAAAGCTGAGAATGTACTTTTGTGTACGTAAGCGCAAGCTTCGAATTTAGAAACTAACTAGTACTAATGAGTTAATTTTGCATTGATCCATTAGACACATTCTCTCCAGATATTAACTATATATACGATTATCAAAGCAGCATATCGATGATAAATTTGGGCGACACTACATAGTGCAGACAAAGTATAGCTAGTTTCAGCTGGCTAATACATAGAAGAACCAACCGGGATATGCAAACAAAAATCATTCGCATATATGGAGACAAAAATGAATCCGGCAGGGTTGGGACATTTAGAGCGGCCCCCTCTTCTTAATCAGTTAGCCGTGTGCATCTTGTCACATCCCTCTTCGATCACAATCCAGAGCCCTACCTGAGGATCGAGATTCCCTGGTCTCGCCCGACAGTGTACGTTCTCTCAATTATATCTGTTTGCTCTCCAACGGAGGCGTAGCTAGCTTCTCGTGAAGGAAGAAACAAGATCGATGGACAACGACGACGAATCTGATCTAGTGATTATGCTCCGAGGGGCTGTGAGCGATCTCGATGCAGAAGAACCCGACCAACTAAAACATGTACGGACCGAGATTCGATAGTGAAAACATGTATACGGCCGAACCGGGCTAGCAGTAGCAGCTGCGTGCATGTGTTCATCTGGGACCTCGCAGTACACGGGTCTGGATAGGATAACTGGTATGATCCAAGCTAGTCACGCCCTGAGTCCCTGACAGTCGACATGCAACGCATGTATCAGTCGAAACAGCCTGGAATTATACGTCCTCCGTTGTATCTGGTGAGGAATTTGACAAGTCTAGGCACAAATTAACAATGCAGGGACGATCGACTATAGTACAGTTAACGAAACAGCTCTGCTCACTGCATCCGCTCTTCGATATGGAACTGTTTTCCTTCATCCTATTCCTCGACGGTATTCTGAACACCAGTTTCAGTCAATGTAGTTCAGGCACAGTACTAACAGGTAGTGATCGAGAGCTTGCTAGCAACTTCTGGCCACCTACGTACGTATCTCCGTGCCCTCATTCCACGGCCTACGTTTGTGGCCGTACATGTATAGTTGCATGCAAACCTTCTTTCGTTGACTCGTTGACTGCTGACCTCTTTCATTTGACGTTTCTGCTCTGGGGTCTCCGGCTGGCGACTTGGTGACCATGAAATATCTCCGATAACAATGGCTGTGTATCTTTTGACGTGATCAGAATTAATAGCTGGCTATGTTGTGTTGTGTGTGTGCGTTCCCCTGTAAACGAACGATTCCCTTGGCGAGAGGGCGCCGGCGAAAGGAACGAACTAGTCCAAGACTTCCACGCGTGACGTGGGTGGCTGCATGCGTCACCTCACCTGTGGAGACTGGACTCTGGTATCGCCGACTTCTGGGCCTGGACGGACGAGCAGAGCAAGTACTATACTCCCTCCAATTTATAAAAAGTGTCGCTCATTTTGTATTAAGTTAGTATAAACTTTATATTAAGTGGGCGTATAGATCGGATGGAGTATTTTTTTTTTTTTTTGCATGGAGCAGAGCAAGTATGCGCATGCGAGAATGTAACGGGCCATGACAGAAGCCTGCAGGCCTGCCCTGTCTACTGTTGCAGGGGTCGTACATAACGGCCCGGCCAAGATTGTGTGCGAGGTATACCTATTCACCGCAAAAAGAAAAGAAAACAGCGGTGAATACTGGGACAACGCTTACCCCACGGCGAGAACTAGAACGGCCTATGGCCGCCTCTGTCGCATGCATCGTTCATGAGTCTTGAGTGGCTGGACTACTAGTCTCTCCCCCTCAGGAACACTGTATGCTCAAAAGAAATTTTAAAAAATGTGGTTGCATGTGTCAAGGTCAGTATTGTGTTGAAACAGATCTGATGTATGTATTGCGTTATTTCTCTAGGAGTTGCGTTCACAAAGAATAGTTGTGCCAAAATGTCAGGCTTCAACACGTACTGGAAAAATGTTTCGTTTTCACTCAAAAGATAATCGGGACAAGAGTTAAGCTCCAACATATTTTAAACAGGAGCATGCAATTTTTCCGTGGAAACAACAACATATTGTTCTGTAAACTATGAACAAAATGCTTACGACAGAATGAGCGTATTTGCAAATATATGCTTGATGGTATATATACAGTATAAAGTATGAGTTGTTAATAACATTGTTGGTTTTGCTTCTGGCAAACTACTTTGGAGGTCCGTAAAGCTGATGATCAGCGATGGAGCCGCGTCGAGCTCGGGTGAAGATGTGATCTGTCTCGCTTCACTTTGGTGTCTACTTTGGAGGTGCCGAAGGATAGGGATAGGCGTTGGTTTGTCACATAGGTTTATCCTATCTTTACATATCTGTAAGATCGGTGTGTACGTGTTTTGTATCTTGTTCTTTATTTATCAACGAGAAACGTATTACCTTGCAAAAAAAAAATAACATTGTCACGGAAAAAATGATAATTTCATGCCAACACCAATGTTCACATATATCGCAAGAAAATTTGCAATATTCGTAATTAATTATTTCATATATCATCAAAAAATTATGGGTTTCGCAATACATGAAAAATATTTATCTTCTCTGGTGTTCGTTGTCCTCCGTGCTTGAGAAAAATGTTGGCCGTGCATGTAGGAAATGTTGACCATACTTGTAGAAAATATTATATTGCTTTCGAGTAGAATGTCTCTCTTTTTGAAGAAATAAGGAAAATCTATGTGACATCGAAGTCTGGGTGGCAAACTTATGGTGATCTCTTATATTTTGCAGTGAACAAAGTTCAAGATTCCTAACCACCATGAAAAAAATGTACAAAGCGATTGGTAAAATAAAAAAACTATACTCACGAAAAAGAAAATCCTGGTGAAACATTTCGGAGTGTTAGTAGGGGCAAATGAAAAGAGAAACAAGCAAATTAGCAAGAGATAAAAAGTTTAAAAATAGAAAAAGAGCGCCATACTAAGTGCAAAAAAATAAACTTATGAATAAATAAGATACAAAAAATGAAATAAAAGAAAGAAACAAAAAAGAGAGAAAATAAAGGAAATTAAGGTAAGAAGTTCGTTCGAATCAAAGGCTCATGCGATATTGATGAGAGCGCTCGAGTCTATCTGGCCAAGCCCAAAGGTGACCGAGCCTAGTGGTGTTAGGGCATGTACATTGCTATAGACGCATGCTGTATGCAGCAGATGTGCACGTCGTATATAGATATCTGTAGAGACAACATATACAATACGGTGTCTATTTGGCTGTCTATAATATCCAACTGCTCTCCACAGAACATGCGATCCTATTGAGCCACGATAATGCCTAACTGCTCCCAGTTAAGACCCTATCCATACAACGGGAAATATGCCATCGGTAAGGAGCGATTCATACGGGATTAGATCGTCTGCATTTTAACAGACAGACTCGTCAGTTTTTCATTTTCTCACTCCTCCACGTCAACTATTTTCCTACATGGGCTCTATTACAGACGGCTGATTAGATTGCACTGTACATGCCCTTATATGAAAACTTCAAGATTGCGCCGGTTTGGAACGAGGGCATGCTTACTTGGCGCCAATCAATAAACCTAATCTGTCATGCGATAAAATGACTTGTGCACATTTTTATTAGAGATAGACGTGCGAATTAGACCTAATCCATCATGCGAAGAACGTAATCAACACAAGAGCACACCAAGTCACCAATATTCTTTTTTTTTTTTTGCATGGACCAAGTCACCAATAAAAGTAGCTGTGCATTTACGGATCTTAATCAAGGTGATCTTTTGATGAAATCTCAAATTAACACCCTTAATTATTGCTTACATATCGCGTACATCAGTAGTACAATCTTGCGGCTTGATAACAAATAGTATCATAGTTCTCGCGGCACGAGAAAGAAGGGATTCGAGGTGCAGAAGAAGCATCGATCTACACTATCGAGTGCTGTAACTACGTTGATTCTAGGCTTCTTGATTAGCCTTGCTCCATGTCGAGGTGCTCGTTGGCGCATCGATCTGCTGCTGATTCGCCAAGTACTCGTCGGCCTCCCGGAGCAACTCCTCTGCGGACGTGACGACCGCCCGACACATCTCAGCGCTCAGCTGATGTCTGCCATTGATCGAGTCGACCGGCGTCCTGAGCGGAGGGCCGGTGGGCGGCTCCGGGATCTTGCGCTTGGTGCCCGCCGGCTGTAGTTTCTGTTGACGACGAATCATGCGGTCCATCCGCTCCATAAGCGTCAACTCGACCATCTCTGTTTGGACCTGATGAACGCCTGGAACCTCTCTGCCCTCTCCTCTCTCTCTTGACGGGTCGTCAGCGAACCAAAAAAGGAAGGGCCGCGCGGCTCCGGGAGCTTGCGCTTGGTCCCCGCCGGCTGTAGGTTGATCGGGTGTTGCAGCGTCATGCGCTCGATCCTGGCCAGAGCCGCGCACAGGTCCATCGCTCGATCTCCGGCCACCGCGCGCCTTCTCGTCGCTACTATTTTTTTCTTCTCGGCGGAATCGATCCTGCTACTATACTTGATCTCGGGGTTGTCGCGCCGCGCAATGTGCGATGGATCGACGTGTGGTGTGGCGGCTCCCCTTTCAGGGCTTTTATTATGAGGCTTGGGATCTCCGATTCTGGTTTTTTTTTTTTATAAACACAGTACAGACGCAGACGCTCACAAACACGCACGTACAGACACCCCTATGAACGCACGCACGCAAACCATACCCCTATGAGCACCTCCGAGAGACTGGTCCGGCAGAACTTGAAGTTGACGAAGTCACCACGAGCACCTCGCTGTTGACGGGCACGTCACCTACCACTGAAATTATAGCGCCAGTTAAATCCTGAAAAATCCAGGAAAATGCGAGCACCCATGCCAAGTCTGAGACTTGAACCTGGGTGGATCGGTTCCACCACAAGGAACCAAACCAGCTGAGGTAGGTTCAGTTCGCTCCGATTCTGGTTCCTACTCGAACTGCGTGCACATGTCCCTTTCTTCTTCTTACTGTTCGCGTGTCTAAGAGCCTCAACTCATCCAACACTTAACGATGTCTGATTCACAGTGAGCCTGCTACTATATATACATACGTATGTTTGCCTTGTAATCACTCGAGAAAGAAATTGTATCAGCCACACTAGGTCTGAATGCTTGATCGATTGACAGCGAAGTTACTCCATCATCATTGAGCCTTCTTCCTCCTGATCTGCATACTGTCGGAGGACAGATACATGGGATCTGAAGATGGCTTTTGCCTTTGTCTTGAGTAAATTGACCTCTTGCAGTTCCATCTTGTAGTCATCAATAAGCTCCCCCAATTCCAAGCTTTTCCTGGCAGCAAATTTCATGTGTTTGAGCTTCAGTGAATCTGGCGATTTTGTTGTTTTCTTCAGATTTGTCATCTTTGCGTCATACATGGCCTTTGACTCACACAGACCATCAAGCTCAATATGAAGAAAAGCATCTCTTATCATCAGCTCTCCGTGCATCTAGAAAACAAGAACAAATAAACCAAGCATACATATTACCAACTATGTAGCAAATTAATAGATCATTAGATACTTAATCACGCATAGTCAATCTCCTCTTCAGTCAAACTTGAAGACGAAGAAACACGCAGAGTCAATCTCCTCTTCAGTCAGTTCACCAATATCCACCTGCACATACAAATAACTTCACCATATCAAATCTCATTCATCCGATAGCTTTCCAGGTGTAGAGGTGGGGTGCATTAGAACTTGACTAAGAGCCTAACAAGTGAGATCATTGCCCCACAGGCAACTTTGAAGGTAGAGATGTCCTACCTTATTTATACTCAAAAGCAGACTGGGGTGTGTCGTGTGTGAGTACAAAGAAAGGAGGCAATAAGGCCAAAGACCATCGACAAAACCAAGAAAAGAGAGGCAACAAAAATAAACTAGACGTAAGCAAAGAGAATTTGCTAGCCCAATTTAAAATATTCGGTTTGTCTTGTTCGTGTCTCGTGCTTGTGCTGCAGAATTTTAATTATATTTATATGTTCTAACTTCGATAATTCTTGCGTTCCGTTTGTTCCACAAAGTCACCGCACAGCCTGCAAATCCAATGTTTCATAATCTGTCTGTATTGTCCTCTGCAAGTGCATCAAGGTGAGGATGCCCCTGTTGTGTTAGCAATCTCTTCAAGATGCAGGTGACTCCAAACTTATTGTGCCTCTTCGCATCGTAGCAGAATATGATCGATGGTTTCCACCACCGGGATCTCTCGCGGCCTGCTTGTGAAACATATTCCACTGTTCTTTAATCATATTATATCTTGTGTTCAGCCTATCTCTGAAGGCCAGCCGTAAGAACACCGAGTGTTTCTTTCCAATGATGGGTGCCAAACAAATTTTCCCCATGCCCAGCCAGCTCCACCATAAGCGCACAAGTGATAGAAGTACCAAGTGATTTCAGCCTTAGAGTGCAGTGATAGGGACGCGCTATTTGACACCCAGGGAGTAGAATAGTTATTCTACACCCACCTCATATCTTTTCAATCGTAAATGATTTTTACGTCACGTAAATTTTATATTACTTCGTAAGTCAAGAAGAACGTAAGAAAATATTGATATGACGTAAAACTTTTTTTTACATGACGTACAAAAAATATGACGTAAAATAATCATTTTTAATGGTTTTTACACTATTATGACTCATAAAATGCAATTTTCTTATGTCAATTTTTTTTTGTTGTGGGACTATATGAATGTAATTATTTGTATATCAAACATAAATATTTAATAAAAAGAATGTAAAAAAACGACGGGTGCAAAATAAGGTATTATGCACCCTGGGTGCAGAATAGGGTAGCGCTATTTGACACCCAGGGTACAGAATAGTTATTCTACACCCACGCTGTTCCTCTCAAACCACATAAGATTTTTACGTCACGTAAATTTTGTCTTGTCTTGACAGTCTAAAAGAAAATAAAAAAAGTATAGACATGACGTAAGAACTTTTGTTTACGTGACGTAAAAAAATATAACGTAAATTACGTATTTTTGGTGTTTTTTACACTGTAATGACCGAAAAAAAACTATTTTTATGTCGATTTTTTGTTGTTGTGGTCAATATGAATTTAATTATTTGTATATAAAACATAAATTTCTGAATATAATAACGAAATATTATGTTGGGTGCAAAATAACTTTTCAGCACCCTGGGTGCTGAATAGGGTTTCTATATATATATATATATATATATATATATATATATATATATATATATATATATATATATATAGGGAAAAACATTCCTATCTTGTGAGACGCCGGTCACACCGATCACGGTCGCATATAAGCTCTTGGGATCTGGACCCGGAGCTGGACAAAACGTTTTCTCTTTTCGTTTGCTCATTTTCCATCGGCTCTGGTTATTTCCTCTTTGATCCGGCTTGGTCCCGGATTCTGTACATGCAGCAGACTGTTAGCCCACTAGCCTCTCGTGATGCTGTCCACCCACGCAGCAGACCCTCATCCCAATCTCTCTCCTCTCCCGTGACCCACACCCATCCCATGTTCCTCCCAATCCCCTCCACGGTCAAACCCCTCTATTTTGGCCATGGAAAATGGAGCAAAATCCAGGCCGGCTGACTTGCTCCTCCATCTGGTCACATAGCATCTCCGGCGGCTCCATGGACATGGCGACCATCGATGCTAAGCGTCGATCTCGGCTTGGTCCGGCTTCCGATGGCGACGGCGCCACTCTCGGCTTGGCCCGGCTGGGGAGCCAGAGGCAGCCGCAGGAGGCGAGCGACCAGAGGCGCTGGTCTGACCCCGCCGCATGCCAGGCCCGAGCGACGCCGTCTCTTTTCCATCATCGCCAACATCCCAGAGTTTTGAGCAGCCACTTTTCTGTAATTTTTATTAGCGGCACCGTCTACTAATGCATGGAGCACCGTTTGTGTTTTAGACTAGGCACTGAAAGAATACGCATGGGCACCGTTAGGTGAATTTGCTTTTTCCCGTTTTTGCACAAAGCACCTTTTTGTGTCTTAACCCAGGCACCGTTTAGAAAGTGGATTGGCTCATTTTAGTGTCGGACTGCATGCCAGGTACATACGGGCAGGGCGTGTAGTTTTGTGTCAGTCAATTGTCAAAAAAGTATACGGCCGGGCCGGTTTTTAGGGGATACCGCACCAGTGAAGCAGACAGAGCCAAATAGAAAGCGTCAGCCTAGGCTTCCTAATCGGTATACATCTAGGAGGAAAGGCAACCACGGTCTTACCTCTTTGGTCATGCGAAAATCAAAAAAGATGCAATGTGGCTCCTTTTCTAACATAAAGTTCGGATCTCAAAGCAATCTAACGGTTCTAGTTGGTGTTACGCTAGTAACCAAGTATAGCAAATCCATACTCTCTCTCTCTCTCTATATATATATATATATATATTCCCATGTTTTCCTGAATCATTTCATGTTTCTGATGTCATCTGTATTGTTTTTTTTTTTTACTTCAGAACATGTATGTATGCTTTTTTAGACAAGAGTCCAAAGAGGCCTTGCTTTCATGAAAGCAATACATGTATGTATATTCTTGGCCAGGCAATCGACTAATCATCCACAATGTGCTTGTTTGAGGAAACATGAAGTGTGATGTCCTTCAGATTCTTCCTGTCGATGCTCAGCAACAGCGAAACAGGAGCATGGCAGCGTCAATGAAGTTCCAAGAGAAAATGAAGTGCATATCAAACAGCTGATCCTATTCAACCAACTGAACATGCCTATATTGTACGGACATAGTCCGGCTCCCAGACTGAACTTTCCCATCGGTCGGCCCACCGTGCTCCATGGCCAAGTGATCGATGTAGCTCTCCTCGTACATCGTCGCTCAGGCTACGAACAACTGAAAGACAGATCACTGAATATCTGATTATCTGAAGTCCGAGGTTCTAACGAAATGTGGGGAAGAAATTTAAGGACATGAAGAATTGGTTTCTTTGAAGATGGCCATAGCCATGGCGGGTACTATGGATCAAGGGGCGTAGAAGGAGATATCAGTTTCATTTGTGATGTGGGATCTCAGAGTTCGGGACAGGGGGAGGTGGGGGTGAGGTGAACCTGCCAATCTGCCATGGCCTATCCTAACTGCTAGTATATCAGTAGTTGGGTGCGCCTCAAGTTTCCCTTTTATGGTTGGTAGGTTAGTTTGTCGTATTTGCCACACGAGTGAGGATCAAATATGTGTCGATAGTGGTACACGTAACATATGTGCTGCGGCTACGACTTTCTTGGAAACCCGTACGACGTGGATATGCACACGCACAATGTATGGGCACGTGCTTTTCTTTAGCAAGGAAAAATATGTGTCTATTGATATAGAAGAGCAAATATAGAGATGTCGAAGCTAAACATTAAAAAAGACGATGAACCAGTTAATCATTTCCGCAAAGTGTTTTTTTTTTTGCTCCTTACTCTCGTCTTTTTTTTTGCTTGACCGCCAAAGGCATCGAGCAGTGGCGGAGCCACACTTGAGCGACTACACAGCTTTTTCAGCAATACAAGCAAAAACCAAGTAAAAAATAATAAAAATTGATACAAATACATGTATTTGACTACACAGTTTCTCGTTGACTACAAATGTAGTTGGAAGGCTGGCTCCGCCACTGGCATCGAGGATTTGTTGTTGAAGGCGTCCACATTTCATTCCTTCTCAATCTCCCAGAAAATAAAAAGATGGCGGTTTTTAGCCCAATGGAAGTGGAGGTTGGAGCTTCAAAGATAGTCTGCCAATACCGCAGGACAATCTGCCTACACAGAACAAGGCACTGAAGAAGTGACGTACACGAAAGCCATCCAAATCAACGTAGAATAGCCAAGCCATCCAAATCGACATAGAATAGCCGCATTCAAAGAAAATGTGCGGAGCAGTCTCAGATTGGCACTTGCAAAGCTAGCAAGTAGGTTGGTGAGACATTGACTATGATTTCTAGTCATATATGCTAACAAAAATATAAAAAGGAAAATAGATGTCATGAGATAAATTTTAAGAGACACCGTTTGTGTGGACATATATACTATCACATGCCAGTATAGAAATTATGACAATGGATCATAACCAAATCTATATCTATATCTATCTATATCTCTTATAAAGTAAAACACCACTAACAACATGAATTAATGATTTTATCCACGTCACCCATTTCGTAGCCAATCAATTGTACATGTTATCTCCAGTAATATTTATTAATCACTATATGCAATCTACACATCATCTATTACTTAAACCATTCAACTGTTTACATTAATAATTTATAATACACACTCTTCTCATGTTTATTAAATTTAGTATCTCGACTACGATCCATTGAATTTTTCATCTTCCTTCAAATAACATAACGTATCTTATCTCTTATATCTTTGCGTTTGCACACTATAGTTTTTGAAGGGATCCCCGCTGCAATGCGTAGGGTATCTTTCTATTATCTTTATAAACAAAACCCCCACTAATATGTATTCATGATTTTCTATCTCAACATGCAAACTATATATCCATGTCACCTACTATTTTAGCCGATCAATTATCCATGTCATTCCCACTAACATTTATTAATGACTGTATATCTTTATTTGCACCATATCCACACTATCTGTTGTTTAACCCATACAATTGTCCATGTCACCATTGCAAGAAATTCCCATTCTATTATAAGAATAGAATGGGGATTTCTTGTAATATTCAGAACAATTTAGATATTTCACACCTTATCCAGCCAGTGTCTGATTTGCATTATATGGGCAATGTTTTTCGAAGGAGGAAATTGAAGATGTTGTTAAATTCCTTAAACCTGAGAAAGCACCTGGGCCTGATGGTTTTACTGGACTTTTCATTAAGCATTGTTCGGAAATTGTTAAACGGGGTTTCTTCAATATGTGTGAAGAATTTTCAGTTGGGAATGCTTCTTTGGAGAATATAAATGGCTCTTATATTACTCTTGTCACAAAAAAAGAGACTGTAAATGATTTTAGACCAATCTCCCTCACTAACACTTGTCTCAAGTTCCTCACAAAAATTATTGCAAATAGATTCCAGAAGGAGATTACAAGGTACATACATGCAAATCAATATGGCTTTATTAAAAGCATAACCATCCAGGACTGTTTGGCTTGGAGTTTTGAATATTTACACCAGTGCAAACAGTCCAAGAGGAAAGTGGTGTTATTCAAAACTGATTTTGAAAAGGCTTTTGATACTATTGAACATGAGGCAATCATCAGAACCTCCAATTTAAAGGTTTTCCTAAATTGTTACTTGCTTGGGTAAAGGAAATATATCTTCTGGCTCCTCTACTGTCCTCCTTAATGGTATCCCTGGCAACAATTTCCATTGTAGAAGAGGTGTTAGACAGGGTGACCCACTCTCTCCCTTGTTGTATGTTATAAGGAGGAGATTTGTTACATATCATTGTTAACATGGCTTTACCGGAGGGCAAGCTTAGCCTTCCAAATCCCATCTGGTGGAGATTATCCAATAGTCCAATATGCTGATGATACTTTAATTCTCCTACCTGCTGATCCTGATCAACTCATGGCCTTCAAAGACCCGTGATACGTGTCAAACATATCTATAATTTTTTATCATGCCATGCTTGATTCCTATCATTATTACATGTTTATGCTACATTATTATATCATTTCAAGGCATTTTATTGGACTAACCTATTGACAAGATGCCCAGTGCCAGTTCCCTGTTTTTGTGCTGTTTTTATTGCAGAAAGTTACTTCTAGAAATATTCTCGAAATTGGACGAAAATTTACGACGATTTTTTATTGAAGAAATAAGGACCGGAGCCAGAAGGGCAACCCCGGGAGGGACCCACAGGCCCTGGGGCTGGTCCCACCCGCGGGTGAGAGGGCGGCCGCGGCCGGGGGCCGCCCCTGCCCCTCGGGCACCCCCTCGGGTGCCTCCGATGCCTATAAAATCATCCCCGACGCAAAAACCCTAACCCCCGAAGGATTTTCCCAAATACGATACAGAGCTCCGCCATCATCGTCGACAAGTTTCGGGGGTCAGATTGCCTGTTCCGGCACCCTGCCGGGGCGGGGATTGGCCCCCGGAGCCATCTTCACCGCCACCGCTGCCTCCGGGATGAGTTGTGAGTAGTTCCCCCGCGGACTACAGGTTTGTAGCAGTAGCTAGATGGTACTCTCTCCCCCTTGTTGTTCAATACCATGTTCTCGTGAGCTGCCCTAGATGATCGAGATCAATCCGATGTAATATGCATTGTGTTTGTTGGGATCCGATTGATTGGCATGTTATGATCAGATTATTTATGTTTATGAATTGTTGTTGCTGCAATGTTGTTATACTTAATGCTTGTCACTAGTACATGAGTGGCATGATCTTAGATTTGGGCGCGTTATGTTTGCATGAATATAATTGATGCTTAGATCGTATCTACAAGTTGTATGCACCTGTTATTAGTCCGGAACCGGAGACCTCAAGTGACAGAAACGGGGACATCGATGGGAATGGTTAGTAACTTGAGGATTACATGTGTTCATTGTGTGTTAATGCTTTGCTCCGGTGTTCTATTAAAAGGACCACCTTAATTGCCATTTGTTCCTTAATTGGCCCGGCTGAAACCGGATGGCAGGACAAAAGATGTTGTGTGAATTCTCATTGCGAGTAGTTACAACTATATATGGAATACATGCCTACGTATGATTGATAAACTGAATTCTTTGTCATAATTAATTAATTAGTGCAATTGTGTCAATTGCCCAACTGTAATTTGTTCACCCAATGCATGATTATTTGCTTAGGAGAGCCGCCACTAGTGAAACTATGAACCCCGGTCCATATTTCTCCATCATTGCTTTCGTGTTTCTGTTACTATTGTTCTCAAATCATTGTTGCTTTCACCTCTCTCGTGTTACTTGTGCTTCTCCAGGTGTGGTTGAATTGACAACTCAGCTACAAAGACCTCTAAGTAATCTTTGGCTCCCCTTGAGTCGAATCAATAAATTGGGTTATACTACCCGTGAAGACTGTTGCGATCCCCTACACTTGTGGGTTATCAAGACTGTTTTCTGGCACCGTTGCCGGGGAGCCATAGCTCTACTTATTGGTTCACTTGGGAAGTACTCACTTTCTCTCTACTCTCTTTATTGTTATTGTTATCAATGGTTAACTTCTTTGAAACTAGATCTTATTGGAAAGGCGGATTCACGGAGGATCAACAAGAATATTAGAAGGAATACCACTTGTCACAAAAAGGGATACACTTATGGAAAATAATTAATACTCTGAACAATTATGCTAGAGACTTGTGCTTAAATTATAATATATCTGATTGCTGTGATGAGTCTAGTTGTAGCATGAATTTTAAACACCTTCCTTTTCAATGTGCTGGTAATGATAATGAAACCTTAGCATCTTATGCTAAGGGAAACTATGATTTTATGATGTGGAACTTATTGAAAAATTTATTGCGTGGAAGGGTGCTTATGAAATTACTTCTTTGCTTGAAAATGATGATGATGCTCCTTATAAATCTGAAAGTTTTGCTATACTTAAATATTGATAATTATAAATATGAAAATTGCTACATTACTAAATATCTTAAGGGTTTATCTCCCCTAGAAGAAGAGACTAATGCCGTGCAGGAGCCTATGGAAGAAGAAATTGTTGAAACTGGAAGCTCATTGGATGAAAACGAGGAGGAGAGTGACGAACAAGAGGAGGAAGAATGGAGTAGCTACCCATCTCTACCTTCTAATGAGAGTGACTCTATAACTCATACATTATTTGATTGTCCTCCTTTCTTAAAAAAGGAGAATGAGTGTTATGATCCCATTGATTCATTTGAAACATCCCTTTTTGATAAAAAATGATCTTGTTATATATGATAATCCGTGCTATATTGATAAATCTTATGATAATTCTTTATTTACTCCAACCATTGAGATGCATGATAATGAAGAGTTGTGCTTAGAAAGTCTATATGATAAAGCTCTTGATGATGGTCCTATATTACTTGATGATAAAAATTATAATGCTATTGAAAGTGGGTTTAATCCCACTATTTTTTGAGATGGACCGAAACTATGTGCTTGTAGATAATGAAAAGCCTGTTTTAAGTGATAATTATATTGTTGAGTTTGTTCATGATGCTGCTGAAAATTATTATGAGAGAGGAAAATATGGTTGTCGGAGTTCTCATGTCACTAAAACACCTCTCTTTATGCTAAAAGTTTTGAAGTTACACTTGCTTTACCTTCCTATGCTTAATGCTTTGTGCTTCATTGATTTATTTTCTTATAAAATGCATATGCATAGGAAGAGAGTTAGACTTAAATGTGTTTGATAATTCCCTCACGATGCTCTCCCTTGCGTTTCAATACTTATTCTTATGTGAGCATCATTGAAAATACTGGGCCTAGCTAAAAGGCTATAAAGAAAAGCGCTTGTTGGGAGGCAACCCATATTTTCTTTCAGTCTTGTTTTTTATTTTCTTGAGTCATGGAGTTTTTGCTTCTGTAGCAACTTCATCGTATCTTTTTGTTTTGGTTTTTTGTGCCAAGTTTAGCCTCTAATACATTGAAAGTGCGAGGTGTTGTTTTGCTGTCCAGAAACAGAATTTTGTCTATTTCTGAAATTTTTGGACAGCAAACCTGATACTTTTATCTATCTTTCGTTAGTTTTGACTTTTCTGATTTGATGTACATAAGTGCCTAGAAAAATTCGATCTTTACAGACTGTTCAGTTTTTGACAGATTCTGCTTTTATTTTGTATTCGTCTTTTTTACTATCGTCAAATGCGATACTCTAGAGATGGAGTGTCACATTGAGGCTTAGTAAACAGTAGCTAATTCCTAATAAAGTTGTTTGTAATTTGTCTTGAGTTGAACACATGTGCATTTTAATTTATGAGCACTAACCCTCGAATCAGTTTATGAGAAGTTTTGTGTGAAGGGAGTTTTTAAGTTTTGAACGACACGGTGATGTGAGAATGGAGAAAAGCTCAAGCTTGGGGATGCCCCCATGGAATCCCCCTGGAATAATTAAGAAGATTCAAGCGTCTAAGCTTGGGGATGCCCAAGGCATCCCCACTCTTCACCAACAACCATCAGGTCGTTTCATTGAAACTACGTTTTTATCACTTTACATATTATGTGCTATGTTTTGAGCGTCTTTTTACTTTCAGTTTTGTTTGTTATTTTGCTAGTCATATCCTTGTTGGATCCTAGCTTTATTTGTGTGGGAGAGAGACACGCTCCATTTGATTATATCTTGTTGAGTATTCTTAGCTACTGTTTGTTTGCTAGCAAGCTCTCGCTTTTAGATTTTATCTTATTTAGAGCTGCTAGTAGTTAATGTTAAACTCTCTTGATATTCACTTATATTTGTTATAGAGTTGTTTTGGTTGCTTGGTTAATGTGTTAGATCGGTAAAATGCTATGTATGTGGTAGTGGTATGAAGTAGAAAAAAACCTGCATAGTCTTGTAGATCACTATGTGGATAATTTGATATTTTTCAATTGTTTTGAGACATTAAAATAACTAATGGTTAAAATGTGTTGCTTAATGGTGTTCGAGCTGATTAGTGGAGATGTGTTAGTAAAGCGTGGAGCCGTACTTTTCTGAACTAAACAACTTAAGTCAACAATGCTAATGTGTCATGAATTCTGCTAAGTTGAAAAGAAGTTCCTAGTGGGTAGTTACTGCAACGGTCGGGGAAGCCAACGGGGCACTTGTGTCGCCGCCACGATCCCTCTCGGGGTGTCTCAAACCATTTGTGGAACATTGAAACTGCTAGTTGTTTGCAATACACGAAATGCATTGTGAGTTTTGGTTTTTGGCACTTCCACTTCCATATTTTGCTAGCCTCTTCGGTGCTGCGCAATGCCCTCTCTCACATTGAGATTGGTGCATACTTCGCGAGTACATCCAACTCCGTGGGAGAACTTCATCATGTTCTCCTACACATAAGCCAACTATCTCCCTCAAAACGGCCACCATACCTACTTATCACGGCATTTCCATAGTTGTTCCGAGATACATTACCATGCAACATCCATCATTACATTACATGACTTGATGTCGTACTTCATTACCATATAGTTTGCTTGATCATTGAGTTAGTGTGCCGCGTGGCTTGCCACATGTTTTACATTTTTTCCACACTACGCTCGATCATGCATATCTTCTTTTATACATCATGTATTAGTCTTATGAGTTATGAGTACCAAAAAGTGTGATGATCCATTTGTAATATAGAGTGTTGCTCCTACAGTGAGGTATAAAATAAAATAAAAAGAGAAAAATAAAAGAGCCCAAAGGAGGCCAAATGAGAGAGCATTCAAAGAGCCAAGGAGGCCACCCAAAATCCAAAAAAATGGAAAAAGAGAGAGGGAGCGACACTGCTATCCTTTTTACCACACTTGTGCTAGTAGCACCTACACTTCATTATAGAGAGTTTTCATGTTGTTTTAGTAGTATAACTATGTGGGGAATTAACGTTATAGAACTTGGCTTGTATATTCCAAGGATGAGCCTCCTCAAGTGAGCTCTAGGTCTTCATGAGCAAGCAAGTTGGATGCACCCCCACTAGTTCCATTGGAGAGCTTTCATACACTTATAGCTCTATGTGCATCCGTTGCATGGCAATCACTACTACTCATACAGTGTCAACTACGGGACTTCCTTCTGTCTTGTGGTTACCTTCTCCGCTGTTTAAGCCTTTATTTTTGACCTTCCAAACCTCCATTATTGTTCTATTTGCCATAACATCATGGTGCCAAAGACACTTCTTACTTGCACTAGTTGAGTAGACTTCGAAACAGTTGATTTGTGAAGTAGATGGATTAGGATACTTGACTTGAGCTTGGCTATTTCCATGAATGACTAATTAGATGCTTTGAAGAATGATTGATACTTTACATTGAAGACATAATTTGCAATTCTTCTTTCTAAACCTTATGTATGGTTTCATGTCTCCAACACACTTATTCATGAAAAGTTTCTATCATTTGTTAGCTAGCGTTTGTTAATCATTGTTTGCTTAATGTCAACTATAGACAATTGTTTTGGATCACCTTATTCACATCATGTGCTTTGCATTACTATCTTGATCAAGATAATGTTGGTGGCATGTCAAGTTCAAAAATTATTTTGATTATTATTTACCTACTCGAGGACGAGCAGGAATTAAGCTTGGGGATGCTGATACGTGTCAAACGTATCTATAATTTTTTGATCATGCCATGCTTGATTCCTATCATTATTACATGTTTATGCTACATTATTATATCATTTTAAGGCATTTTATTGGACTAACCTATTAACAAGATGCCCAGTGCCAGTTCCCTGTTTTTGTGCTGTTTTTATTGCAGAAAGTTACTTCTGGAAATATTCTCGGAATTGGACGAAAATTTACGACGATTTTTTATTAAAGAAATAAGGACCGGAGCCAGAAGGGCAACCCCAGGAGGGACCCACAGCCCTGGGGCGGGTCCCATCTGCGGGTGAGAGGGGGTCCGCGGCCGGGGGCCGCCCCTGCCCCTCGGGCACCCCCTCGGGTGCCTCCGACGCCTATAAAGTCATCCCCGACGCAAAAACCCTAACCCCCGAAGGATTTTCCCAAATACGATACAGAGCTCCGCCGCCATCGCCGACAAGTTTCGGGGGTCAGATTGCCTGTTCCGGCACCCTGTCGGGACGGGGATTGGCCCCCGGAGCCATCTTCACCGCCACCGCTGCCTCCGGGATGAGTTGTGAGTAGTCCCCCCGCGGGCTACGGGTTTGTAGCAGTAGCTAGATGGTACTCTCTCCCCCTTGTTGTTCAATACCATGTTCTCGTGAGCTGCCCTACATGATCGAGATCAATCCGATGTAATATGCGTTGTGTTTGTTGGGATCCGATGGATTGGCACGTTATGATCAGATTATTTATGTTTATGAATTCTTGTTGCTGCAATGTTGTTATGCTTAATGCTTGTCACTAGTGCACGAGTGGCATGATCTTAGATTTGGGCGCGTTATGTTTGCATGAATATAATTGATGCTTAGATCATATCTACAAGTTGTATGCACCTGTTATTAGTCCGGAACCGAAGATCTCAAGTGACAGAAACGGGGACATCGATGGGAATGGTTAGTAACTTGAGGATTACATGTGTTCATTGTGTGTTAATGTTTTGCTCCGGTGTTCTATTAAAAGGAACACCTTAATTGTCATTTGTTCCTTAATTGGCCCGGCTGAAACCGGATGGAAGGACAAAAGATGTTGTGCGAATTCTCATTGCGAGTAGTTACAACTATATATGGAATACATGCCTACGTATGATTGATAAACTGAATGCGTTGTCATAATTAATTAATTAGTGCAATTCTGTCAATTGTCCAACTGTAATTTGTTCACCCAATGCATGATTATTTGCTTAGGAGAGCCGCCACTAGTGAAACTATGAACCCCGGTCCATATTTCTCCATCATTGCTTTCGTGTTTCTGTTACTATTGTTCTCAAATCACTGTTGCTTTCACCTCTCTCGTGTTACTTGTGCTTCTCCAGGTGTGGCTGAATTGACAACTCAGCTGCAAAGACCTCTAAGTAATCTTTGGCTCCCCTTGAGTCGAATCAATAAATTGAGTTATACTACCTGTGAAGACTGTTGCGATCCCCTACACTTGTGGGTTATCAACTGGCTTGAGCAATATGCTGGTTTCATTGGTTTGAAGGTTAATTACCATAAGTCTTCTATGATACCAATTAATGTCAAGGCGGATGAAGCTACTTTGCTAGCTCAAGTCATGAACTGCCAGGTTGTTCCCATGTCGTTTACCTATCTGGGGCTGCCAATGGGGACAACAAGGCCGACAATAAAAGATTTTGCCCCTCTTGTGGATAGAGTTGAGAGGAGACTCTCATCCATAGTATCCTTTCTATCATATGGCGGTAGTTTGGTTTTAGTCAACTCTGTGTTATCTTCCCTGCCCACATATTACATGTGTACTCTGGCAATACCAAAATAAGTTATTGAGGTTATTGATAGGGCAAGAAGAAGGTGCTTGTGGAGAAAGGATAAGCATAAGCGGAGAGTTAATTCCATGGCTGCTTGGGATATGGTTTGCAAACCAAAAGATAAAGTGGGTCTAGGAATCATCAATTTGCATGTTCAGAATAGGGCTCTGCTGCTTAAACATCTGGATAAAATTTATAATAATGCAGACCTACCCTAGGTCAGTTTGGTCATAGATAATTATTACTTTGATTCAGTTTCTCGTGTTGTGGTGCAAGTGTATCCTTTTGGTGGAGAGCCATCATTAACTTAGCTGACAGTTGGAGATCTATAACACATTGTGTGGTAGGCAATGGTAATTCGGTTCTTTTCTGGGGAGATGTCTGGCAAACCAAGCTGTCCAATTCCCAAAGACTGTTCTCCTTTGCTAAGGATACAAAGGCTTATGTCAAGGATATTTTATCTTTGGAGCAGTTCTCAAATGGTTTCCATTTGCCACTCTCTGTGGAAGCATATCAAGAATATATTGCAAGATATTTTGCTTGAGACATCTCTTTAAGATTTGGATGATTGTTGGGTTTGCAATCTTAACAAAGGAACTTATAGTTCGAAATCTTTCTATGATTTGCATTTCTCCCAGCTTCCTAATCACGCACCTTTAAAATGGATTTGGAAATCCAAATGTATGTCTAAGCATAAAGTTTTTTCCTGGCTAATACTGCACGATAGGCTCAACACAAAAGATATGATATTGAGAAGACATTGGGCAGTAACACATAATCATGACTGTGTGCTTTGTCAAGCTCATGTGTTGGAGGACTGGAATCATCTATTCTTCACATGCATTTTCAGTGCTAGAATTTGGAATTACTTGCAAGTGGTTTAGTCTGCCAGCTCTAGCAGCACTACTGATAATTGCTTACTGTCTGCCAAGAAAAGTTCCTCTGGTCCTTGCTTCACTGAAGTTATCAACTTAGCCTGCTGGAATATCTAGAGCCATAGAAATGCCTTTATTTTCACGGATATAAAGCCATCTTTCAGGGGATGGAAAGCTAGTTTTGTTGGAGATATGACCATGCTTAAGCATAGGTTAAAGGCTTCTGTTCTACCCCTCCTAGAATTATGGCTAAGTAACCTTTTGTAATTTACTCTTCTGTACATATTGTGTGCCCTATAAGCCTTGTAAATATTTTTTTATTCTTTCAATAAAGGGTTGTGGGGATCCCCCTACAGTAAGCATTCAAAAAATGTCACCATTTTTAACACATCATACCTCTTTAAAAGTTACATCATAAACCAAAAGAGGTACTATGTTTAGGGATGGATTGTTGTAAAATACACAATAATTTCACGTCAATGAAATTTAGCCTCTGAACTACAATTGAATTTCTCATATTTCTTTTGACAACTTCATATTTCATGTGTCTTATAACTTTTATTTGCATGGTAATTTTTTAAAGGAGATTCCTGCTGCAACGCGTGGAGTATTGTTCTAGTATTAGAAATAGGAGGAGCACGATGGATTTGTCATGGAGGAAGGGGTGTGTTGTTTTTTGGGATTTTGAAAGGGAGGACAATGATACGAAGAGTTGTAAACCAATTGCAAGAGTAGCATGGTTGCAAATTGTGTTGAGACTAAGAGTTGGATTATATTTTGCAATGTTGATATAGGTTTATAAAACAACAAGACATTGTTTGTAGGGTTATGTATACATGTCGATATGAGCTGGCAGTTAACATGCTAATGGGAATTGGTTAAGTGAAAACAATAGAAATTGCTTAATTAAGTTACATACACCATGCTCCATTTATCTCTCATTCGTCTCTTGCTTCTTTGGGTTCCACGGGTGTGACCTTGTCGAAGCTACGAGGCGGAGCATGACTCGAGCGTGCCTAACTCGCTAGTAAGGTTAGAGATGAAAGGTGGGGTATTAAACGATGAGTATGGAACCAAGAGATGCAACCACACGGAAGAGTTTATGTTTGCGCCGCTAGTAGAGACAGAGACAGGTAAACTGGTCAAAGAGGTCATGATTAGGAGAAAAGGATAGGACTGATGGTAGAGAATATACTCATGCTGATCAACTCTATATGGATGGCCTGGGACATCACTATATGCCAATGGTGATAGTTGTGACAAGGCGACGAGCAACATGAGTCAAGGGAGGAAAATAGAATAAGACGATCGCTCGAAAAAAGAAGAGACACGACATTTAGATTTAGGTCAAAAGGAAAGGTAACTTGATCCATTGATGGAGATCTAATGGCCAGAATTGGTGACTGGAATTATATGGTACCAAATCGCACTATTTTATAATTTATCATAGTGGAAATTATACCCTCACGTAACGAACGGCTGAGATTTGCCACAGGCGAGGTTGACACACGAAACGGATCAACCAAGCCGCCCACAAATACTCGCGGAAACACCCCCAGAGTTCTCCGGAAATAAAACCCACTTCTCCTCCACCTCCATCTCCAGGCTGCCCCTTTCTATTTCTCTCTCCCAGCCGCTCCCACCACCGCCTCCTACTCCCCGTCGCCGCCCCCGCCTCCACGCTCACCCGAACCCTAGCCGCCATTGCCCACGCCCCCATGGACGGCGCCGGCGCCGGAGCGGCGTACACCTCGCGCACGGCGGAGGAGGTCTTCCGCGACCTCCGCGGCCGCCGCGCCGGCATGATCAGGGCCCTTACCGACGGTACGCGCGCAAGCTCCCCCTCCCTCCCGAATCGGCTCCAGATTCTCGCGTGCCCCTCCTGGATTCGCCTGATTAAGCTGTTGTTTCGTTTGCTGTTGTTGCAGATGTGGACAAGTTTTTCAAGCTCTGCGACCCTGGTGAGCGCCCTCGATCTCTTCGGGTTTCCCGTCTCTCTCAGAGATTATGGAGTGCAGAGGTTTCTTGTGTTGTGGTTGTTTGAGTTTGGTTGCTTCAGTGTGAGATTGGAAGCTAGAGTTGGAGAATTTCGCTCTTCTTCTTCTCTCTGTCACGTGGTGCTTGGAGTTTGGAATTATTGGTGGTTGCGGATATGGGTTTCGTTGGGAGATTGGTACTGGGGACTGTAGTTCTTCGAGGGAGAAAAGTATTCTGGGGGCTTGATTGGAACTGGGGAATCAGTCTTCGTTTCTTGTTGGAACGTAGCACAGGTGCTGTTGCCATCAGACTGAGATTGGTAGATTAAAGCGACAATTTTACTGAAACTTGCTGAATATTGTACGCCAATTGGTTCCACTGGTTATTGACCAGTTGACTTTTGGTGTGTTTCGGTGTCTTTGGTGGTGTGCATACTTGTGTATGCGTTGGCTTATTAGATTACTCTTGCCACAGCCAATTCAGCGGAGTAGTGATATAATGCCGGGATTGGATAGTAGTTGCACTGAATACAGCAATGCCTCTTTTGTTGCATTGATAGCACAGTGCATATGGTTGGTTGGTTGCTTGCATTATTTACCCTATTCATGTTGGGCTATTTACCCTACTCATCTACCCAACGTAAGGTTTTGGTCGCTTACCATTGTTAATATTATATCATGCTTTGGTCCGGATCGCTATATGCACGGCATTTGCACTCTAATGGGCAACTCTGCATAGTAGTAGATCGACTTCTAAGCCCCAAGCACTGTAGTTCTGGGCATAATTATTCCGATTGATGCTGTTCAGGGTATTGCTACTGGCTACTAATTCCATTTGCTTTTAACAGAAAAGGAGAACTTGTGCCTTTATGGGTATCCCAATGAGACGTGGGAAGTGACCTTGCCAGCTGAGGAAGTACCCCCAGAGATCCCTGAACCAGCATTAGGAATCAACTTTGCTAGGGATGGAATGAACGAGAAGGATTGGTTGGCACTAGTTGCAGTTCACAGTGATTCCTGGTTACTGTCTGTAGCATTCTACTTTGGAGCCCGCTTTGGGTTTGACAAAGAAACTAGGTAATGATTCTACTATATTTGAACTGTGCAGAGTCCTTTCTCTCTCCTCATGTGCACTCTTTATAGGATTAGTTACCAGAATTCCTGCCTTAGTGTTGACTGCTATTTCAAGTAGAATGAGTGCAAAACTTAAAAGATTGTTATGGCTGCGCCAAAGCAAGGGGTGACACTTAAATATTCTCGAGTCCCATTCCAATAACTATCAATCTAATTACTGGAAGTTCTGTTTAACATAACACAGAAGTACTACTGCACATTAATTTACAGATGTGTTGAGTAAACTATTTCTGATAGACCTTTTATTTCAATAAAAAAAAAGAGGGAAGGATAATACACCCGAGTCTCAGGAAAATATTTTACTGTTGCTCCAATACACACAATCTCTCAATGTTAGGGTTGTATATGGAATGTGTTATGTTCAAATTTCTTACTGCAGAACATGTAAACAAAATGGTATGTAATATGGTCCCTAACATGTACTTAGAGTTTATAGATTTTCAGTTATTTCACCTCCTTTTGTCAGTAGCGAATAGGACACTAGAACCATGTTTTAGCATGATGTTTTGTAGGCTATTTTGCCATCCATGATTCGTAAAGGTTACACAACATTATTTGTACCTCCAGTATCTTGTTCTATCTTTTCATGTGTAATATATAGGCATTCCATATTTGATCGAACTACTGTATAACCATGTTTTTTACTTAGTTGTCCTGTCTACATTGTTGCCACAAAAATAACATATGCAAAGTTTAGGAGATTACTTAGTGCGTCAAACATCTCAACCTTTATTTTAGTTGTTATCATACACTTGACTTCGGACTTGACTATTTTTTTTTACAGTGGGTTCATTATTCATGTTTTACTTGAGAAACTGGATCTGTTACTATATTGGAGTAGTTGCTGCCTTGCTGCAGTTAGTTATGTTTGTGATGTAACAGCATAATGAACTTTTTGGCACAGCAGCATGGTGTATATAGATAATGCTACTCGCATACATTTCGCAAAGCTAGATTATGGAAATAAAAATTGTTACCAGGCTCTTTAGTACCCAGTGTTGTAAGAGGGTTTGCATGGTAACTAATTTTCTTTTCTTAATTGAGATAATACGATATTAAGAATTACAAATCTGGTGATCTTCAGCTTGAATTCTCATATTTGAAAGTAAGAACTACAATAAACCACTTACAAATTTATGGCAATCGTCTCCCAAAGTAATTCAACATCATTGAAGTCTTGAGGCATACACACATGTACGTCTCTAGCCACACCCATAGTAACACGAGTGCTTCTTCTAAACTTTTTGTATACACAGTTTAGTGATCAGTGGAATAAATCTTGTCTGTGAAACAGAATGTTTTGTTGCACACCGTGTTAGGTTGACTATCCATCCTTTAAGTTGTCTCTTGTAACAATTCAATCTTTAAATGTTGTTGGCAACCATGGTCATAACTTGAGGACCTTGGGACGAGTAGTTTATTCCTGAATGACCTTGGGCTTTGTATTTCTACCATATATTTTTTTAGATGACAAGGAAATCCATGGATGGATCCACATCCTAGCATTCACCACTTGACAGAATATTTGTGTTTTATTCCTTTCCTCTTGCTGTACCCTTTTACCTTTTCCTCCGAGTTGTTTGTGATGCATTGTGAAGTTTTCTAATTCATAATGTTAGAAGGAGGAGTCCTGGTTCTGGACATTAGGAAGTTGGTAATAATAGTTCTTATGCAGATGATGTCAATGGGATGAATGGTTAGGGCTTAAGAATGCAGTGTCCGGGTGAATCAGTCATACTGTTGTTCTGTGTACTTCCTTTACAAAAGACATTGCTGTTTTACTGTTCCACATGTCTTCTCACCTCCTTCAAATTGTTACCTGATTGTGTCCCAAGTAAGAAGCAGTGCTGGGTGGCTGATTATTCCGAAGATAATAATTTTATTTTCTTAGCTGAGTAAAAACAACCTCATAAACCATAAGCCAGACAGGAGAGAGGTGTCCTAGCCAGTTGTAAAAAATCACTGGAGGCTTGTGAGAAGAAATATCCAGGTTTACAGTATGATATGAACTATGGGTGACTCTATTTGTATCTTGCCAAAAGTTTATACTTTGCAAAAGTCTTTACGCAGTCACACTGTACTCTTATCTGAATCTGTTATGTTTTGTATTTTCATCTGTTTATATTAGAAAAAGATGCCTGCTGTAATTGATTAATTTATGCTGCAGATTTGTCAAGCTCTCAAGGTTTCATTTTCATGCTACTTTATTTTCTTGTGCAGGAGGCGTCTCTTCAACATGATAAAACAACTTGCCCACTATATATGAGGTAGTGACAGGAGCCGCTAAGAGACAGTCGAAGGAAAAGACACCAATACCAACAGTAGTAGCAAGAGCAACAAGCCTAGTTCGAAAGTGGTACGTGTAGTTCCCTTTTCGTAACCATGCAACCTGAATTCCTGCTGATCACACTCTGTTCCTGCAGCAGTCGAGGGCGGAGCCTCGTGCGAAGGCTAAGCTGTCAGCCCCCAAGGATGAAGATGAGGATAGCGGCGACGATGGCGGCGAGGATGAGGAAGAAGAGCACGACAACACCCTGTGCGGAACCTGCGGGACCAACGACGGCAAGGACGAGTTCTGGATCTGCTGCGACAACTGCGAGAAGTGGTACCACGGCAAGTGCGTCAAGATCACCCCTGCCCGGGCAGAGCACATCAAGCAGTACCGGTGCCCGGAGTGCGGCAACGGCAACAGCAACAGAGGATCAAGACATGAGCGAGCGTCAGAGGAAAGTTGCTTGCTCGCTGCAAGGAAAAAAAATCCATCCTCGTTCAGAGGGTCGAGGTCTCTAGATATCATTATTCATGGCTTAGTTTCCTAGTCTCTGTAAGCGTGTGTTTTCTGTTTAAGAAACTTTGACATTTTCGTGTGTTATTGACATCATCAGCCTTTCTAGCCTGTGGGCTCAGTAAGGGGTACTGAGAACTGACCATTTCTTCATTATTCGTGAATCCTGTAGTTCTTGACTCTGTTACCTGAAATTTGCACTGATCCTGAATTGCTAGAATTCTGTCTTAAATCTGTTCACCATTCGTTCTTTCTTGTATTGTCATGTTGCCTGTGTTGTTTTGACTGATGTACTGCTGCTCAGTGCTTCACTTTGGATGGAGGATATGGCGGGTCCCACCTCACAGGGCTTTCAGGTTCAGGTGCGCGTACTAGCCGGGCCGGTGAGAGAGCACACGCGGCCGGCACAATCACGGCGAAGCCCAAGTACCGAAGCCCGGCCACTACCAGAAGCCCAGAGCCACCGAAATTCCATCCGACCGAAGACGACCCATCCGCCGCGCCGCATCCGACCCTTCTCCCTCCGCTCCGGCGCGATGGCGCGAGCACTCCTCCGAATAACCACCCGCTGCTGCTCCCCCTCCGTCCCGCGCCTCCCTCCGTGGCTCCATATCCACGGCCCCCCTCCTGCGCTCCGCTTCCCCTCCCTCTCCTTCTCCGCCTCCGCCACGTCCACCAGCTCGCATGGGCCCAGCGGCGGCAAGGGGAGGAGGAGGAGGATGTCAAGGACCGGTACGAGGACTACCTGGGGTTGAGCGACGACGAGCTCATGGGGCAGTGCGACATGGGCACGTTCAAGTCGTCGGGGCCCGGCGGCCAGCACCGCAACAAGCGCGAGTCCGCCGTCCGGCTCCGCCACCACCCCACCGGCATCGTCGCCCAGGTAGGCTCCCGTTAACCCTCCGTTGGGCTGCAACTTTGCTGATCAAAACAGAATTGGTTTATATAGCTGTCATTCCTACGATATGTGTAGCATCGTGAGTTACCTCTGTGATTATTAAGAAAATGCGGGGAGGCGTGGAGCCTTGGAGGCGCATTGCCTATTGCCTAATTCAGAGATTTATGCTTGCTGCCAAGTAACATACAGATAATTAGTGTGTCCACAGCCACAAATATGTAGTCTATACTATACCCATCAAGGCTGACCTAATTTTTGATTGGTGAATTGGTGAAAATCGATAGGTCTTCCTTCCAATAGGTGATGCAGCGACCTTCATCGATCTCCCAAATTCATGGTGTCCTAACTTTCTTAAATAAACATTTCATAAAATGCTTACTGATTTCATACTGTTTGAAGTATAGAAATGTTGATTCCCCATTTAGTCCAAAATTCGAGAGCAAGTGCGGTCACTTGTCCATTGAAATTGAGACTAACTACGTGCCTGATTTTGTTATTCTCCTCCACGTCAACCATCTTGTGGTAGAATTAGCTTTTTTCCCCTTTCTTCCGTGTGATAGTTCATTTTCCTTATGTCTCTCCACAGGCTGTGGAGGATAGGTCACAACATAAGAACCGATCATCTGCCTTATCTCGGCTTCGGACCTTGATTGCTCTTAAAGGTAAGTGTGATGTGCTTCAAGTTATGCATATGTTGCCAGAAAATGTTTTAATAATTTCATGCATACCCAATATAATGATGTAACATAAACGTCTCAGAAACATATGTTGTTCGTTGCAAATGACCTCAAGACAGCGACCTAACGTTCAATAATTGTTTATTTTGATCACTATGCACTGACATACTTTACAACAGAAGAATAGTTATGTTTACATGATTCATTTTCATTTTCAATTTTCATGCTAGCCATGCAACACTTTGGTCATTCACAACTCAATCTTATCAGTTAGGAGGCCAATAAACCTCGACAACTACACTCCTCCGGTTGAGCTTCTTCAGATACTGCCCCTGAAATCTACCATTCGATCAAAGGATGTCGGCAACCAAATTGGCCCAAATAACATAAAATTTCTCCAGTATGATTCTCCTTTTACCTATATTCAAGTGCTTTTTATTTTATTACACCCCCAGGGTTGCCAATTGAACCCCTTATTTTCACTTTGGTGAGCAGGGGATGCAAGCATTATTAGATCTTCTATCTGCTGTTGAAGGTTCTGTATCAGAGGCAGCAAAAGTTCTAGGGTAATGCATGGCTTTCTAGTCATTCTGGGATTTTGACAAAATTATCTATCTATTATGAAAAATGATGCTAGTTGTAACAAGTCCATTCCATTTGGTTTTACGAAGCCACGTTCTATACAATATGTTGAACTGTTTAACATAATGCAGCCTAAGCACTGGTGCCCTGTCAAGTTAATTTATCAGACGATTCTCTGCGAGCGGCTGCAAATGAACTACGAGCCTCCAAGGTATTCCTGCAAATCAGTGTATAGCCGTCTATACATTTCTGAGGTCTGCTAGTTGAGAAAAGAACATCACAGATTACATGCATAAAATCATCATTCCACAGTTCAGTCCCAGCAATAACCGGTTATGTCACCCAGGTCTCAGGGTACCCAAGCATAGGTGTACCAGTACTAAGATCTCAGTTTCTAAATCGCTAGACCATTACATGATCTCTTACTTTACAGAATTCTTTAGACTAAGATTTTTTGAGAAATTATTTGAGTTAAACGACGGTTCAGTTTTTCTGGAAATAGTTTTGTCCTATGAATCAATCACATCCGAGTTTGAGTATTGCCTGAGTTAAACCTAGTACGGTTCACTCTCAAGTGATGTTGTTTGCTGCATGCTTGCTACACTGAAATGAAGATGATCCTAACCGTGTATCTGCATCTGCAGGGACTGAAGCCACTAAGATGAGTTTGGAGTGTTTTCATCTTCAGATGCGGCACGGGTGCCAAGGTGTTTATTACTCATGATTTCATGGCAGCCTTTGGAGCTTATACCCATTCATTGGCAAAGAGTGCACATATACTCAGAGCTGCTGTCAACAAGGCTATCATGCCAGCTTGTTTGATGCACAAATTTGTGACCTTGTTGTCATACAGTGCAATTGTACTCTCATAGTCTCATGTATTTCCGTCGCTAGATGATGCCATGAACAAATTGGAGCTATTTAGTATAAATTTAAGAGATGTACAGCCTTTTCTGCTAAACTTCTTATTGCCATTGGCTGACAATTGCAACGATAAACAAAGCTCCATTTGATGTGTAAAGTCTGAACAACAACAAAAAAAAATCATGCCATATTTTCATTGGCACGGAAAGAATGTTAGATACAGGCAATCTGTCTCGAGTATATGCTATATGTCCATTCTTCTAGTTTCCAAAACTGTGGAAGGGCACAGGAATGCTGTACTGACAAATTCATACATGTGTCTCTCAAATCAAATAAATTGCTAATACCGGCCCTATTTTCCATTCATCAAGCGCTCGGCTAGGAGCAAGTCATCAGGAGTTGTCACCTGCAACAAGTTCTCCTTTTGAGGATCAATTTATTCAAAAATAACAGTTCAGAATGTTATACTTTACATGACTAACATGATACCTTAATGTTTGTATAAGACCCCTCAGTGATATAGACAGGATGGTTCAAGTATTCTACAATTGAAACATCATCAGTGACCTCAAGGTTATCCCTGTGAATGGAAAGTTTATTCAAAGGAGAAATTGGAATGCAAATCAAATGGATTGTATTTCCTGTGATCCGGCTAACCTTTTAACAAGCTCGAAACCATCTTTGAGCAAACTGGGCTTCATCACCTACAATCAGAGTATATTCGAGTTATAACTCTGTTCCCCACATGTAAGCAAATGAACATGAAAATAAAATGCATGAAATATATTCTTGTTGTAGAGGTAATACTGGCGTTACCTGTGGAGTTTGCATTTCCCATAGGGTTTTCCTATCAAGGGTTTTTACAACAAAAGAATTGTTGTTGGCCTGAACAGAAGGGGAGGAGAGCATTATAGTTTGCACGGCAAGAATTTCATTTAAGAAGTATTCTATAGTTATTAGACAACTTGAAAGTTGGTCAAGGATCTTTGCAGCTCATCATATTGACGATCATATGCATGTATAAAGTAAACAGTCACCTCCTTTATAGTAGCTTTCACAGGGACACCAAGAACAGCTGCTCCATGCACTGCAGCATCTTCTAATACCTAGTCAGTAAAACAAAATCAACATTATTCGTTGGGTGACCTGCAAATCTTTTTATATTACTCTTTTTTTCTTTATTAAGTTAGCAACCAGAAAATATAATTAGTATGAAATACTAAGCACCAGAATGAAGTAAGAAATTCTCCAATTATTCTCAAGGCAGCAAAGAAGTTCAAAGCCAGATAATTTATCTTGAGCAGCCATGCATGTTATGTTCAAAAATGAAATCAGTTGCAAGGGAGAGTTTTCTGTTGGTTGGTAACCTTTTTGACGTCTTGAGCGGATACCAAGGGTCTTGCAGAATCATGGACACAAACAAGTTCTGAATCTCCATCAATTTCCTGCAGACAATTTTTTTGTTTACAAAGTTCATGAATATAGCTACAACTTTTATGAACACATGAACATAAGCAGTAACACGGGAGGTGAGCTACCACTAACCTGAAGTCCATTAAAAACAGAGTCCTGTCTCTCTTTCCCCGGGCATGTAAATTTAATAGGTATTTGCAAGTTTTCAACCGAACCTGTGGAAATAGTTGATTCATTGAAAATCTACTCAGAGGCAAACGTAGCAGTCTTTAAATTTAGTCACGGAACTTTTTTAATAAGTCATAGATGCTTAGTAGATAAAGCATAGTGAAGACAATGGATGTAGGATGAGTCCAGACATCATCATCAGAACCTTCAAAAATATTTTTGTAGGATGGATCACACCACCACTACTTCTTTCACTTGCTTCATTTGACAGAATGTCCTTAAACTGCACGAAAATGCAGGATTTCATATCTTCACGGAACTGGCAAATCAAAGAACTGGAAAAGGTTATCTGGTAAAGAAGAAATGAACCTGTGCACGGCGATTGGCACTCCCAGGAGTGGTAGATACTGCTTAGGCTATTTGCCTGTTAGAAAAGGTGCAGAAAAATTTTAGGCCCACCAATCATCCACCAAAAGGATATGCTATTTCACACCGAAATGCTGCAATTATTTAGAACCAGCGCATCTAAAACTGATATCATCATCAATAACCGCACCGTAGTCTGTTCATTTTGTTAAGCTCTAATCCTGAAGTTCACGAGAGCTAGCGACATCTTATACATTACATGTGTCTTCACTTACATACAGGATGAGAATCTTATAGATATACTATGGAGTGCGTATCGACCACAGAACCTGACGAGTATCAAGAATAGAGGACGTTTCCCACCAAAAAGGTCAGACTGATGAACCTAACCCAAACTCCCAAAGTAATATACAGGACACAACAAGGATATAGATAGACTTCAGAACAGCAGACACTCGTCGAAAGTTCCGAGCACGAGATAGTAGAAAAAATACCCCCATTCTCTTCCCTTGCCCCCCGGACAACAGGATCACCGAGACGCTCCTCTCCTTCACAGCCTCCCCGCCCTTGCAAAACAAAAAAAAGCTCGTTTCAGCAACTCCTCATAGACAGAATGGGGGCGCCACTGCCGCCGTGTTCTCCGAAGTCAACCGCACCTGCGCGCCATCCGGTTCGGCGGCGCAGATGGCCGAATGCGAATGCCTCGTGTTCCGCCGGGGAGCGACCCGGCAGCTCCCACCTGACCACAGTTGACCCCCAAAAAACACAAAGCCTCAGCACGGCAGCAGCTACGGACAATCCAATTGGAATTCTAGCAAATTCACGCCCAAGGTGGAGCCTGGGTAGCGCCAAAACAAACGGGGAAGTGGCGATTAGCCTGGAGCAACAGACAGAGCAATCCGTACCAATCCGAAGGCGGCGGGACGCGGGAGCAGCACGGTCGTGGGGGTAGGCGGAAGCGGCGCCGGGGCGGAAGGGAGGCGCGCGTGGAGGTGGTGGGTGGCAGAGGCGGAGCTCCATCCCGGAGGCGCTTGTGCGCAGCCAACGATGGGAAGAGTAGAGGGGATGGTGCTGGCGATGAGTTGCACGGAGGCGACAAAGAATGCGGGGAGAGGAATCCTGAAGTGAAGCGAACTGTGCTGACGCCAACTCGCCAAGGATGCCATTCCGGTCAATCCCCGCCGTCCGCGTGGTCTGTTTTTTCCATCACGTGTAGGCTTTTCGATTCATTTTTTTTCTTTTGGCAAAGACTTTCCCAATCATTTGACTGCTGAAATATTGCTCCTCTCGTTTCTTAGCTGCAG
>QRDG01000391.1:306996-339504 GCA_012064385.1 Puccinellia tenuiflora | reverse complement strand
GAAGAATTTTGTTTGCTCTTTTAGAATGTCGCTGCTGTTACATCAACCTCAACTCGCACTCCAATCTACAAGGCCTATTCAAGAGGCGAAAATATTGGGGATGTGACTGCTAAAGGAGAATCTGTGGGGAACATTGCAGATCTGGTAATTATATAAACATGTTTCCTTCACAACACTTTCTGTCTAAGTTGCGCATTAATCAGGCATGCAGCTGAACTTGGCTGTTTACTGCCTTATATTGGTATGTGTATAGAAAGCTAATGGTTGTATGAGTACATGATATCGTCTGTTCACTTAATTTAGCAGAAATTCTGACTTCATTTTGTTTATTTCGCTTGAAGCTGGGCACTGGTTTGAGTATCTTTATCACAAAACGGAACCCATCGTTAGTGACTTCATTTGCCCTCCTGTCATGTGGATATCTCCTGAGTTCATATCATGAGGTTCACTTCAATACTTCATTTCTCGAGTCTAATTGTTGACTTTTGTAACATATGTTGATACTGAGATTCTTACCAGGTGAGGTCTGTTGTGCTAAATACCCTAAACAGGGCAAGGTTTACCGTTGCAGTGGATTCTTTTATTAAGACAGGCATGTCATAAATTTCTGTTTTGATTTATGTTTCTAGAATTACTTTGATAGCCACAGCGCTGATCTTTATTAATTATTATTTGGACTAGTAAAGTGGAACTTACCTCTGAAATAATTCCTATAGTGATGTCAAATATAATAATCCATTATTCCCAGAACAAAGTAGGGAGGTCATAAAGCTTAGAAAATACTTCATAGGCACCAAAATTCCTTTTGATCAATGCTTAAGCATGGTGAACTCATAAACTTTTGGTGTGTGTTGGCGCAATAGTTTCGACACGCTATAGATCTACGTAAAAAAAGGCTCGAGATTCTCCTTTTCCCTTACATTTACAGTATTGACCTTGAGACTGCACTATGGAGCTTTTAAAATCTGTGAAAGTTCTAATTGACAATCCATTTTAGGTGCTTCTGCCACCTTAATTGTGATTATGTCTAGTACTTGAATCTCGAATTTCTTATGGCACAGGGTATGTTCCGTCGTTGAAGGAAGGAAACTCACAGGAGACAATATTTATTCATCCTTGGCGGCATGAGCCAGTCGAAATAGGTGGGTACTTGTGTTTCTTTTAACTGGCCCTTTGGTTGCACATGGAATGGTTTTTCACAGTCCGATACGTTCTTTCAGGATCACGATTTGGAGAAGCATTTCAAGAACCTGTTTCATTTGTTGCCACAAGACCTTTGTTTGAGGTACATCCTCCAGCTTCCTGGTCGCCACAAAGTTCATTTCCTGTATTCTTTCTTTTGGTATGACCAATAATTTATATCTAAATTATAGGATGAGAGATACATGGTAACATATAACCCAACGAAGGATAAAGTATATGCTTTGCTCAAGGACCAAGCAAAGCCAGATGACATTCTCAAAGCTGCTTTCCATGTAAGCAGCTGTTCGCATTGCCATAATCTGGGCCTTAGATGTGTTTCAGTTCCTAATTATCCTATATTCTAACAACGATGCTATGTTGTACAGGCTCATGTGTTGCTGCACTTTATCAATAAAACACATGAACGGAAGAGGATGAACCCCAATCGATCAGATCATTATGGAAACCTGCACCCAAGAAACATGGATTTCCTGGCACACATTGCAGAGTCTTCCAAAATTGTCTCATCCTCTTACGGAACATTCAGGAAGAAAGCAAGAGAACAGGTAACACTCCCCGCCTTTGTGATAAATGTGCTATCAATATTCCAACTACTAGATATAATTGTGACAAGCCTCTTGAATGAAACACTTGCATGACTAACCACATTCCTTTTCGTTGTACGTCAGGGTTGGATCATGTCAGAATCACTTCTTAACCCTGGAAAGGCTCGATTGTGCGTCACAAGACCGCAATGATTTTACTATTTCCATTTACCATGGATGTGATGATACCATCTCTATCTGTCAGGCTAACTTTTTGACAAGACTGACGGGATGCTGATGAGTTGTTAGTATAAGCTGAACTAGCATATGTTGGAGCTCGGCCTAGGTGTGAATCAGTGAGCCTATCGTTTTTTACAATCTCTGAACTGCTGTAGCAACTACAGTTTGACCAATCATTTCTGTTTCAAACATGTCAGGTGCCAAAATAAAGCGGGATATGGATATGCTTATGGTGAGCTATGAGAGGAAAAGGCGAAGGAGACTTCCAACTGTTAACTGCATATGAGTAGGTAGAGGGACTTGTATTTATGTTTGCTGCTCTCTGACGGTGGACATCTAACTGTTAGTCTGTAACTGGTTGTGTATGGTGTTCGTCGGCTGCGGAGTCACTTTCAGAATCTTGGAAGAGTAGTTTCCTTTTTAAATGCTGACCTGCTTTACTTTTGAGTCTTTGAGAACTGTTCCCCATCCACCTCTTAGGACCGCATGTAAGTTCCAGTTTTCCCAGATGGAGATTTCATCGCAAAGTGTACTGGATATCGTGTACATACATGCTTGTAATAATCGGAAGCGTTTACTGCTAGTTCAAGTGATGGGTGGGCTGCGACCGTCTGGCTGATTGTCAATGCCTATTTAAGTGTACTCCTATCTACCACTGCAACTGCATTGTCTGGTGCTGAACCAGAGTAGGTACAGATGCTAGAGTTCCTTCCATGTCTGATTGGATCTTGAATGTGTTTGACGCTGCTTTTGCCGTTCTTCCTGAAGATCCACCCTCTCGATTCTCATCATAAAATGGGAGACCTGGACACCTAGGATTCATCTTTTTCTTCTTTATGGCACTTATGCTACAATATCATTGCCCGTTCTTCATGGTGCAAACCAAATGTACAAGCCTGAACACGTATTCTTCTCTCACGTGCCTTTTGAAGTTGGGTTTAGTCTATCAAAATGACCAGTGTTATAGAAATTCTCTTAACAGTGTTCGACACCGTGAACGATGAATTTGGACTAAACGTCGCCCTCGGGATGATTCCACGCGGATAGCAATATCTGCTTGTTGGTATTTGTGGACTTGTTCTTCTTTCTACTTTAGCAATAGTGATTGTCTCTTTGACCTGGCCATATGGGGGTCTCGGGCTCGGCGACTACGGCCACGAATTTCATTGGCGCCACATCTGGGTTTGCACCTCTCGGACTCGTACATTAGTCGCGCTAGGACTATGCTCCTCTTCGGTCTGGTCAGAATACGTTGGACAGCAACGTGATCTACAGTACTAAGGATGTGCGAGTATTCTGTTGTCATGTGCAGACGTGCTTATTGTTTTTAGCTGGCTGACTACATGTAACTCATCTTTGATTTCGGTATCGGTTACTCCTGTGAAAAGTTCGTTCCCCACTTCGCCTACGCATAATAACCAAAGAGATATATGCATGGTTGGTCGGAACTTGGCCGAGATGAGTACTTTTTTTTTAGATAACAGGCCAGAGGCCCGGCGTTAAATTAATAATGCCACAAACGGCGACAGGGTACAAAGTGCTGAACCCAGCTTACAAAAAAGAACTGCACTCACACACACACAAGAAACAAGACAGCCACTGAAACTCCAGCGGGACAGACGCCACCAAAGGATACTCCGAGGAGGTTGAGAACTAGCTTGGCGGGCAAAGGTGTTGGGCCGAAGCTCGCCAACGAGGTTAGACCGGCACACCGACAAACACTGCACACCATCATCACGGGCAAAGTCGTCGGGCCGAAGCTCACCCGAGAGCCGAGACCGGCGCACCAGCACACACTGCACACCACCAAGACCCGCTCAACGGCAACGGAAGCAACCACCATGGGACACCTTCACGCTGAGGCAAATCAGGAAAGTCCAAACAAGAAACGCCGAGAGAGCAGAGCAAGAAGCAAGCTTTGCCGGAGGAAGTGCGCCGAAGAGACTCCGCCACACCTCCTCCAGAGAGCTACCCACCGCGGGCCCCAAGACAGCGTCTTCAGGAAGAACACGACGCAGAACGCCGCCACTGTCAGATCCGAAGATCTTGAGTTTTCACTCGGAGTACATAGGTAGGAGGGCAGAGGAAAGCCACATCGGCGCCTTCAAGAAGGGGACGACGTCCACGGACGCCGCCGCCGAGGCCCGGTAACAACAGGACGAGGGTTTCCCCTCGGCTTGACCTCTCCACCTCCCGCACAGGGAGGAGGGCGCTGCCAGGGCGACGCCCACCCCACTGCCACGGAGCGCAGCTCGCCGGGCACCACCCATCCACACAGACGTGGTCCCAGCCAGCACCACGGAACCTTGGGCTCGCCCGCCAACCCACAGGATCCCCACCATCCAGGGCCGCCGCCCCCGCGTCCAGGCTCACCGCCCCAGCGATGAAGAAGGAAGAGGAGAGAGGGCTCCCCACCAGACCGGAGGCCAGCAACCCCCTCGGTTACCAGCGGCACCAGACCCGGGATATAGGCCGTTGGGCTCGAAAAGGGCGCAGGGCCCCTACCCGTTCCCAGATCGAGGCGGCGTCGCAGCCGCACAGCCCGAGCAGCTTCACCAGGCGCCCTCCTCGCACGCCACCAGGTGACAGAAACGGCGCCGCCCATGGCCTCCATGGCCGCGCCGGGCCACCTGCCGCAAAAGCGCTCCAGATCCGCCCCCCACATGCAGGGACGACCAAGCCAGGCCTCCTGCGCCACCAGCCGCGCTGGCAAGCCGCCGCCACGCCACAGGAGCCAACCGTCGCAGCCACCACGCCGCCGCCGAAGCCGCCACGCCCCGCGATCTAGCGCGACGCCCTCCGGCGAAGACGCCCCGCGCCGCCACCACCGTGAGGAAGAGATGAGGCCCCGCCGCCGCCGACGCCGCCGGGCCTCATCTCTTCCTCACGGTGGTGGCGGCGGCGAGGGGAGGGGAGGGAGAAGGTGGGGACCGGGCTGGGACGGCTAGGGTTTCGCCCGGCGACGCCCTCCGGCGGCGGCGAGGGGAGGGGAGGGAGAAGGTGGGGACCGGGCTGGGGCGGCTAGGGTTTCGCCCTGCCACTCGCGGGAGCGGCCAGGACGAAACGAGCGGCTCCGTAGCAAATGACTCACGGTGATCGCCCCGAGATGAGTACTTTGGTCACTAAAGTTGCAAGATGTTGCCCGCAGATCACTCAACTTGGCAGAGATGAGTAAACAGGTCACAATCGTGAAGTGGCACACTGATTGGGCCGTTGACCGCATACTTTGACCATTTTTTTTTCCTAAAACAACCCTAAAACTGACGTGGCACACTGATTCGGTGAGAGATAGAGAAAAACAGACTAATTTTTTAAATATATAAGGTTGTTTTAGCAAAAAAAATATCAAAGTATGTGGTCAACGGCCCAATCAATGTGCCACTTCACGATTGTGACCAGTTTACTCATCTCTGCCAAGTTGAGTGACCCGTGGACAACATCTTGCAACTTCAGTGACTAAAGTACTCATCTCGGCCAACTTCAATGACCAACCATGCATATATCTCATAACCAAATCCAACTGCAGCTTTGGCTGGTACACGAAAAGAAAAGATCGAATCTCTCCTTTCCCCTTCCTCGTGCTACAGTACCGTGAAAGGCGAAAGGAGGGCGACCAAGTCTCCTCGGCTCGCCGGCGGCCAGACCGGTGTTCCCCTCCCTCTCCGGCGGCTGCTCCGGCGGCGGGAGAGTGGGGGGAACCTGGATCTGCGCCTATGGCGTGTAAATAGTAGGAGTAGGGGTCTGGCCGGCGGCGTTGTGGAGGCGGTGATGCTGCTGGTTTGGTGTCTGGTGTCGGCACGCTTCCCCTCCTGCGACGGCGTTCCTCGGAGCTCCGCCGTGGCGTGCGCGGCTTGTGGTGGCCGGGGATCTGCGGATCTCTTGGTCTGTACAGTCTCCGGAGGTGGTCTTCGTGCCGGAGGCGATGGCCATGTCATGGAGCTTTTGTCTTCCGGCTTCTTCTCCGCGACGGTGAGGAAGGCCCCGGCCTCACCGTGGAGTCTGGGAGGTTGGTGCTTCAGGGGGTGCAACCATCGATCTCCACCTCTGTTGGTTCCTCTGGCCTCTGCTTGTCTTGATGGCGAGTTCTGGCTGGATCCCTGTGGTGGTGGTGCTTGCTCGGTGGTTCTGCTGCAGGTTAGCCTGTGCTGGTTTGGGTTTGTGGACGCTGGCAGGCGTCGTCTTCTTTCTCTCTGGCTTTCGTCGGAGGCGGATGATGACGGGTTAGCAGGAGCTCGGGGAGGTGTCCCCGCCGATGATCGTTCAAAGGCAACAAATTCCGGCTTCGTCTCGGATGATTCATGCGGTACTCAACGCAGCAAGGCTGCTATCGAGCTCTTGCTGGCTTCGGGAGTGTGGTTTTCTCGCTTTTTCCCTCCGGCGGCGTTCCGGCGGCGTCGGTGTTCGGCTGCAGCGAGCGGCGATGGGGTGGTCAGGAGCTTGGATCCTCAAGGACTTCTTTGTAATTTTGTGTTTATTCAGGGTCCTTTCGCTCTTTCTCCAGGACATGTTGCCTGTGGTGTCGAGTGGGTTCTAGGGTGTACGTTTGTGTTGTATGTTTCTATCTTTTATTAACGCGTATTTCCTTTCTCAAAAAAAAAAAAAAAATCCAACTGCAGCTAAGAAACGAGAGGAGCAAATATTTCAGCAGTCAAATGATTGGGAAAGTCTTTGCCAAAAGAAAAAAAAATGAATCGAAAAGCCTACACGTGATGGAAAAAACAGACCACGCGGACGGCGGGGATTGACCGGAATGGCATCCTTGGCGAGTTGGCGTCAGCACAGTTCGCTTCACTTCAGGATTCCTCTCCCCGCATTCTTTGTCGCCTCCGTGCAACTCATCGCCAGCACCATCCCCTCTACTCTTCCCATCGTTGGCTGCGCACAAGCGCCTCCGGGATGGAGCTCCGCCTCTGCCACCACCACCACCTCCACGCGCGCCTCCCTTCCGCCCCGGCGCCGCTTCCGCCTACCCCCACGACCGTGCTGCTCCCGGCGTCCCGCCGCCTTCGGATTGGTACGGATTGCTCTGTCTGTTGCTCCAGGCTAATCGCCACTTCCCCGTTTGTTTTGGCGCTACCCAGGCTCCACCTTGGGCGTGAATTTGCTAGAATTCCAATTGGATTGTCCGTAGCTGCTGCCGTGCTGAGGCTTTGTGTTTTTTGGGGGTCAACTGTGGTCAGGTGGGAGCTGCCGGGTCGCTCCCCGGCGGAACACGAGGCATTCGCATTCGGCCATCTGCGCCGCCGAACCGGATGGCGCGCAGGTGCGGTTGACTTCGGAGAACACGGCGGCAGTGGCGCCCCCATTCTGTCTATGAGGAGTTGCTGAAACGAGAGCTTTTTTGTTTTGCAAGGGCGGGGAGGCTGTGAAGGAGAGGAGCGTCTCGGTGATCCTGTTGTCCGGGGGGCAAGGGAAGAGAATGGGGGTAATTTTCTATCTCGGGCTCGGAACTTTCGACGAGAGTCTGTTGCTCTGAAGTCTATATCCTTGTTGTGTCCTGTATATTACTTTGGGAGTTTGGGTTAGGTTCATCAGTCTGACCATTTTGGTGGGAAACGTCCTCTATTCTTGATACTCGTCAGGTTCTGTGGTCGATACGCACTCCATAGTATATCTATAAGATTCTCATCCTGTATGTAAGTGAAGACACATGTAATGTATAAGATATCGCTAGCTCTCGTGAACTTCAGTATTATTAGAGCTTAACAAAATGAACAGACTATGGTGCGGTTATTGATGATGATATCAGTTTTAGATGCGCTGGTTCTAAATAATTGCAGCATTTCGGTGTGAAATAGCATATCCTTTTGGTGGATGATTGGTGTGGCCTAAAATTTTTCTGCACCTTTTCTAACAGGCAAATATGCCTAAGCAGTATCTACCACTCCTGGGAGTGCCAATCGCCGTGCACAGGTTCATTTCTTTACCAGATAACCTTTTCCAGTTCTTTGATTTGCCAGTTCCGTGAAGATATGAAATCCTGCATTTTTGTCGTGCAGTTTAAGGACATTCTGTCAAATGAAGCAAGTGAAAGAAGTAGTGGTGGTGTGTGATCCATCCTACAAAAATATTTTTGAAGGTTCTGATGATGATGTCTGGACTCATCCTACATCCATTGTCTTCACTATGCTTTTATCTACTAAGCATCTATGACTTATTAAAATTAAGTTCTGTGACTAAATTTAAAGACTGCTACGTTTGCCTCTGAGTAGATTTTCAATGAATCAACTATTTCCACAGGTTCGGTTGAAAACTTGCAAATACCTATTAAATTTACATGCCCGGGGAAAGAGAGACAGGACTCTGTTTTTAATGGACTTCAGGTTAGTGGTAGCTCACCTCCCGTGTTACTGCTTATGTTCATGCTGTTCATAAAAGTTGTAGCTATATTCATGAACTTTGTAAACAAAAAAATTGTCTGCAGGAAATTGATGGAGATTCAGAACTTGTTTGTGTCCATGATTCTGCAAGACCCTTGGTATCCGCTCAAGACGTCAAAAAGGTTACCAACCAACAGAAAACTCTCCCTTGCAACTGATTTCATTTTTGAACATAACATGCATGGCTGCTCAAGATAAATTATCTGGCTTTGAACTTCTTTGCTGCCTTGAGAATAATTGGAGAATTTCTTACTTCATTCTGGTGCTTAGTATTTCATACTAATTATATTTTCTGGTTGCTAACTTAATAAAGAAAAAAAGAGTAATATAAAAAAGATTTGCAGGTCACCCAACGAATGATGTTGATTTTGTTTTACTGACTAGGTATTAGAAGATGCTGCAGTGCATGGAGCAGCTGTTCTTGGTGTCCCTGTGAAAGCTACTATAAAGGAGGTGACTGTTTACTTTATACATGCATATGATCGTCAATATGATGAGCTTGCAAAGATCCTTGACCAACTTTCAAGTTGTCTAATAACTATAGAATACTTCTTAAATGAAATTCTTGCCGTGCAAACTATAATGCTCTCCTCCCCTTCTGTTCAGGCCAACAACAATTCTTTTGTTGTAAAAACCCTTGATAGGAAAACCCTATGGGAAATGCAAACTCCACAGGTAACGCCAGTATTACCTCTACAACAAGAATATATTTCATGCATTTTATTTTCATGTTCATTTTGCTTACATGTGGGGAACAGAGTTATAACTCGAAAATATACTCTGATTGTAGGTGATGAAGCCCAGTTTGCTCAAAGATGGTTTCGAACTTGTTAAAAGGTTAGCCGGATCACAGGAAATACAATCCATTTGATTTGCTGATTCCAATTTCTCCTTGCTGAATAAACTTTCCATTCACAGGGATAACCTTGAGGTCACTGATGATGTTTCAATTGTAGAATACTTGAACCATCCTGTCTATATCACTGAGGGGTCTTATACAAACATTAAGGTATCATGTTAGTCATGTAAAGTATAACATTCTGAACTGTTATTTTTGAATAAATTGATCCTCAAAAGGAGAACTTGTTGCAGGTGACAACTCCTGATGACTTGCTCCTAGCCGAGCGCTTGATGAATGGAAAATAGGGCCGGTATTAGCAATATTTATTTGATTTGAGAGACACATGTATGAATTTGTCAGTACAGCATTCCTGTGCCCTTCCACAGTTTTGGAAACTAGAAGAATGGACATATAGCATATACTCGAGACAGATTGCCTGTATCTAACATTCTTTCCGTGCCAATGAAAATATGGCATGATTTTTTTTTTGTTGAGTTCAGACTTTACACATCAAATGGAGCTTTGTTTATCGTTGCAATTGTCAGCCAATGGCAATAAGAAGTTTAGCAGAAAAGGCTGTACATCTCTTAAATTTATACTAAATAGCTCCAATTTGTTCATGGCATCATCTAGCGACGGAAATACATGAGACTATGAGAGTACAATTGCACTGTATGACAACAAGGTCACAAATTTGTGCATCAAACAAGCTGGCATGATAGCCTTGTTGACAGCAGCTCTGAGTATATGTGCACTCTTTGCCCAATGAATTGGGTATAAGCTCCAAAGGCATGCCATGAAATCATGAGTAATAAACACCTTGGCACCCGTGCCGCATCTGAAGATGAAAACACTCCAAACTGTATCATACTATCATCTTAGTGGCTTCAGTCCCTGCAGATGCAGATACACGGCTAGGATCATCTTCATTTCAGTGTAGCAAGCATGCAGCAAACAACATCACTTGAGAGTGAACCGTACTAGGTTTAACTCAGCCAATACTCAAACTCGGGATGTGATTGAGTCATAGGACAAAACTATTTCCAAGAAAAACTGAACCGTCGTTTAACTCAAATAATTTCTCAAAAAATCTTATTCTAAAGAATGCTGTAAAGTAAGAGATCATGTAATGGTCTAGCGATTTAGAAACTGAGATCTTAGTACTGGTACACCTATGCTTGGGTACCCTGAGACCTGGGTGACATAACCGGTTATTGCTGGGACTGAACTGTGGAATGATGATTTTATGCATGTAATCTGTGATGTTCTTTTCTCAACTAGCAGACCTCAGAAATGTATAGACGGCTATACACTGATTTGCAGGAATACCTTGGAGGCTCGTAGTTCATTTGCAGCCGCTCGCAGAGAATCATCTGATAAAATTAACCTTGACAGGGCACCAGTGCTTAGGCTGCATTATGTTAAACAGTTCAACATATTGTATAGAACGTGGCTTCGTAAAACCAAATGGAATGGACTTGTTACAACTAGCATCATTTTTCATAATAGATAGATAATTTTGTCAAAATCCCAGAATGACTAGAAAGCCATGCATTACCCTAGAACTTTTGCTGCCTCTGATACAGAACCTTCAACAGCAGATAGAAGATCTAATAATGCTTGCATCCCCTGCTCACCAAAGTGAAAATAAGGGGTTCAAATTGGCAACCCTGAGGGTGTAATAAAATAAAAAGCACTTGGAATATAGGTAAAAGGAGAATCATACTGGAGAAAATTTTATGTTATTTGGGCCAATTTGGTTGCCGACATCCTTTGATCGAATGGTAGATTTCAGGGGCAGTATCTGAAGAAGCTCAACCGGAGGAGTGTAGTTGTCGAGGTTTATTGGCCTCCTAACTGATAAGATTGAGTTGTGAATGACCAAAGTGTTGCATGGCTAGCATGAAAATTGAAAATGAAAATGAATCATGTAAACATAACTATTCTTCTGTTGTAAAGTATGTCAGTGCATAGTGATCAAAATAAACAATTATTGAACGTTAGGTCGCTGTCTTGAGGTCATTTGCAATGAACGACATATGTTTCTGAGACGTTTATGTTACATCATTATATTGGGTATGCATGAAATTATTAAAACATTTTCTGGCAACATATGCATAACTTGAAGCACATCACACTTACCTTTAAGAGCAATCAAGGTCCGAAGCCGAGATAAAGCAGATGATCGGTTCTTATGTTGTGACCTATCCTCCACAGCCTGTGGAGAGACATAAGGAAAATGAACTATCACACGGAAGAAGGGGGAAAAAGCTAATTCTACCACAAGATGGTTGACGTGGAGGAGAATAACAAAATCAGGCACGTAGTTAGTCTCAATTTCAATGGACAAGTGACCGCACTTGCTCTCGAATTTTGGACTAAATGGGGAAATCAACATTTCTATACTTCAAACAGTATGAAATCAGTAAGCATTTTATGAAATGTTTATTTAAGAAAGTTAGGACACCATGAATTTGGGAGATCGATGAAGGTCGCTGCATCACCTATTGGAAGGAAGACCTATCGATTTTCACCAATTCACCAATCAAAAATTAGGTCAGCCTTGATGGGTATAGTATAGACTACATATTTGTGGCTGTGGACACACTAATTATCTGTATGTTACTTGGCAGCAAGCATAAATCTCTGAATTAGGCAATAGGCAATGCGCCTCCAAGGCTCCACGCCTCCCCGCATTCAACTTTGCTTTAAAGCTCAGTCAAGTCAATCACTAGAAAGTCAAGGGTCTCTACCCGGCATAAGCCTATCTGATCTAGTCATCTAGGAGCAGATCTAGTCAGATACGAGACAAGTAAGAACCGGGGTCTGTGCTAACAAAAATCACAGAGGTAACTCACGATGCTACACATATCGTAGGAATGACAGCTATATAAACCAATTCTGTTTTGATCAGCAAAGTTGCAGCCCAACGGAGGGTTAACGGGAGCCTACCTGGGCGACGATGCCGGTGGGGTGGTGGCGGAGCCGGACGGCGGACTCGCGCTTGTTGCGGTGCTGGCCGCCGGGCCCCGACGACTTGAACGTGCCCATGTCGCACTGCCCCATGAGCTCGTCGTCGCTCAACCCCAGGTAGTCCTCGTACCGGTCCTTGACATCCTCCTCCTCCTCCCCCTTGCCGCCGCTGGGCCCATGCGAGCTGGTGGACGTGGCGGAGGCGGAGAAGGAGAGGGAGGGGAAGCGGAGCGCAGGAGGGGGGCCGTGGATATGGAGCCACGGAGGGAGGCGCGGGACGGAGGGGGAGCAGCAGCGGGTGGTTATTCGGAGGAGTGCTCGCGCCATCGCGCCGGAGCGGAGGGAGAAGGGTCGGATGCGGCGCGGCGGATGGGTCGTCTTCGGTCGGATGGAATTTCGGTGGCTCTGGGCTTCTGGTAGTGGCCGGGCTTCGGTACTTGGGCTTCGCCGTGATTGTGCCGGCCGCGTGTGCTCTCTCACCGGCCCGGCTAGTACGCGCACCTGAACCTGAAAGCCCTGTGAGGTGGGACCCGCCATATCCTCCATCCAAAAGTGAAGCACTGAGCAGCAGTACATCAGTCAAAACAACACAGGCAACATGACAATACAAGAAAGAACGAATGGTGAACAGATTTAAGACAGAATTCTAGCAATTCAGGATCAGTGCAAATTTCAGGTAACAGAGTCAAGAACTACAGGATTCACGAATAATGAAGAAATGGTCAGTTCTCAGTACCCCTTACTGAGCCCACAACGTTTACAGGCTAGAAAGGCTGATGATGTCAATAACACACGAAAATGTCAAAGTTTCTTAAACAGAAAACACACGCTTACAGAGACTAGGAAACTAAGCCATGAATAATGATATCTAGAGACCTCGACCCTCTGAACGAGGATGGATTTTTTTTTCCTTGCAGCGAGCAAGCAACTTTCCTCCGACGCTCGCTCATGTCTTGATCCTCTTGTTGCTGTTGCCGTTGCCGCACTCCGGGCACCGGTACTGCTTGATGTGCTCTGCCCGGGCAGGGGTGATCTTGACGCACTTGCCGTGGTACCACTTCTCGCAGTTGTCGCAGCAGATCCAGAACTCGTCCTTGCCGTCGTTGGTCCCGCAGGTTCCGCACAGGGTGTTGTCGTGCTCTTCTTCCTCATCCTCGCCGCCATCGTCGCCGCTATCCTCATCTTCATCCTTGGGGGCTGACAGCTTAGCCTTTGCACGAGGCTCCGCCCTCGACTGCTGCAGGAACAGAGTGTGATCAGCAGGAATTCAGGTTGCATGGTTACGAAAAGGGAACTACACGTACCACTTTCGAACTAGGCTTGTTGCTCTTGCTACTACTGTTGGTATTGGGTGTCTTTTCCTTCGACTGTCTCTTGGCGGCTCCTGTCACTACCTCATATATAGTGGGCAAGTTGTTTATCATGTTGAAGAGACGCCTCCTGCACAAGAAAATAAAGTAGCATGAAAATGAAACCTTGAGAGCTTGACAAATCTGCAGCATAAATTAATCAATTACAACAGGCATCTTTTTCTAATATAAACAGATGAAAATATAAAACATAACAGATTCAGATAAGAGTACAGTGTGACTGCGTAAAGACTTTTGCAAAGTAAACTTTTGGCAAGATACAAATAGAGTCACCCATAGTTCATATCATACTGTAAACCTGGATATTTCTTCTCACAAGCCTCCAGTGATTTTTTACAACTGGCTAGGACACCTCTCTCCTGTCTGGCTTATGGTTTATGAGGTTGTTTTTACTCAGCTAAGAAAATAAAATTATTATCTTCGGAATAATCAGCCACCCAGCACTGCTTCTTACTTGGGACACAATCAGGTAACAAATTTGAAGGAGGTGAGAAGACATGTGGAACAGTAAAACAGCAATGTCTTTTGTAAAGGAAGTACACAGAACAACAGTATGACTGATTCACCCGGACACTGCATTCTTAAGCCCTAACCATTCATCCCATTTGACATCATCTGCATAAGAACTATTATTACCAACTTCCTAATGTCCAGAACCAGGACTCCGCCTTCTAACATTATTGAATTAGAAAACTTCACAATGCATCACAAACAACTCGGAGGAAAAGGTAAAAGGGTACAGCAAGAGGAAAGGAATAAAACACAAATATTCTGTCAGTGGTGAATGCTAGGATGTGGATCCATCCATGGATTTCCTTTGTCATCTAAAAAAATATTATGGTAGAAATACAAAGCCCAAGGTCATTCAGGAATAAACTACTCGTCCCAAGGTCCTCAAGTTATGACCATGGTTGCCAACAACATTTAAAGATTGAATTGTTTACAAGAGACAACTTAAAGGATGGATAGTCAACCTAACACGGTGTGCAACAAAACATTCTGTTTCACAGACAAGATTTATACCACTGATCACTAAACTGTGTATACAAAAAGTTTAGAAGAAGCACTCGTGTTACTATGGGTGTGGCTAGAGGCGTACATGTGTGTATGCCTCAAGACTTCAATGATGTTGAATTACTTTGGGAGACGATTGCCATAAATTTGTAAGTGGTTTATTGTAGTTCTTACTTTCAAATATGAGAATTCAAGCTGAAGATCACCAGATTTGTAATTCTTAATATCGTATTATCTCAATTAAGAAAAGAAAATTAGTTACCATGCAAACCCTCTTACAACACTGGGTACTAAAGAGCCTGGTAATAATTTTTATTTTCCATAATCTAGCTTTGCGAAATGTATGCGAGTAGCATTATCTATATACACCATGCTGCTGTGCCAAAAAGTTCATTATGCTGTTACATCACAAACATAACTAACTGCAGCAAGGCAGCAACTACTCCAATATAGTAACAGATCCAGTTTCTCATGTAAAACATGAATAATGAACCCACTGTAAAAAAAAATAGTCAAGTCCGAAGTCAAGTGTATGATAACAACTAAAATAAAGGTTGAGATGTTTGACGCACTAAGTAATCTCCTAAACTTTGCATATGTTATTTTTGTGGCAACAATGTAGACAGGACAACTAAGTAAAAAACATGGTTATACAGTAGTTCGATCAAATATGGAATGCCTATATATTACACATGAAAAGATAGAACAAGATACTGGAGGTACAAATAATGTTGTGTAACCTTTACGAATCATGGATGGCAAAATAGCCTACAAAACATCATGCTAAAACATGGTTCTAGTGTCCTATTCGCTACTGACAAAAGGAGGTGAAATAACTGAAAATCTATAAACTCTAAGTACATGTTAGGGACCATATTACATACCATTTTGTTTACATGTTCTGCAGTAAGAAATTTGAACATAACACATTCCATATACAACCCTAACATTGAGAGATTGTGTGTATTGGAGCAACAGTAAAATATTTTCCTGAGACTCGGGTGTATTATCCTTCCCTCTTTTTTTTTATTGAAATAAAAGGTCTATCAGAAATAGTTTACTCAACACATCTGTAAATTAATGTGCAGTAGTACTTCTGTGTTATGTTAAACAGAACTTCCAGTAATTAGATTGATAGTTATTGGAATGGGACTCGAGAATATTTAAGTGTCACCCCTTGCTTTGGCGCAGCCATAACAATCTTTTAAGTTTTGCACTCATTCTACTTGAAATAGCAGTCAACACTAAGGCAGGAATTCTGGTAACTAATCCTATAAAGAGTGCACATGAGGAGAGAGAAAGGACTCTGCACAGTTCAAATATAGTAGAATCATTACCTAGTTTCTTTGTCAAACCCAAAGCGGGCTCCAAAGTAGAATGCTACAGACAGTAACCAGGAATCACTGTGAACTGCAACTAGTGCCAACCAATCCTTCTCGTTCATTCCATCCCTAGCAAAGTTGATTCCTAATGCTGGTTCAGGGATCTCTGGGGGTACTTCCTCAGCTGGCAAGGTCACTTCCCACGTCTCATTGGGATACCCATAAAGGCACAAGTTCTCCTTTTCTGTTAAAAGCAAATGGAATTAGTAGCAGTAGCAATACCCTGAACAGCATCAATCGGAATAATTATGCCCAGAACTACAGTGCTTGGGGCTTAGAAGTCGATCTACTACTATGCAGAGTTGCCCATTAGAGTGCAAATGCCGTGCATATAGCGATCCGGACCAAAGCATGATATAATATTAACAATGGTAAGCGACCAAAACCTTACGTTGGGTAGATGAGTAGGGTAAATAGCCCAACATGAATAGGGTAAATAATGCAAGCAACCAACCAACCATATGCACTGTGCTATCAATGCAACAAAAGAGGCATTGCTGTATTCAGTGCAACTACTATCCAATCCCGGCATTATATCACTACTCCGCTGAATTGGCTGTGGCAAGAGTAATCTAATAAGCCAACGCATACACAAGTATGCACACCACCAAAGACACCGAAACACACCAAAAGTCAACTGGTCAATAACCAGTGGAACCAATTGGCGTACAATATTCAGCAAGTTTCAGTAAAATTGTCGCTTTAATCTACCAATCTCAGTCTGATGGCAACAGCACCAGTGCTACGTTCCAACAAGAAACGAAGACTGATTCCCCAGTTCCAATCAAGCCCCCCAGAATAGTTTTCTCCCTCGAAGAACTACAGTCCCCAGTACCAATCTCCCAACGAAACCCATATCCGCAACCACCAATAATTCCAAACTCCAAGCACCACGTGACAGAGAGAAGAAGAAGAGCGAAATTCTCCAACTCTAGCTTCCAATCTCACACTGAAGCAACCAAACTCAAACAACCACAACACAAGAAACCTCTGCACTCCATAATCTCTGAGAGAGACGGGAAACCCGAAGAGATCGAGGGCGCTCACCAGGGTCGCAGAGCTTGAAAAACTTGTCCACATCTGCAACAACAGCAAACGAAACAACAGCTTAATCAGGCGAATCCAGGAGGGGCACGCGAGAATCTGGAGCCGATTCGGGAGGGAGGGGGAGCTTGCGCGCGTACCGTCGGTAAGGGCCCTGATCATGCCGGCGCGGCGGCCGCGGAGGTCGCGGAAGACCTCCTCCGCCGTGCGCGAGGTGTACGCCGCTCCGGCGCCGGCGCCGTCCATGGGGGCGTGGGCAATGGCGGCTAGGGTTCGGGTGAGCGTGGAGGCGGGGGCGGCGACGGGGAGTAGGAGGCGGTGGTGGGAGCGGCTGGGAGAGAGAAATAGAAAGGGGCAGCCTGGAGATGGAGGTGGAGGAGAAGTGGGTTTTATTTCCGGAGAACTCTGGGGGTGTTTCCGCGAGTATTTGTGGGCGGCTTGGTTGATCCGTTTCGTGTGTCAACCTCGCCTGTGGCAAATCTCAGCCGTTCGTTACGTGAGGGTATAATTTCCACTATGATAAATTATAAAATAGTGCGATTTGGTACTATATAATTCCAGTCACCAATTCTGGCCATTAGATCTCCATCAATGGATCAAGTTACCTTTCCTTTTGACCTAAATCTAAATGTCGTGTCTCTTCTTTTTTCGAGCGATCGTCTTATTCTATTTTCCTCCCTTGACTCATGTTGCTCGTCGCCTTGTCACAACTATCACCATTGGCATATAGTGATGTCCCAGGCCATCCATATAGAGTTGATCAGCATGAGTATATTCTCTACCATCAGTCCTATCCTTTTCTCCTAATCATGACCTCTTTGACCAGTTTACCTGTCTCTGTCTCTACTAGCGGCGCAAACATAAACTCTTCCGTGTGGTTGCATCTCTTGGTTCCATACTCATCGTTTAATACCCCACCTTTCATCTCTAACCTTACTAGCGAGTTAGGCACGCTCGAGTCATGCTCCGCCTCGTAGCTTCGACAAGGTCACACCCGTGGAACCCAAAGAAGCAAGAGACGAATGAGAGATAAATGGAGCATGGTGTATGTAACTTAATTAAGCAATTTCTCTTGTTTCACTTAACCAATTCCCATTAGCATGTTAACTGCCAGCTCATATCGACATGTATACATAACCCTACAAATAATGTCTTGTTGTTTTATAAACCTATATCAACATTGCAAAATATAATCCAACTCTTAGTCTCAACACAATTTGCAACCATGCTACTCTTGCAATTGGTTTACAACTCTTCGCATAAGTGTCCTCCCTTTCAAAATCCCAACAAACAACACACCCCTTCCTCCATGAAAAATCCATCGTGCTCCTCCTATTTCTAATACTAGAACAATACTCCGCGCATTGCAGCAGGAATCTCCTTTAAAAAATTACCATGCAAATAAAAGTTATAAGACACATGAAATATGAAGTTGTCAAAAGAAATATGAGAAATTCAATTGTAGTTCAGAGGCTAAATTTCATTGACGTGAAATTATTATGTATTTTACAACAATCCATCCCTAAATATAGCACCTCTTTTGGTTTATGATGTAACTTTTAAAGAGGTATGATGTGTTAAAAAATGGTGACATTTTTTGAATGCTTACTGTAGGGGGATCCCCACAACCCTTTATTGAAAGAATAAAAAATATTTATAAGGCTTATAGGGCACACAATATGTACAGAAGAGTAAATTACAGAAGGTTACTTAGCCTTAATTCAAAGAGAGGTAGAACAGAAGCCTTCAACCTATGCGTATGCAATGTCACATCACCAACAAAACCAGCTTTCCATCCCCTCAAAGATGGCTTTATATCCGTGAAAATCAAGGCATTTCTATGGCTCTAGATATTCCAGCAGGCTAAGTTGATAACTTCAATGAAGCAAGGACCAGAGGAAATTTTCTTGGCAGGCAGTAAGCAATTATCAGTAGTGCTGCTAGAGCTGGCAGACTAAACCACTTGCAAGTAATTCCAAATTCTAGCACTGAAATTACAGATGAAGAATGGATGACTCCAATCTTCCAAGACATGAGCGTGACAAAGCACACAGTCATGATTATGTGTTACTGAAAAATGTCTTCTCAACATCATATCTTTTGTGTTGAGCCTATCATGCAGTATTAGCCAGGCAAAAACTTTATGCTTAGACATACATTTGGATTTCCAAATCCATTTTAAAGGTGCGTGATTAGGAAGCTGGGAGAAATGCAAATCATAGAAGGATTTCGAACTATAAGTTCCTTTGTTAAGATTGCAAACCCAACAATCATCCAAATCTTAAAGAGATGTTGAAAGAGCATTTTCCCTCGAAATCCGTTTTGGAGTCTAATGACAACACACAACATCGGACTAACGTTTGTGTGCAATACTTGCAGATCTTTTAGATTAATTCTGGTCCGGAAAAAGGGATTTGATGCGAAGAGAGAGGGCCTGAAATCTGCCCCTGTCTGCCAAATCTGGCCTCAACGGTAGTACCGCTGGTGCAGCGGTAGTACCGCTCCTTCCTGGAGCTGTGCTATCGTAGCCCAGCAGTATTTCCCCTGGCGGTAGCACCTATTCACCCCCCCTCTAGGTGCCCATACGATCCTTTCAATTGGTATCAGAGCCTTGGCTCATTAATTAGGCTTCACTGTCTAAGAGAGTATGGCACCCGAGAGTGGAGAGGTGGGGGCCTCTACTAGCGGCGTCTCCATGGATGAATTCAAGAAATTGGAGGCATCCATGGGTGCTCAAATGGAAGAGTCGCGCTCAATGATGGCACAACTCTTAAATGCTAATAAAGCCCCCGCACCTCCCTCTCTTGAGGTTAACGTTTCCGCCACTCAATGGGGGTTCCATTTAAGTACTCCGTCGACCCACCTATCCCGCATCCTCATATAAACAATAGGGGTGAACCACCTAGGCTTAATCCATCTTGTTTTTCTAATTGGCAATTTCTTATGAGATATCATGTCAATAGCGCTTCGATCGAGCTATGGAGAATCATTGAAGTTGGTTTCAAGGCCGTCGACCCAAACAACATTACAAGAAGAGAAATTGTGGATTGTCAACTCGATGACTTGGCTCTCAACATGATTCAAACCGCCGTGGGAGAAAAGCACATGAGTCACATCGAGCTTGCCACCACCGCCAAAGAAGCATGGAAGACTCTCACTGAAGAGTTTGTCGGCAATGAGAGCATGAAGAGGAATAGGTTTGAAGCCTTGAGCAACCAAGCCGAGGGATTTTTCATGATAGATGGTGAAGACCATGAAGACATGTATCGAATGCTCAAAACTCTTGCCACTCAATTTAGAGCCCTTGGAGCAACCTATGTGGATGATGCTTGGATCAAGAGAAAGTATGTGAGTGCCCTCTGGCCTTTCGAATCCACCGACTTGAAGAGCCTACAAGGAAGACACAACTATCACCTCATGTCATCTAATGAATTCATGCAAGAGATGGCGGCATTCAAGGTGGCCGCCAAGAACACCGAAGACGCTCGAGCCCGGGCCATTGGAATGCACAAAGGAACTTCGCTTGCTTTGAAGGCCAAAGTTGTGGTGCAAGACAATGATGATGAGACTCAAGAAGATGTGTCACACTGGCATCCCAAAGAGCTTGAAGATACTCTCAAGGACTATTCGGCTCTCACATCTAAAGTTTTTTGGAAGAGTCCGTCCAAGGCAAGGGAACTTGTTAACAAGTCAAGTGGAAGGAAGGAGGGTGGCCAACGGGTTCGTTCTTCCTACAATTGCCAAGATCAATATCACTTTGTGGCCGAATGTCCATTTGAGAATCATGAATATCATGGAGGGAAGCTTGTTCGGAAGGACAAGTCAAAGGACACCCACAAGAAACCTTTCTTCAAGAAGAATGGCATCAACAAGAAGCCCCCAAGAATTTTGTTGCTTAAGCAAGAAGAGTACTCATCCGGGGAAGAAGAAGAAGAAACCTCAAGTGGAGTTGCCGCCATTGCCATAGCATCCTCATCGTCTCCTTCCCTCTTTGAATCCCCCAATGAGAATGTCTCCAACTCCTCCGCAAGATGTCTCATGGCCAAGACCGAAGAGGTATCATCCGCTCCATCTCCTAAGACTATAAGTAATATGGATGATGCTACTAGCCTTAAAATTAAAGAGGAAATAGTTGCTTTCGATCATTTCATAACTAACTTGCATGGTGAAACCAAGAAGCATGTTGAGGCTCTTATGAGTCAATATGGTGAAGCTCAAGAGATGCTTGAGATCAAGGGCAAGATTGAAAGAGAGGATGCTATGGAAATTGCATCCTTGAAAGACAATCTCGAAGAAGAGCATGAGCTTAGGGTTTCTCTTGAGGAACAATTAGAATCTATAGAAGAATCAAATGATTTAATTGTTGCTAAACTCATTAAAGAACGTGACCATGCAATTGCTAAATACAAAGCATGTAAGAAAGAAAAGGTCGAGCTTGGTGTTGGTCATTCTAGACTAACCGAGGATCTAGAGAAACTTTCCAAGGCTCACAAGGCATTGGAGAGTGAACACTCTACCCTCACCAAGTCGTATGAACAACTTCAAGCTCAACCGTCTAAAAATGATGTGCCTAGTTCCTCCACTCCCATTACTTGTGATCATGCAAATATCATTGAGGATAATGCTAAGTTGAAGATCAATCTTGCTAAGGCCATCTCCCTAGGTAAGAAACCTTTTGTTACTCCACAAAAAGGGAGAGTTGGTGTCGGGTTTGTTGAGCAGGAAAAGAAGAAGGAAAACTTCATGAAAGATGCAAGGGCTCCTCTAGCAAAGAAGATCCCTAAAGCCAAGAAGGTCAACATTGCTAGTGGTGGTGCCACAAGGGGAAAAACCACTAGTGATGACTTTGCGGGAAAAACTAACCCCCACTTCATTTTATTTGTTGATTATTATGGGGATATCTATGCTAAGTTTGCTGGTCCTAAAAATGTTCCTATTGCTCGTTCTATTTGGGTTCCTAAGACCCTTGTTGCTAACAAAAGAGGACCTATTGCAAAATGGGAACCTAAATCAAAGCAATGATTTCTTGTAGGACTATGCTTCCGGTGGGTCAAAATGGATGCTTGATAGTGGATGCACAAAACATATGACCGGAAGCAAGGAGATACTGATGGAGATGAGACCAAATCTAAATGAAGCAACCGTCACTTATGGAGATCGATCAAAAGCCTAGGTATTGGGCTTTGGCAAGGTGGTAATCGCTAGGGATATCACCCTAGTGAATGTCATGCTTGTCAAATCCATTTACTTTCCGTTCATGCAGTTAATAAGATGGGCTTCGCCGTATTTCTTGATATTGATGTTGTGGTACTCTTGTGGAGCAAGACTCTAAAGGTCGCTTTCGTTGGGTACGTCGAGGATGATTTGTTTGTGGTGGAGTTTTCGGGAAAAACCACTTCAAATTCGATGTGCCTTTTCAGAAAGGCTGACACAGGTTGGTTGTGGCATCGCCGCTTGGCCCATGTCAACATGAGAACTTTGCAAAGTGTTCACAAGGGTGGCCACATTCTCAGACTAAAAGAAAATGTCTCTTTTGCCAAAGATCGTGTTTGTAGGGCATGTGTTGAAGGAAAGATGCATGATTCTCCCCATCCTAGCAAGACTATTATTTCATCCAAGAGGATCTTGGAGCTCCTCCATGTGGATCTTTTTGGTGCCGTTCCCCAAGCTAGTCTTGGTGGGAAGAAGTATTGCTTGGTGATTGTTGATGACTATTCAAGATTCACTTGGGTTTTATTTCTTTAAGTCGAAGAGTGAGACCCAACAAACCTTCATCGACTTCTCCATTGAAATGCAACGTCAACACAATGTCCCCATATTGGCAATTAGGAGTGACAATGGCTCCGAGTTCAAGAACTACACCCTCAATGAATTTCTTAGTGAAGAGGGTATTCGTCATCAATATTCCGCAACTTATACCCCTCAACAAAATGGTGTAGCCGAGAGGAAGAACCGGACACTTATGGATATGGCAAGGTCCATGTTAGCGGAGTTTAAGACTCCGTTGAGCTTTTGGGCGGAGGCCATATCCACGGCATGTCACTCATCCAACCGGCTCTACTTCCGCAAAGGTTTGAACAAGACACCATATGAGATTCTCTCCGGCAACAAGCCTAACATCTCCTACTTCCGTGTTTTTGGTTGTAAGTGTTTCTATTTGATTAAAGGTTTTCGCTTAACTAAATTCGAATCTAAATCACTAGAGGGTATTTTTGTTGGTTACGGTGCCGAATCCCACACTTATAGAATCTATGATAAAGCCTCACGGCGTATCATAGAATCTTGTAGTGTGGTGTTCGAGGAAAATGACGGCTCCCAAGTGGTGCAATTTCATGTTTCCGATGTAGATGATGTAATTCCTCAAGAAGCCATAAGAAGAATGGGTGTGGGTTTTTTCCGCCCCGTTGAGGATACCCTTGTGGCGGATCAAGAAGGACAATGCTCTACTTAAGTGAAGCCTTCATCTACACAAGAAAATCTTACTATTTAAGAGCCTATTGCACCAACCCAAGAACAAGTTGAAGACCCTCAACCCCTTGATCAAGTTGCTATGCAAGAGCCCAACTCACCTATTCGTGATGCTAGCCATGATCAAGACTTTGCTCAATCATCTTCTTCGTCAATTGTTGAAGTCGTGCCTATAGATGATCAAGGTCAACTTTCCGGTCAAGACGGGGACACAAATGATCAAGTGATACCTCCAAGATGCAATGAGGATATCGACGCCCGTCGTCGAGCTAGAGTTACAAGAACCATGGAAATTCATGAGCATACTCCTAAGAAGGTGATTGGTGATGTGAGAGGCAAGGTGTCCACCCGGAGGCAATTGGCAAACTTTAGTGATCATCAAGCTCACATTGCCATGGTGGAACCGAAGAAAGTGTCCTAAGCTCTTGAAGATCCGGATTGGTTGGAAGCCATGCATGAAGAGATCAACAATTTCGAGTGCAATAAAGTTTGGAAGTTAGTTGAGAAGCCAAAGGAGAGCCGCAATGTTATCGGCACAAAATGGATTTTCAAGAACAAGCAAGATGAACATGGCATGGTTGTGATGAACAAGGCTAGATTGGTGGCTCAAGGGTACTCTCAAGTTGAAGGCATTGATTTTGGAGAGACCTATGCTCCCGTGGCTCGCCTTGAGTCCATCCGTATCCTTCTTGCTTATGCATCCCGTTATAACTTTAAATTGCAACAAATGGATGTTAAAAGTGCCTTTCTCAATGGTCCCTTAAAGGAGTTGGTATTCGTTAAGCAACCCCCGGGGCTCGAGGACCTCAACTTCCCTAACCATGTCTACAAGCTTGATAAGGCGCTCTATGGACTTAAACAAGCCCCACGTGCGTGGTATGAGCACCTTAGAGAGTTATTGTTAGACCGTGGATTTGGAGTTGGGCAAATTGATCCCACTCTTTTACTAAGAGGGTTAAAGGGGAGCTTTTCGTATGCCAACTATATGTTGATGATATTATCTTTGGCTCTTCTAACAAAGCTTTTAATGATGAATTTTCAAAGCTTATGACCGATAGGTTTGAGATGTCCATGATGGGTGAGTTGAATTTCTTCCTTGGATTTGAGATCAAGCAATTGAGAGGAGGGACTTTCATTAGCCAAGCAAAGTATATTCAAGACATGCTCAAGAGGTTTAATATGGCCGATGCTAAGGAGAAGAAGACTCCTATGGATACCAAATGCCATCTACAACTTAACCCAAAGGGTATAGATGTGGATCAAAAGCTCTACCGCTCCATGATTGGTTCGTTGCTTTACCTTTGTGCATCTAGACTCGATATTGTGTTGAGTGTAGGTGTGTGTGCAAGGTATCAAGCGGCTCCTAAGGAAAGCCACATGTTGGCGGTCAAGAGAATCCTATGATATTTGGTTCATACCCCAAGGTTTGGTTTGTGGTACCCAAGGGATTCAACTTTCACTCTTAGTGGGTACACGGATTCGGATTGGGCCGGTGATCAAGATGATAGGAAATCAACTTCTGGGGCTTGCCAATTTCTTGGTAGGTCCTTGGTGAGTTGGTCTTCTAAGAAGCAAAATTACATCTCTCTCTCCACCGCCGAAGCCGAGTATGTGGCCGCCGCTAGTGCATGCACTCAATTGTTATGGATGAGGCAAACTTTAAAGAAATACGGTGTCAATTGTGACAGAGTGCCTCTTTTGTGTGACAATGAGAGTGCTATCAAGATCGCCTACAACCCGGTGTAACATTCAAGAACCAAGCATATTGAGATTCGTCATCACTTCATTCGGGATCATGTTGCCCATGGAGACATTGAGCTAGCATATGTGCCAACCAAAGACCAACTTGCCGATATATTAACGAAGCCACTTGATGAAGCAAGATTCATTTATTTGAGGAATGAGCTAAATATAGTGGATTCAAGGAGCTTGGCTTGACCATCTTACACACACATCTATAGGTTGACTATATATTTGGTTTAGGTCTAGGCATGGATTTAGGGGGATTGTTGTCCTAATAGATTGGACTCGCCCTCCCCCCAATATGCCTAAACTAAAATTCATTTGTCTCTATTTTTCAATTCATGAATTGTGAGCTTAAATGACGAGTGTTGGTTATGAACCCAAGATATATCTTCGCGGTGTCGTTCCATAAACTCATACATGGTGGCTTCGGCCACCGACCTCCTCATGTGAGGAGTTGGTTCTTATTTGGTGTTTATTTGTTTTTTAGACCTATATGTGTCAATATGTGCGCCCCATGGAAAATCACTCGTAATTGGCCTTTATCTTTGACTCTTGCAATCACGAGTGCCCTACCATTTTATGACAGTGTGTCATCTCCTCCTAAGCCTTCTTATCCCAAAACTTTTCCTTCTAGATTGCAAAACTTGTGGATCATCCCGTCGGCAGTTTTTTTTGGTGAAAATGGCGCCCGGTACTACCGGCAACGCAGCGGTACTACCGCTGCCTGGGGTTTTCTCCTCCCAGGCACGGCTGTACCGCTACGACTACCGTAGTAATCGGGTACCCGGTACTACCGGTGATCTCCAGCGGTACTACCGCTGGGAGTCAATAGTACCAGGTAGCGGTACTACCGCTAGCCTGTCGGTACTACCGCTCCCTCCCAGGGGGCGGTACCACCGCGAGCTACCGGCAGTACCAGCGAGGGCGGTACTACCGCTGGGACAGCGGTACTACCGCTAAGGGCTTTTTCCTACGGGGTTAAGTCAGGCGTGGAGGGGTAGTTTCTCATTCTATCCCCTCCACCCCCGACCCCCAAAAGGAGCCCTCTCCTCACCGCCACCGCCGCCGCCAAGATTCGCCGCCGGGGAGCCCTCCTCCGGCCTGGATAGCCCCTCTCCGGCTGTTGGGAGGCTCAAGCACCTCCTCCTTCCTCCTCTCCTCCACCATGAGCTCCGGTAATCTCTCTCTTCTCTCTCTCAACCTAGTTGATTCGTTGAGATGCATTGGAGATAGATTTTCGGAGTCCTAGTGGTAGAAGTTGTAGGAAATAGTTGGTACTTTGTTTAGGATCACTTTTGCAAAGTTTGGTTGGAGGATTCCATAGATCGAGGTTGTACCGCGAAGTCTACCGCTAGATCTGGCAGATCTGGAGGTAGCGGTACTACCGCCCGCGTGGCGGTACTACCGCTGCCACCGGTACTACCGGTAGACCAGCGGTACTACCGCTGAACTAGAATTTTCCAGACTCTGTGCAATCCTGATCCTTTACCTTTTGATCTATTTTGTTTTGCAATACTTATCCCCATGCTATCCATCCACTCTTTCTTAGGTTCTCGTCAGGTTGGGGGTGGAAGTCACATCAAGCGGGCCGCCAAGCGTGCTTGCAAAGAGAAGAACCAAGTTGAGGATGACGATGAGCCTGAGGTGATGCCTACAAAGGGTACAAGACGTCAGCGGTCAGAAGCTGCCAAGGCCCAAGCAGCCAAGAACCAATCCCTTCTGAAGATGTCCACTAGGAATTTTTGCCGTGAGAGGAAGAAGAACCCGTATGACACCCCCAAGGACCGTAGGTATACCACTCGGGGTTTTCACACCTTGTTTCAAGAAAAGATCTTCTATGAGATTCTTCCCAAGTTCAAGACCAAGGTTGTGGGGCAGTTTTGTATCAACACTGACTATATGGAAAAGCACTTGGACTACTTTGAAGAAGCTATTGAGATTTGCAAGGAGTTTGGGATCTATGAGTACATTGGGATACAGGAGGACTACAATGAGCACCTCATCATGCAGTTCTTTGCTACCGTCCATTTCTTCAGTGATGAACCTAGGAGGATCAAGTGGATGACCAAGGATGAAGTACTTGAGGCTACGTGGAGTGACTTTGCCTCTTTGCTTGGGCTGGTTGACCATGGTCATGATATGGATAACATTGCGGAGCAACAATACTTTCGCATTCCCTATACCGAGAAACCAATGAAGCCCAATGTGTTGTTTGATCTCTACATCCAGGGACGTGCGGTTGTGGGAGAACAGAAGCATCTGCTGAAGACTTGGGATATTATGCACCGGATCTATCGCAACACCCTTGCCCCTCGGGTTGGGAACTTTGATCAAATTCATGGGATGCTTATCAACATCATCCATGAGTCTTCTCTCATGGGTGGCCAAGGCAAGAAGCTGGATGTGATGGATATCATTTGGCATGAGATGTATGCGGTAGTGATGCACCAAAGGGTTCCTATCTTTGGTGGTATTTTGATGAAGCTCATCAACCATGTGTGGGAACAAAAAGGCCTTGACATGCCTCTCTTGGATAATGAGGAAGAACTCACCGAACACAAGTCCAAAGATCTCTTCATTAAGAAACATGCTCCTCCTCTCATTCCCAATGTTGAAGAGAGTACCACAGATGATGAAGATGACCCCACTTTTGAACTACCTCCCAAAGAAAAAGCGCAAGACAAAGGTTTCAAGAAGTGGCTTGCCAACTCTCTCAAGACTATTTTCTGCCGTCAAGATGATATAGACCGTAGGGCCTATCAAGCTCACAAGAGAAGCAAGGAAGATCGTGTGCGCACTCGCAAGTACTTTGAGCATTTGGGTGTGCCCGTGGTTGCCGGTTCCGAGGATAACATCACTTCTTATTCCGCTTGGGTGGCCGGTACCGAGGACAATCCTCGCCGCTCTTGGGTTGATTATGATTTTGAGGATGATGCCTCCTCTTCTCGTCCACATGAACCTTGGACCCGTGGTGATGATGCACCGGAAGATTCCAACCGCAACAAGGCTAGCGAAGAAGAAGAATCTGCGGACGGTGATGATGAGGATGAAGAGAGTAATGACGAGCCCGCCGATGCCACTAGCTCCGAGGAGTGACTTCCTCTTGGGACGTTAGCATAGCCTCTCCCTTTTTGGTGTCATGATGCCAAAGGGGGAGAGTGTTCTATTAGTTATCCGGGGAGTTGCATGGGTTGGGAGCACAAACTTGTTTTCGTTGCCTCTTATCGCTTGTGCTCCTATTTATCTTTTCTTGACTTCGTTGAACTCATGGGGTGAGACATGGGAACCTTTTAATTCATGCAAGACTATGTGGTGTAATAGCTTATCTTTATTCTATGTGCGAAGTTTGTGTGATCTTGCCATATCTTTTGCTATTATATATTATGTGTTATCTCGGTCTACAAAATCTAGGGGGAGCATTGATCCTAACGGTTATGCATTTTGCATTCAAAAGCAAATTTAAATGATGCATAGCGTTAGGGGGAGCCCGTCTATATTTTGTGAACCTTCTGGTTGTGTGTTGTCATCATACTCCAAAAAGGGGGAGATTGAAAGAGCATTTTCCCTCGAAATCTGTTTTGGAGTCTAATGACAACGCACAACATCGGACTAACTTTTGTGTGCAATACTTGCAGATCTTTTAGATTAATTCTGGTCCGGAAAAAGGGAGTCAATGCGAAGAGAGAGGGCCTGAAATCTGCCCCTGTCTGCCAAATCTGGCCTCAGCGCGCGCTAGTACCGCTGGTGCAGGGGTAGTACTGCTCCTTCCTGGAGCTGTGCTATTGTAGCCCAGCAGTACTGCCCCTGGCGATAGTACCGCTGGTGCTACCGCCAGGGGTACCGTTGGACTAGTTTTGGGTACTGATATGCTCTCGGTACCCTAGCGGTAGCTGCCACGTTCTACCGCTGGGATTTCCCTTAGCCCCCTGCGGCTAAGTCCCCAGCGGTAGTACCGGCATGCTACCGGTAGTACCGCTGCTTCCCAGCAGCGGCACTACCGCTGGTGGTACCGCCAGCCATACCGGTGGGCACCGTTTCGCTACGGGTATGCCGTCGGTACCCCAGCGGTAGCTGCCTCGTTCTACCGCTAGGAATTCTTTGACCCTGTGGCTAAGTACCCAGCGGTAGTACCGGCAGTTCTCCGGTAGTACCGCTACCTGGTGGCAGCGGTACCTCCCTAAGGTACCGTAGCCGCTGATGATGTACTGCACGGGGTACCGGCAGGATATCCGTGGCGGTAGTACCGCTGTGCATATTTTCTGCACATAACGGTTCAATTTCAAGGGGCCCTATATAAAGACCCCTTCTTCCCCAATGGAGGCTGCCCGATCCAGTTTCTCTCTCCTCCATTGTTGCAAAGCTCAAATCAACTAGATCTCTCAATCCCTCCACCCAAACTCGTTGATCTTCGGAGGATTGAAGGAGAAGGCCAAGATCTACATCTTCACCAACCGGTTTTTCATTTCCCCCTCATTTGCTTGAGGGATTCGTGCCTAGGGTTTCCATTGGGAAAACCTAGGTGTTTGGTTGTACTCACTTCAATTGTTATTGTTTCAGTTGTTGTATTGTTTTGGGAGCCCCCGATTAAGTTGTGGGTGTGTGCCCCAAGAACATTGTAAAGGCTCCGGATTCCGCCTTAAGGATTCCGATATTGGAAGGTGAACCAAACCCTTGGGTGCGGTTCATCGGAGAATAGGGTGAGGCCTTTGTGGCGTCTTGAGTAGGCCTATTGTGGCGAGCTCACACCCCTCCAACGAGACGTACTCCCTTAATAAGGAGAAACTCGGGAATACATCCTTATCTCCGCGTGCTTCTACCTGCGGTTATCTCTATTCCTTTGTTGTCCTTACTTGTATCGTGTTAATTGCCTAGTCGTAATAGTTTTCTCATCATATAGGTAAATTCACCGTAGTTGCATATCTAGAGAATTTACCTTTGTGTCAAGCCTAAAATCAAAAAAGTATTAAAATCTGGTGTAGCACCTATTCACCCCTGTAACATCCCAAATTAATAATAAGAATTAACAAGACCAAAATTCAGAACCAACAAAAACTTTTTGAAATTACTTCACTAATGATTGAGTTTCTCCATATATTGTCCTGTTTGACCTTGTGTGACTTGATGTTTATGCTTGTTCGACTAGTAAGTATTAATCGAAGAACCCAACCCAAGTAAAAATATATAAACTTGGTGCTCATGTTATGACAAAAGTATATTCCATATATCTTTTCCAATCTTATTTTGGCCAAAGTCTATTTCAATGATGTTTGATTTCAGCAACAAATAAAATACCCTTTAGTTGAGAAAGTAAAAGTATTTCCAAAATTATGTGTTCCCAAAAATATTGAGATCTATATGTTATCTCCTATCTAAAGCTAACCATGATATTTTGCATGTATATGCAACTCCTATTTTATAAACTCTGATTTCCACTCCATTTGAAAACAACACTAGTGGGAATATATTACCCCACATATTTCCTTTCTCAAAACTTTTGAAAACAATTAAATTATGAGTTGAGATATTTCTTTAAACCTCATCTTGTCATAATTGAGTGTGAACTTTTTTTATAAGATAGAATTGTGAATTATGGAATTGGTGGTGTGATTAATTCTTGTGGTTTGAATTGTGTGGTCATGGTTGTGAATATGAATATTGTTGTGTTTTGATGTGTGTGTTTGCTAAATAAAATTGGGAAGGAAGGAAAAGAACAAAATAAAAACATTAACACATAAATAATGGGACAAGTGCCACACAAATTTCTCTAAGTGAGAAACTAATATTTTCTTTTAAACCAAAATAAGTGGGGTGACATAGTGCTCACTCCCACTTTGCTCTAATATTTCTTCCCTCTTCAAAATATAATTTCAAAAATCTAAATTTACATTTCTATTTCTCTCTTTAATTTTACCAAATCACAAAAGGTGCTATGATGCACTTGTCAATTTATTTCCATCATGGCACCAAAAATCCCAAACAACCATGCTCAATTCTCACAGCCTTTGCACCCTTACTTTCTCTCTTTTTCTTTTGCCATTAATTTGCAAATAGTGCCTAATAGTGCAAATGTGTTCCCTAAACCCTACATGGCATGGCAAGCCCCCAACTTGTTCCCTTGGCTGTCCCTCTTTGACCAGCACCTACCTGCAGACCCCAACACCTCCTGGACAAGCACCAAGAATCACCATGCCCTAAACCCTAGCCCTAAACAGCTATGGCATGGACATGCCCCCTCACCATGCACACTTGGCCAACCAGCAGCAAACCCAGCAACCACCACGTCCTGGAGCTTCCCCTTGCTCCCTAGGTGCTCCCCAACTCGAGCTCCTTGCTCCAGGCCCCTCACCCTGCCCGCATTTGCCGGTGCTCTGCCGGCCAGACCCACGGTCGAACACCCTGCATGCACGCACGCCCGGCAACCACCCCGCCCGACCAGCACGCGCGCGAGCCGCCCGACCACCCCAGCGTGCGCCACTCCACCCCTTGCACGCCCCCGACACGGTCCCGTGCCTCCCCCAGCCCGCACGACGCCGCCCCGCACGCACCCGTGCCACCCGTGGCGAGACATGGTCGCCCGGACCCCTCCCTCACCATCCTCTCGCCTCCAAGCTTCCCCGCCTATAAAAGGCCACCCCTTGGCCACTCCACTCACCACACCACCACCTCTACCTCCCCCTTCCACCCAGGAGCAGCAGAGGAGCAGCCGGAGCTCAACTTCGAGCAGCTCGGCCACCACGTCGTGCCGCCGCGGAGGAGCGTCCCCGGCGACGCCACCGCCACCCCGGAGTAGCCCAGGACACCCTCCCTCAACCCCAAGCCGTCCCGGAGCCCCTCGCCGCCGGCAGGTGCCTCCCCTGGCCCTCTCTCCCTCTCCCTGTTCCTTGCCCCGTCGGGCTGGAGAAGACGGCTGTGAGCCGTCGATCTGTTGATCAACGGCCACAGTTGTTTCCCGCCCAGTTTCTGAAATCCTGAGAAACTGCTAAGTCCAGAAAACAGAATAGAGTAGCAACTTTTGTATGCAATTTCTGAGAAACCTGCTCCACCAAAATTTGAGATCTTTGCATGGTTAGAAAGAACAAGTTACATAGATTCAGATGCAACTTTTAGATTTCCAAAATAATTAGTCTAGCTTGATGGAAACATGAGGCAAAGTAGCTATGTTCTGTCTGTTTTCAGAAACTTCTGAAAACAGATTACTGCTTAGGATTTTGATCTGATCATAGCAATTATTCTAGATTTATTTAGATGTTAGCATTGGCATGTGATGTTAGTATTGTTAGAGTACTGACATGACCAAGTGGTGTGACCTCAAAATAAAATTTT
>QRDG01000391.1:270336-302881 GCA_012064385.1 Puccinellia tenuiflora | reverse complement strand
GACATAAGGAGACTCATTTAGAATTGGTAACTAGAGAACTCAAGGAGTGCATGAGTTGCTATGAAGATTCGAGCTCAGAGACCGACGGTAATGATGGGTTTCAAAGAGGATCATGTACCTACCCGCTTGACGAGCAGTTAGTGGCACCTTAATCCCTTGCGCTAACCTTGCTAGGTTTGACCCACCCAAATTTGTCCCGTGAAATAAACTAACTCCTACCTATCCCCGCAAACTTGGGAAAGATGGATGAGAACCCTAGCCTGCGCTGAATTTTTCTGAAGATTATATGAAGCCTCAAGCGCAAGACTCATCCAAGGGAGATTGCCACCACCAGCCCGAAGGAAACCAACTTCAAAAGATCGTCAACATGAAGTTACCCCAGGAAAAGGGACTCCATCGACGTCATCTGCTGAACAACAATCCTAGTTCAACCCAGCTCAACTAATCGAAACAATAAGACAAAAGTACCTGTTTGGAAAATAACTGGTGTAAGATTCTTCGCTAATTTTTCTAAGGTCCATTAAGCAGTGACTTTTGAGCCCACTTACCAAATCCTAGATTAACATCTAACCCCGGTTTGTGACCGTACTAACTGGCCTTATCTAACCTCAAGTTTTAACAAAATGAGAGGAATATAGAAAGAATCACATATAGTGGTAGTAAGAAGATCGCCATCATCAAGGCCGAAGTCGATCAATACTGAAGACCATCTGCGCAGAATTGAACCAGGAAGCAAGGCACCGTCAACGGTTACCTATCTAGCAATCATCCTTTTCAAACTTAGCTCAACCAATCACACCGAAGGAGGATTCAAGAAGCACGAGCAGTGACTGTTGACATGAAGCTCTTTCTCTAACCCTTTTAAGGCTAACTTAGGACACGATCCTTGTACCCTTGTCGAACAACAGACCAAACCACTTACCTTTAGGGTCCTTGTACTGACTTTTGGATTCCTCTGGAAGCTCGATACCCTAGACTGTACTTCTGAAGATTCTTACCAACGCTTCATGGAGCTCAAGAACCAAGGAAGTCAGCAATGAAGTTTCTCCTTTTGCTCAGCCGAAGAAGGACAAGCATGAAGACAAATAACCAATGGGATACCCAGAAGAATCAAACGACGTAAGCACCTGCTGTGGACAACATCAACCACCAGGCAAGTCCAGATGAATTTAGACATTTATAGCATCCTTTTTCTAACTAGAAACCGGAGAGAGTCAGGTACGCAAACCCGGCGCATCCTGAAAACCACGCGTCTCTTCCTGCAATCCTCGTAAGGCGACAATATCAGGAAGTGATATCTGCACCAACCCCAAGCACCAAGGAGTGACAACCGAGACGAAGATCGTCAAGAAGAACAATGCCTCCAAGTCAACTCCAGCTGCAAACTTCAGCAAGACCGATTAAAAACCCCTTTTTAAGGGGGGAAGACCTGCAATAGGTAGACCAGAAAGTGGTAATAATTAGTTCCTTGCGCCTCAGCCTCGTAGAAACTGGAAACAGCTAACCAAGACTATCCATCAGCATCGATCGTCAAGTCAACCCTATCATTCAGGATCTAAACCCATCAGAGAAAATTATCAACAAGGAACGACCTCGCAACATCAATTTGTCAATATCTCACCTAGCAACTTCCCTGAAGAAGCAACGACCTCGGAAGTATAGCCAGCCCAAAACTCGTGCCCTCGTACTCCCCCGTACCCCGGGCAAAATCTCGGGACGAGATTTATTTTAAGGGGGGAAGGATTTGTAACATCCCAAATTTATAATAAGAATTTAACAAGACCCAAAATTCAGAACCAACAAAAACTTTTTGAAATACTTCACTATTGATTGTGTTTTTCCTATATATTGTTCTGTTTGTCCTTGTGTGACTTGTTGTTTAAGTTGTTTGACTAGTAAATATTAATCCAAGAATCCAGCCCAAGTAAAATATATTAAACTTGGTGCTCATGTTATGACAAGAGTAGATTCCATATATTCTTTTTCTAATCTTATTTTGGCCAAAGTCTATTTCAATGGTGTTTGATTTCAACAACAACTAAAATACCCTTTATTTGAGAAAGTAAAAGTATTTTCAAAATTATGTGTTCCCAAAAATATGGAGATCTATATGTTATCTCCTATCTATTGCCAACCATGATAATTTGCATGTATATGCAACACCCATTTTATAAACTCTATTTTCCACTCCATTTGAAAATAACACTAGTGGGAAATATGTAATCCCACATATTTCCATTCTCAAACTTTTTGAAAACAATTAAATTATGAGTTGAGATATTTCTTAAACCTCATCTTGTCATAATTGAGTGTGATCATTTTTTTTAAGATAGTATTGTGAATTATGGAATTGGTGGTGTGATTAATTCATGTGGTTTGAATTGTGGTCTTGATTGTGATGATTGGTATTGCTTGTGTTTATTCATTGTTGTTTGTTTTGATGTGTGTGTTTGCTAAATAAAATCATGAAGAAAGGAAAAGAAACAGAATCAAAACATTAACACATGAAATCATGGGACAAGTGCCACACCAATTTCTCTAAAATGAGAAATTAATATTTTCTTTTAAAACCGAAAATCAGTGGGGTGACATAGTGCTCACTCCCACTTTGCTCTAATATTTCTTCCCTCTTCAACTTATAGTTTCAAAATTTAAAAATTACATTTCTATTTCTTTCTTTAATTTTATCAAATCACAAAATGTGCTATGATGCACTTGTCAAATAAATTCCATCATAGCACCCAAAAATCACCAACATCTATACTCATTTCCCACAGCCATTTGCCCACTTGTATCTCACCATTTGCTTTTAACCATTTTAAACCCAAATAGTGCCCAATAGTCTCACATGGTGCCCTATACCCCTATATTCAAAAGGCACCCCAAACTTGCTCCCTTGCTGTCCCCAACTTGTCCAGCAACTCACCAACACCCCCCTGCATGTTCTGGACACAACCCTAGCCACCCCTTACCCTAAACCCTAGTCCTAAGCAGCCATGCCATGGACATGGCCACCACCACGGGCACTTGACCAAACCAGCAGCAAGCCACTGCACCACCACGTCCTGGAGCTTGCCCTTGCTCCCTAGATGCTCCCCAGCCCGAGCCCTTCACTCCTGGCCCTTCCTCCTGCCCGCACTCGCCGGTGCCCTGTCGGCCGACACCGTGTCGAACACCCTGCGTGCGCATCTTACCGCGACCACCACCGCCCGACCAGCGTGCGCCCGAGACGGAGCCGACCACCCCCGGACACGCCACAACGCCGCCGACCTGCTGCACCCTCGCCCTTGCCCTCCCTCGCCCCGGACAGGCACCACAAGCACGCCACCGTGTCGCCCGCGTCCATGCCGCGCCACCCCGTGCCCCCCCCACTGCCCGAGCTCTCCCCGGCCTATAAAAGCCACCCCCCGGCTCTCCCTCAGCACACCCCACCTCCACCGCTCCCTCTCCCCCCACCTCAACGCCCAGGAGCCGCCCGAAGAGGAGCTCGGTGCTCCACTTCAAGCAGCTCGGCCACCGAGCCGCGCCGCCGCTGCAGCCCATCTCCGGCGACGCCACCGGCGTCCAGCTGCTGCCCAAGGACCCCTCCGTCGCCCCCAAGCCGCCCCCGAGCCTCTCGCCGCCGGCAGGTGCCTCCCCGGCCGCTCCCCGTGCCGTCCCTCTCTCTCCTTGCTCTGTTTCCCGGCTGGAGCTAGAGGATGGCTGTGCGCCGTCGATCTGGCGATCAACGGCCACAGTGCGTTCCCGCCCGTTTTCGATTTTCTGCTGAATCTGCTAAGTGCTGGAATCTGTTTAGAGTAGCCACCTTTGCATGCATTTTCTGAGAATTATGCTCCACCAAAATTTGAGATCTTTGCATGGTTAGAAAGAGCAAGTTACATAGATTAAAAGGAATGTTTTAGTTTCCAAAAATAATTAGTTTAGCTTGATGGGAACATGGGGCAAAGAAGCTATGTTATGTCTGTTTTCAGAAACTTCTGAAAACAGATTACTGCTTAGGATTTTGATCTGATCATAGCAATTAATCTAGATTGATTTAGATGTTAGTAGTGGCATGTCATGTTAGTATTGTTAGAGTACTGACATGACCAAGTGGTGTGACCTCAAAATAAAATTTTATACAGAAGATATAATCTGAGGAAATTGGCTAAGCAATAATTCCCACCACATGAAATAACAGAGATAGCCCCCTTCCCATGCAAATTCCTATTTATCCAGAGGCCTAAAAATAGCAAACTAAAATGATGTAGCTAGAAGAACATGCCATCTTCACATAGATGCAGGCCATGATCCTTGTTGGACATATTTCCCATTTGAAATAAAAATGACAAAGGTGTTAGTTTTAATTAAAAACTCAGAAAGGTTATATTGGTACCAACTTTGGGAGATGCTTCCCAGAGATTGGTTTAACCAAAATTATCAAACTAAAATGTTATTAAAAGTATATCAACTAGTGAACCCAATGCCACTGGTTTGAATCCATTTGATGTTGTGGTCAAGTCAGAATGAAATTATCAAATCTGCTAGTTGTTAACACTTAAAATGATAAAAACTTCTGTCAGAAATTTGATTAGAATTTGAAAACCAATAACTTGAGATCTAAGAATCTAAAAATAGCAAATGAAAATGTTCTGGAAAGCTTATGAAATTATCTAACTAACTAAAGTGGTTTCACCCCATTTAGGTTATTAAATAAATAATGATAATCAAAATGCCACAGAAGGTATAAAACCTAAACTTGTTTGTTTCTGATACTCTACTAATCCAAATGAGGTCAAACCAATTTTGTTAGCTCACATTTAAGCAATACTAGTTACCCCTAAAAGGATTTAATTTTTGAATACAATTAACTTGAGTTGTAGCAAAAACAAGGAAACCAACATTCTGGATTAAAACATTTATACAGGGAGTTTAATAACTCAAATTGAAATAAATCCAATTGGGTTGTTTCCTATAAATCAGTGGCTATCTGTAGAATTTTAGTTCATATTTTTGTGACCAACAGAACTCAAGTTATGCAATTAAACATGAAACCCTAATTTCTGCCATATTTGTGACACCATTAAATAATGGGTAATTAAAACAAATTGAATTCAAATTGTGTGGCTTTGTGAGTGCAGTAGCTATGTGTGATGCTTGATAGATGTTGTGATGCTTGATTGAGTAATTTAGAAATGGTATATGTTGCTTGTTTATTAGATTACTTTATGTGATTAATGTAATTGCTTTGCTTGTTAAACTTGGTTGTCTTAAGTGAGTACTAGCTTGAGTATCTAGCAATATCTCTACCATAGCTTGGTAAGATATTTAGAATTAAAGAAAGTAATTGGTGGATTAACTTTTGTCTGAAGTATTTCCTAATTGAATAAAGATGCTTCATCACAACTTTAAACATAACTTTTAAACATGAGTAGTGAGGTGATTGCCAAACTTGTTTGTTAAATAATAATCCTCTCTCGTGATTGTTGTTTGTTAGTGTTGCTTGATGTTTGTTGTTGGAGTGTCCTACTGTGTGTTGATTGTGTTCTTTCCTGTTTGCGACGCTAGATATAAATGCTACCTGGACGATATTGGAAAGGATTCATTGGAGAAGAATCAGAGTTTATTTATTTGATCAATGAGGAGAAGTCCAGGGACATTATGCTGAAAACAGGCAAGCTACTTCGCTGAGCTTGCATTTATATACGTCTATTTTGATTTACATGTTTTACCCATAAAGAGCATAAATGACTTAAGTGGTTTTTGCCACCAAAGCTATGATTTCGAAAACCCTTTTCCAAAAATACAAGTATATTACTTCGACACCCTATATGGAAGTATTGGGTGGAAAAATTCCTTTTCAAACTATAGTATGGGAAAAAAAATTATGGTTTATTCCAAACTCCTTTTTAAAGTACCTAGTTGATGATGACATGCCGAATGGTCGGTATGGAAGTGGAGAAGTGATAAATGGTGATGTTTATGAAAAATGCACATTGTGTCCTAGTACTTACGTCGACCAGCCGATAATCTGTGCGACCACATCTACCCAAATATGGGAACGGGCGTAGTCATATAGTTTGCTCATATTAGTATGGGATACCTCATCGACGGAGATGACTCCGTTATGCATGAGGGGAGGGTCATTGCGACCTAACCCCTGACCCGGGTCTCGGCAATCTGATGGATTGAGGGATTGAAGACGCCACCTTTGGGTCGCCGGAGAAAACTACGAGTCCTCACATCTAGGTTCCTCGACGGGGGATCCTGTACTAGGTGTCGGAGGAATGATGAATTCGTAAGGGTAGGGTCCTATACTAGCATGAGCAAAGGACAGGCTATGGTCGGTAGCTCAACTTCGCATACACCCTGTATGGCGGGACGTGGCAGACACGATGAGTTACCGGATGGGTGTGGGAAAAGCGTGCTACCTCTGCAGAGGGTAAAACTATTCGAATAGCCGAGTCCTCGGATATGGACAGTTGGGAGGCCCTACTAGACCATGTGCAAAGTTTTACAAAGATGTGCAAGTTTTGGAAAAGTTTAAGAAAAGGAAACAAAAGTGGAGATGCTGTTACCCAACTATACCAAAGAGAGTGGTATGAGTTGTTGGAAAATAAATGGACCATGATGAGACATGGTAGGGAAAAAGGAGGAGTTTTGGATAAATAAGCAAAATGGTGATTTTTCGTGAAAAACGTTTTTAAAAAGGGACTTCTTACTTTTTTTTTTTACAAACATCTATTTTCGGGAAAAACACTTTTAAAGGAAACTCTTTACAAAGACAATTTTATGGGAAAAAGATCTAAAAGCCTTCTTTTCTTTTCCAACAAAGGCTATAGATGTTTTCGAAAAATATACAAGGGTCACGAAAAGCTATAAAATTCTTCTTGCCTTTTTCAAATAAAGTTATAGAGTTTTCAAACACAATTTTATTAAACAAAAGTCTATCCTTCTCTTTTCAACAAGGATATAGAGGTCTTTTTCAACAGAGATGTAGAGATAGAGTAATAACTAAAAGTGCTATAGGCAACAACTTAAAATTGGTGCATACTCAGTAGAGGAGTAGTTTGCGAGTACAATTCCCATTGTACTCATAATGGTTTCGTCCCTGGCTATTGTCTTAGCCAGATTTTAAAGAAGAGCAGCTTGAAGAAGGAGACGGAACTGACGTCAATGCGAACTAGGGCGCTTCCCAGTCAGTTGCCTGTAGGGTTAAGGCGAATGACTTGGGCTCCATGCTGTATGGTGATTTCCGCTGCAAGTACCTATTGAAGAGTATGACTTCAAACAAGTAAGTATATTCCTTCGGTAATTATGGATGTTCCTTGATTACCAGTTTGATTGTGCTCAGCGACACACTGATCATGGGATCGCTGATGTAGGCACAAGGGTATTTCGGACAGCTAGTCCGGGGTCCCCACAATTGTCTTTACCTAAAAATTGTCTGAGAACTGTCCCAGGAACTGGGTGTGTCTCACAAGGATCGAGTAAGGGGCTGAACACGGAATCAAACAACCCTCAACGTGCCACGGCGACGGTGCTCGTCGAACTCGCTGTGGGACAACACTGCAGAGATGAACGCACGGTATTACCCAGGTTCAGGGCCCTCTAGGTGAGGTAAAACCCCTACGTCCTGCTTCGGATGTATTGCACTTGCTTGGAGAGGTTTGAGTACAGAGCGAGCTTGGCGAGCTCGAGGTGGCTACAATGGCTACTGCAGAACTCAGATCTAGGGTTTGGTCTAAGCTCCAGGATTGTGAACTACTAAGAGTCGAACCCGAACCAAAGATTGAACCCCTTGCCCGAACGTGCTCCCCCTCCTTTTATAGGTGTCTCGGGCCTCTTCCCCCCAAATATCTTGGCGGGAAGGGCTACCACATGGCGACGAAGGAGGAGGTGCGGTGCACAATAAAGGTAGAGTCCACCATAAAGGTAAAGTCCATGGACGCGGTCCACGGCAGGGGGCGGCGTCACCAAAGCTGGAAAAGCCACCGTCCAAACAGGACGGTGGGCTGGCGCTGCTGAGGCGGGATGTGTCCCACGGTGACGTCGCCTTTGGAGGGTAGCTGCAGACGGTTCCCTTATCACCAAAGTGGCAATCCTTGGGGCTCCTTTGCTTGGTGCAGCTTTGTTGACTCCTTTATACATAAGAACGGCAACTGTGGCGCTGCCGTCACCGCGCGCTGGCGCGGTCGTCACTCTACGGAGGGTGTAGAGCCCATGTGCGCTCTGCCGCGGAGGCAGAGCTAGCTTCGAGAGGAAGGAACCGCGCGAGGCAAGAGGCCTCGCCGAGCCTTTCGGCTTGGTCCTTAGCAGAATTTGCAGGTGGCATCCGAGATGCCCTCTCGAGGAGAGGTCCCTCGCCGAGGGAAAAACCCTTGGCGAGGAGGAGAGGTCCCTCGCGAGGCTCGCCAGGCTTGGAGAGCCTGGTCCTTAGCGAAATCTTCTGAAGAATGTTGTGGGCCCTGGCAGGCCAGCCCGTGGTACCCTGGTTTCCACTGCGCCGACAGTAGCCCCCGGGCCCGCGATGGGCACGCCGAAGCCCATGGATGGAGGCGAAGCGTCGAGGGCCCAACGATGCCTGCCTGGGCCGTGACACGTGGGGCGCAGCGGTTGCGCCTGAGGCCACGATCTCCTCGTCTTCAACGGGCGACGTGGCGGGGCCCGCCACGATTCGGGGGCCGGTCAACAAAGCCTGGGCGCGCGGTCGGCGCCCTTCACTTCATCCATTACTCCTCTGCACACTCCTCCCAACGCCTCCAATCTCTCCAGAGCGCTCCGTCTCCAAAACTCCTTCTCCAGCGACCATGGCGCCCAAGAAGGCAAACGCCGACCAGAAGGGCAAGGCCGCGATGCAGACTGGCACGTCGGCGGCGGCGGCGCGGGGTGCTGCACCCCAGGGGGCGCTGCCGGAAACCCGCGTCCGTGCGGCGGCGGTGGAGAAGGTGCGCCACCTGGCGGCCGCCAACACCCACGAGCTCGGCGCCACAAACATGGAGGCGGCCGGCAGCCGCAAGGTCGGCGCGGGGTACTACCCCATCTTCTTTCACACCCTCTACGCCGGCCTCGTTCCTCCCTTCTCCAGCTTCCTCATGGGGATCCTTGAGGCGTACCGGATCCAACTCCTTCATCTCCACCCAAACTCCATACTCATCCTCGCCATCTTCGCCTATCTCTGCGAGGCATACGTTGGCGTCCATCCGTCGGTGGATCTCTTCCGCAGCTTCTACGCCCTCCGGTCCACCGCGCAGAACGAGCGGACTGGGTGCGTCTCCTTCCGCATCGCTGCCGCCAGGAGCGAGGACTACATCCCCATCGCGTGGCTCGGCGAGAATGCGGTCACCAAGATAACGAAGAAAGTGGAGGATTTCCGTCAGCGGTGGTTTTTCGTCGACACCAGGTCGTCGAATCGCCTCCTGGAGGTACCCGTGGCGCCCCCGAAGAAGTGGGCACATTGGGCGAGCGGCGACTTCGAGGGCCCCAAGCTTGAGGCGGTGTACGAGCGCATTCGGGTGCTCCGCGAGGCCGGGCTCACCGGCTAGATGGTGGCGAGGGATTTCATCAAACGCCGCATTGATCCCCTCCAGTGGCACTCGGAGCCGATGTGGACGTACTCAGGCTCGGAAGACAGGATGCGCCTGTGCGCAGATAACTTCACTTCGGACGAGCTGAAGCAGGTCATGAGGGTCCTCTTCGCCACGGCGTCCATTCCGTCCCCAACTAACGAAGATGCCCTGCCGCTGTTCGCCTATGTGGAGGAGAGCGTGCGCGAAGCCCGCCAACTCCTGCCCAGATTCGACGAATGGGGCATCAGGCCTGATGGACTCCACGGGCCCCGCAGCAACCCGTGGGCTGCGGAGCTGGAGCAGGTGGGCGAATCGCCGGAGCCGGACAAGGCTGAAGACTCTGGCGATGGCGAGGCCACGAGAGGTGATAACCCCTCTGGCGAGGACGGGGCCTCGAGAGGCGCTAACCCCTCGGGAGGTTCCGCCAGCTCCCGGTGGAGCGCGCCGCCTGAAGAGGACCTCCAGGAGATCTCCTCCAGCGGCAACGAGGACGCCTTCCGCGTGGCCCGCTCCCGACGCATCGTTGAGGGGGAGGAGGAGGAGAGCAGCAACAGGGGAGGACGCCGCGAGCCCCGCACCAAGGCCCTCCACGACAGGAACGCCTCGGCAGGGAGGGGCGCCCCCCGAGAGGATGCGGGAGGGCCTCAAGGGGAGGCCAGGGCGAGCAGCCCCCAGCCTCCGAAGGCAAAGAAAGGGGTGTGGAGGATAGCCGACGAGTAAGCCTCGATTCTTTTTTCTCCTTTAGCATTTTGCTTCTGAGAATCCTCTTGACGGATCTTCTGCTTGTTTGTCTTCAGGAACCCTGGGGCGTCGAAGTAGCGGCGGCTCCGCAAGCTTGGGGAGGCCGCTGACGCCACCGCAGCGCCGCCGGTGGCTGACAAGCCGCAGCACGCGGCTGCTCCTCCCACGGGCGAGCGCCGCGAGGAGGAGGACGACGACGTCGTTGAGGTGGTGTCGCCGCCCGTCTGGACCACTCTTCCTCCCGTACTATAGAGGGCGACGGAGGAGGGTACGGCGGCCGACACAGGCCGAGCCCCGCGAGGCCGGACGAGGAGGAGGAGGATATCGAGGAGATCCTCGTGGAGCCATCCCCGGAGGAGGAGGCTCCCACACAGAGGACAGACGCGCCCGCGGCCGCGGCGGGCGCGACCACCACGGAGGGGGCGGGAGGCGCCCCCGAAGGGCAGGAGGAGGAGGTGCCTCCGGAGCCCACATATACGGGAGCTGGGGGCGAGAGGGCGCCCAGCCCCCAACGGGCTCCAGACGTGGGAGACGATGCTAGCGCCCACGCGAGCCCCCAGAGGGCCCCTGACGCGGGAGGCGAGGAAGGCGCCCTCGCGAGCCCCCGGGCCACACCGGAGGCGGCCGTGAGCCCAAGGCAGGGTGCCTCGAGCGCCCCGCCAAGAAGCGAGATCTCTGCACCCCGCAGCGATGCGGGGACTTTGGCACTGCGGGAGCCGCGACGCCACGCGGCGCGCCGTAGCGCCGTCCTGAGCCAAGCGCGGCGGACGCTTGACGAGCTGGAGGCGCAGTTCGCTGAGGAGGACAACGCCAGGGCGGAGGAGCGGGCGAGGCTCGGCGAGGGCTGGGCCCTCCTCCGCGATAGCGTGGAGAGCTGCCGCCGGCAGGATGCGGCGGCCCTGGCGGCACGCCAAGAAGCCATGCGCTTCGCCGCAGAGACCCGCGACAGCATGAAGCGGGAAGCGGCGGAGACCATGGAGCAGCTGGACGCCGCACGGGCGGCGCTCGAGGCGGAAACCGCCTCCAAGCGACAGGAGGTGGCGGCCCTGGAGCAGAACTTCATCACGCACTCCAAAACCATGGAGGGCAGCCTGAAGGAGCTCCGCGAGAGGCTGGACGCCCGCGAGAAGCAGCAAACGCAGCGCGAGGCAGAGCTCACGCAACGCGAGGGAGCGCTCTCCCCCCGCGAGGAGGAGCTGCGCCGACGCGAAGAGCAGGTCCAGCAGCTTGAGGCGGACCAGGCCACCCGCGAGGAGCAGCTTCAGGCTCGCGAGGGCCGGGTGGCCAGGGACGAAGCCACCTACGCCGAGCGTCGCGTGAAGGCCAACGCCAGCCTCGCGGAGAAGGAGAAAAAACTGAAGGAGGAGGCCGATGACAGGGTCAAGCTCATCTGCCTAGACCTCGCCAAGGACTATGACGAGAAGGCCAAGAAGCAGGAGGAGCGCTTCAAGGCGAAGCGCAAGGAGCTCCAGGACCGCATCGAGGGGCTCGAGAAGGAGGAGAAGCAGATGGCTTCCCGCCTTCAGAGCGCCAGGGAGGCCCAGGCTCGCGCGGAAGGGAAAGTCACCGCCCTGGAGAAGGACCTGAGCGAGCTCCACCAGCAGGTGGGGCCGGTCGTGAACCTCGTGGAGCAGGCACGGGACAACGCGCAGGTCGGCCGGACCATGTCGCGCCAACGCCAGCGCATGCTCCACGACCTAGTACTCTGTGCGCGTGCCGTTGGGGATGACCTGAGGATCGAGGTCCCCAATTTTGCCGCAGGGGGGAGCGACGACAAGGCCGCGTACACGCTCTTCTTCGAGCAATTCCTCGAAAGGCTTGAAGAGACCGCGAAGGGCTTCGACGAGCGCGTCATGGGGGAGAGCCGTGATCTCCTCGTCATCGCTACCTGCCGCATCTTCAGCAGGCTCCAGCCCTCGCTTGACCTCGAGGTCGTGACGGCGCCGGTCGACATCAGTGACAAGGCGCGGAAGGCCGCTGAGGCGTACGCCAAGAAATTTGACCAAGTCGTGGTCGATGAAGACGAAGGCGACGACGAGGAGGATGCCCTGGAGGAGGAGGCGGAGGCTGCCGTGGACGGAGCGGGCACCTCAGGAGGCGCGACGGCCTGAGCTCCCTCCTATATCTGGACGTGCAGGGGCACGAACTATCTTAGCATTTTATTTGTAATAGCTTTGTAAAGACTTGCTTTAAGCTTTGTTTGACCGTGCTCGGTGAATATCCCTCGAGAGGCTTTTGTCTTGCCTTTCGTGTCTTTTTCGCTCTACGTCTTAGGACCCTCTCTTAGCGCTACACCACCGCCGCTTCGGTATGTGAGAGTCAAGGCTCCACAAGGCCGGGGGGTGCGTGAGGCCTCGAGAGGTAAGAGCTCCCAAGTTGTGATGCTTGGGGCTCCCCTTCAACGCGCAAGCAGCCCATGAGGCGCAGGAGAGAGAAAAGAGACTCGAGGGACGAAAACCAGCGAAAGGAATTTCAACCAAGTGTTTGGACTTAGCTTCACGAGGCGTTTTGCCTTGGAGAGGGTGTTGGTTCCCTGATGAGGTGTTTTCGCCTTGGAGAGGGCGTCGGTTCCCTAGCGCTTGCTTTGGACCTGTTTTCCTGCGTTTTGACAGATAGGCGTACCCACAAGCAATACATAGCTAGATGACTCATGCGTGCTCGTAGGTTCCTTCATGTGTGTCTCACGAGGAGAACAGGCACCAAGGTCCTTGGTGAGTTGACGTGCACGGGAGCCGGCTCATGAGTTCAGAGCTCCTTGGGAGTTGACGTGCATGAAAGCTGACCCGTGAGTTCAGAGCTCGGATCCCTTGGGTTTGAGGCGCTGCTGGGATGCTCCCGAGGCACAGGCACCATGCTTAGCCCCCGCTCGCGAGATACACAGGAGGGATCATACGAGCAAGGATGAGAAAACAAATAACATAACTGCTTACCGAAGCAAAACACATGCTGGCGCGAAGCGCAAAAGGTTCAAAGCAACTTAACAGAGGTTCATTACACTGGCGTGGCCAGAAACACAAAATCCGCCATGTCAGGCATGGGGTTCCACATGGAGTGGCTGAGACTCTCGCGGCCCGGGGCGACGCATGTAGAGAGAGCTCAGAGAGGGACCCTATGCGGGGGTGGCTTGTAGAGCCTGCGGTCCACCATGGCTGGGCATGGGGATCCACCTCGCCAAGGCATGGTGCTTGAAGAATCACCTTGCCGAGGCACGGTGGCTTGGGAGTCTTCTCGAACCCGCGGCAACGTATAGTAGAGAGGGGAGCCCGAAATTTTCCTCGTGGAGGATGATGGCGCGAGGCTCTCCCTTGATGCAAAAAATTGCTCGTCGAGGACGATCAGGGGTAGAACTTGCGCAGGTGCTGGATGTTCCAGGGGTTGGCGACAGGGATGCCGTCCTCCGTCTCTAGCCGTGCGGAGCCAGGCCTGGCGATGTGGACGACCCTGTAGGGTCCTTCCCACATTGGCGAGAGCTTGTGGAGGCCTGCCCTGGAGAGGATTCTCCTCAGGACGAGGTCTCCTGCTTCGAGAGTGCGTGGGCAGATGTGACGGCTGTGGTAGCGACGGAGGTCTTGCTGGTACGTTGCCGCTCTCAGGGCCGCATTGCGGCGGAGTCCTTCGAGTAGCAGGAGGTCGTGGTTGCGCAGTTCGTCCTGCTCAGCCTTCTTGAAGGCCAAGACTCGTGGAGAGCCGTGGGTGATCTCGCTGGGGAGGACGGCTTCAGCGCCATAGATGAGGGAGAACGGCGTCTCACCAGTTGGCTTTGTTGGCGTGGTGCGGATGGACCAGAGCACCGAGGGAAGCTCATCGATCCAATGCTTGTCGCTGGCCTTGGGGCGGTTGAAGCTTCTCGTCTTGAGGCCCTTGAGCACCTCGGCATTGGCTCGCTCAGCCTGCCCGTTGCTTCGTGGGTGCGCCACCGAGGCGTAGCAGATTTGGGCGCCGAGGCTGCCGCAGTAGGACTTGAAGGCACCACTGATGAATTGTGAGCCGTTGTCGGTGATGATGCGGTTAGGCACGCCGAAGCGGCAGACCAGGCTCCTGATGAATTTTGCTGCTGATTTCGCCGGTATGGTGCGCACGGGTTCCACCTCAGGCCACTTGGTGAACTTGTCGATGGCGACGCAGAGGTAGCGGTAGCCCCCGAGCGCTCGCGGGAAGGGCCCCAGGAGGTCCAGCCCCCAGACCAGGAGAGCGGGATGGTTTGGAGTCCTTGCGCGGGCTGGTGGATCTGCTTGGCGTGGAATTGGCAGGCGTCGCAGGATTGGACGATTGCGGCTGCATCTTGAAGCACTGAAGGCCAGTAGAAGCCACTCCGGAAGACCTTGCCCGCAAGGGTGCGCGAGGACGAATGGTGGCCGCACTCTCCGCTATGGATGTCGTTGATGAGCTGGTGGCCTTCCTCGGCAGGGACGCACCGCAAGGCAACCCCATTGGGGCGCTTACGGTACAGGTCTCCATCGTGGAGGCAGTAAGACTTGGCCTGGCGAGCAACTCTTTCGGCTTCAGCATCTTCTTCGGGGAGGACTCGATTTTGCAGGTAGTTCTTGATCTCGTCGATCCAACCAGTGTCTTGGCATACCAGAGTCAGCAGCAAACAATCGCCTGAGGGGAGCCCGCAGTTTGGTGCTCCACTTGATGGGGCTGGTGGGATCTCCTCATTAATGCTCATGTTGACAACTGGTTGCTTGACGGAGGACTTGGCGAGTCTTTCCTCGAACACTCCAGGCTTCTGGGATTCTCTTCTTGCTGCTCGCCTAGCGAATTCATCTGCCTCTTGGTTTTCTCCTCGTGGGATATGCTTGAGCTCCATGCCCCTGAAGTTCTTCTTGAGTTTGCGTACCTCTTCAAGGTAGGCCACCATGTAGGTGTCCTTGGGCTTGTAGCTTTTGTTGGAGAAGTTGACGAGGAGCTGGGAGTCGCCCTTGATGAGGATGCGCTTGATGCCGAGGGCGATAGCAGCTCTGAGCCCGGCGAGGAGGCCTTCGTATTCAGCAATGTTGTTGGAGACCTTGTCGTTGTCCTTGAAGCACAGCTGGACGGCGTAGTCCTCAAAGGCCCCTCGGCCTCAAAGGCCTTTGCTGCTTCAGGGGTCCACTTGAAAGGACCGGACCTCTTCATGATCTTGAAAAATGGCAGCGCCCTCTCGCCGAACTTGGAGATGAAACAGCCAAGGCTGGCCATACATCCCGCTAAGCGCTGCATGTCCTTGAGGCGACGAGGAGGCTGCATCTCTTCTATGGCTCTGATCTTGTCGGGGTTTGCTTCAATGCCGCGATGAGACACCAGGAACCCGAGGAGCTTGCCTGAAGGGACCCCGAAGACGCACTTGGCGGGGTTCAGCTTGATGTTTACTTTGCGCAGGTTGGCAAAGGTCTCCTCGAGGTCCTGGATGAGCGTGTTTTCCTCGCGAGTCTTGACCACGATGTCGTCGACGTAGGCCTCTGCATTCCTCCCCATTTGAGCCCCCAAGGCGATCCTCATGAGGCGCTGGAAAGTGGCGCCGGCGTTCTTCAGGCCGAAGGGCATGCAGACGTAGCAAAACACACCACAAGGGGTGAGAAATGTTGTCTTCTCCTCGTCCTCCTTCGCCATTTTGATCTGGTGGTAGCCAGAGAAGGCATCCAGAAAACAGAGGAGCGCGCAGTCGGCGGTGGAGTCCACGATCTGGTCGATCCTCGGGAGAGGATAGGGGTCCTTGGGGGAAGGCCTTGTTGAGGTCGGTGAAGTCGATGTAGAGGCGGCTTCCTCCGGTGTGTTTGGGTACAACCACACCGTTGGCGAGCCAAGTGGGATAGAAAACTTCCTTGATGATGCTGGCTTTCTTCAACTTTTCAACTTCCTTGACGATGAAATCTTGCTTCTCTGGCGCCTGGCGCCGTGCCTTTTGCTTCACGGGGCGTGCGTTTGGACACACGGCTAAGTGGTGCTCGATCACCTCCCTCGGTACTCTAGACATATCTGACGGTGTCCATGCGAACATGTCAGCGTTTGCCCTGAGGAAGGCGACGAGCGCGCTTTCCTATTTGGGAGGCAGGTTGGCGCCGATGGTGACGCTAGCCCCCGAGCCGTTTTCCTTAAGAGGCACTTGCTTCGTCGCAGCCTTCTCCTAAGAGAACATCTGCTTCTTCTTCGCGGGGGCCTCGGGAGGGGCTCCTCGTCCTCGTCAGCGGGTGACGCCACCACGGCAGCCTTGTAGGCCGCTTGCGCAGCATACAGGGCATCTGAGACCATGACGCGGATGACGATGGTGCCACCCGAGCCAGGGAGCTTGACGAGGTTGTAGGCGTGGTAGGTCACCGCCATGAACTTGGCGAGGGCGGGGTAGCCGAGGATGGCGTTGTAGGGCAGGCCGATGTGTGCGACGTCGAAATCGATCATCTCGGTGCGGTAGTTGGCCTGGGTGCCGAAAGTGACGGCGAGCCTCACCTGCCCCAAGGGGGTGGTGAGACCCTCTGTCACCCCCGAGAAGGGCCTGGTGGGCATGAGCCGCTCGTAGGGCACCTGCAGCTTCTCGAAAGTCTCGACAGAGATGACGTTCAGGCCTGCGCCCCCATCGATGAGCATCTTGGAGACTGCGATGTTGTTGATGGTGGGGGTGCAGACTAGCGGGATGGTGCCAACAGTTGAGGTGGACTTGGGGTGGTCGCTGGAGTCAAAGGTGATGGGGTACTGGGACCACTTGAGGGGCCTGGAGGCCTCAACCCCGGGAAGGGCTGCCGCGACCTCGCGAGCGAGTTGCTTGAAGTGGCGGTTGGAGCTGGGGCGTGAGCCCCGCCGAGGATGCAAGCGGCCCCGCGAGGCACCTGGTAGCCCTCAGGAGTCTCGGCAGGGAGGTTGTCGTTCGTGGGCTGGGCGGCGTTGGCTTGAGGGTTCTGCTGGTAGTTGTCGTCGTAGTTGTTGTTGTTCCAGCGTCGCCCCCCGCGGCCGCCGCGGCCGCCGCCGTGGCCGCCGCGACCTCGCTGCCGCTCGTTAGCCTCACGAGCCTCGCGAGCCTCGCGAAGCCTCTTGAGGTCGTAGCAGTCCTCGGTGGCATGAGAATGCCTGTTGTGGTAGACGCAGAAGGGGCGATCATCCTTTTTCTCGGGGTCCGCGGCTGGAGTGGCAGCGCGAGGCTGCTTGGCGTCAGGCTCAGCCGCGAGGACCGTAGTGGTCTTGCGCTTCTCGGTGGATTTCTTCTTCTTCTTGGACCCCTCGGCGGGGTCCCCTGGCTCGCTCTTGACGAACAAGCGGCCCTCCTCAGCCTTGGCGCACTTGTCCGCCAAGTCGAAGAGCTTGACGACGGTGGTGATGTTGTCGTGGATGCCAAGCTTCTCGAGCATCCGCACATCCGTGACCCCAGCCTGGAAGGCCGAAATGACCTGCGCGTCGGTGGCGTTGGGGATTTTGTTGCGCACTTGGCTGAAGCGCTGGATGTACTTGCGGAGGGTCTCGCCAGGCTTCTGGCGCACGGCGCGGAGATCATTGTATGTGAGGCCGCGCTCGTACGTGCCCTTGAAGTTGGCGACGAAGCACCGGCAGAGGTCCTCCCAGGTGTTGATGGACTCGGCGGGGAGGTTGGTGAGCCACGAGGACACGGAGTCCTTGAGGGCCATGGGGAACCAGTTCGCCATGACCTTGTAGTCGCCCCCTGCGGCCTGGATGGCCAAGGTGTAGAGCTGCAGGAACTCCAGGGGGTTGTTCTTGCCGTCGTAGCGCGGAGGAAGATCCGGCCTGAACTTGACCGGCCAGATGACGCGACGGAGGCTGCGAGTGAACGCGGCCGTCGTGCCATAGGTGACCGGGCCGTTGGCGAGGGTGGCGCGGAGGTGGCGCCCCGCGGTGGCGACGTCATGGACGGCGCGGTTGTGGCGATCCTGGTTGCGCTCGATGCTCATGCGTGCGTCCTCCGGGGCTCGCTGCACGATTTGGCAGTCGTGCGGCGACAACGCGTGCGACGCGGCGCGGTTGTCGCGAGGAGGAGCCCCGGCTGGAGCAGGTTGCGGTGGAGCCGGTGGAGCTGGAGCGGGCGCGGGGTGACGAGGAGGTGCATGCGGCGCGCCGTGCGCCACATCCCCTGCGCGTGCAGAGAGAACCAGCGAACGAGACGGTGCAGGAGCGGCGACGCGAGCGGCGCCGACGAGCTCGGAGAGGCGGTTGAGCCAGGCTTCCTGGGCCTCCGGTGTGGGATGGTACTGCAGCAGCTCCTGCGCCATGAGAAGCGCAGTCGCCGGGCTGGGCGCAGGGCGGCCCAGCGAGGAAGCAGCATGGTCCCCGCGACGGGTGCAGGGAGGAAGCCTCCTCTTCGCCGAGGTCGTCCTCGGTGTGGTCGATGTCGTCGTCCTCCAGGTGCTCGACGCGGGGCTCGGGGTCGACGTGGCACTCCGGAGCAGCACTTCCGCGCGGGCGGTCGCGCGGGTTGCCAGCAGGAGCGGTGGCGGTGCTGGCCGTCCGGCGAGCAAGACGTTCGGCGCGAGAGATGTCGGCCATGGCGGTGTCGAGGTTGAAGATGCGCCTCAGCCCCCTACCTGGCGCGCCAAATGTCTGAGAACTGTCCCAGGAACTGGGTGTGTCTCGCAAGGATCGAGTAAGGGGCTGAACACGGAATCAAACAACCCTCAACGTGCCACGGCGACGGTGCTCGTCGAACTCGCTGTGGGAGAACAATGCAGAGAGGAACGCATGGTATTACCCAGGTTCAGGGCCCTCTGGAGAGGAAAAACCCCTACGTCCTGCTTCGGATGTATTGCACTTGCTTGGAGAGGTTTTAGTACAGAGCGAGCTTGGCGAGCTCGAGGTGGCTACAATGGCTACTGCAGAACTCAGATCTAGGGTTTGGTCTAAACTCCAGGATTGTGAACTACTAAGAGTCGAACCCAAACCAAAGATTGAACCCCTTGCCCGAACGTGCTCCCCCTCCTTTTATAGGTGTCTCGGGCCTCTTCCCCCAAATATCTTGGCGGGAAGGGCTACCACCTGGCGACGAAGGAGGAGGTGCGGTGCACAATAAAGGTAGAGTCCACCATAAAGTTAAAGTCCATGGACGCGGTCCACGGCAGGGGGCAGCATCACCAAAGCTGGAAAAGCCACCGTCCAAACAGGACGGTGGGCTGGCGCTGCTGAGGCGGGATGTGTCCCACGGTGACGTTGCCTTTGGAGGTTAGCTGTAGACGGTTCCCTTATCACCAAAGTGGCAATCCTTGGGGCTCCTTTGCTTGGTGCAGCTTTGTTGACTCCTTTATACATAAGAACGGCAACTGTGGCGATGCCGTCACCGCGCGCTGGCGCGGTCGTCACTCTGCGGAGGGTGCAGAGCCCATGTGCGCTCTGCCGCGGAGGTGATAGCGCGAGAGGTGTTAATCAATCACGCTTCGTTGGGCACCCCAAGAGGAAGGTTTGAGGAGCACAGCAGCAAGTTTTCCCTCAGTTAGAAACCAAGGTTATCGAACCAGTAGGAGTGAGGAATGCTTCAGAAGGTTGTCCACAACTGCAATGGCGCCAGAAAAAGAGCTGTTGCAGGGGGGGGCAGTGGAACCTGCAGAACACAATCAAACTACTTTGCCCCAACGAAGCAGTGAGGTTGTCAATCTCACCGGCCTTGCTGAATACAAAGGATTAAATGTATGTGTGGAAGGAAGCTTGTTTGCAGTAAATGAAAGCAGTAGAGCAGTTCATTTAATTGCAGATGTAAAAGAATAGACCGGGGTCCACAGTTCACTAGTGGTGTCTTCTCCATAAATAAAATACTACACATGCTGGGTAACAAATTACAGCTGGGCAATTGACAGAATAGAGAATGCATGACAATGCATGAACATTGCATAATACAGAGGATGATGATGTCTATATGAGATGCTTTGGGCATTACGACAAAATACATAGATAGCTGTTCCAAGCATACAACTATGCCTAAATAGTCCACCTTTGAGATAACATACCGTAAAATCTCTCCAGTATTAAGTTGCAAGCAACAGACAATTGCATGAAGAACTGTGCATAAAGTTTACTCCCTAGCAGCAACGGCACTCCCCCGTCCTTTTATGTTTCTGTCACTCAAGCCAAGGCACACAGGGACCGAACCCACTATCTAGCATAAATACTCCCTCTTGGAGATACAAGCAACTACTTGATCAAGGCAATTACAAGTACCGGAAAGCATGCAAGATCACAAATAACATAGACATGATAATATCAATAATCAACATCACAAGGTACTTCTCCATTCATCGGATCCCAGCAAACACAACATGTAGCATTACAATAAGATGATCTTGATCATGATAGGCAGCTCACAAGATCTAAACATGATAGCACAAGAGGAGAAGACTACCATCTAGCTACTGCATGGACCCGTAGTCCAAGGATGAACTACTCACACATCTGTCCGGAGGCGGGCATGGTGGTGTAGAGCCCTCTGGCGATGATTCCCCTCTCCGGCAGGGTGCCGGGGAGAGCTTCAGAACACTCCCGAACTAGGGTTGACAACGGCGGCGGCGACGGATGTTTTTCTGGAATTTTGATCGGGTACTTAGGGTTTTCTCGTCGGGGGGATTATATAGGCGAAAGGGCAGCGTCGGTGGAGGCCCGTGGGGGCCACACCACCTGGTGGCGCGGCAGACAGGTGGGCCGCGCCACCCTAGGGTGTGGTCGCCCTCTGGTGCGTCTTCGGCTCCCCTTTGGACTCCGTGTGCGTGACGAAATTATAAGATCCTGGGTTTTTGTCCCGTCCGATTCCGAGAATATTTCCTTAAGTATTTTTCTGAAACGGAAAAACAGCAGAAAACAGGAACTGGCACTGGGCATCTTGTTAATATGTTAGTTCCAAAAATGCATAAAAATGCTATAAGATGTAAACAAAACATGTAGCAAAAGGTATGAAAACAAGCATGGATCATAAGAAATTATAGATACGTCGGAGACGTATCAGCATCCCCAAGCTTAGTTCTACTCATCCTCGAGTAGGCAGAACGATAACAAATAATTTCTTAGGAGACATGCAAACTCACAATCTAGATCAACATAGTAATGCAAAACACATGATGTGAATAAGGTGATCCAAAACAATTGTCTATAGTTGACATTAAGCAAACAATGATTAACAAATGCTAGCTAAAAAAAGCTAGAACTTTTCATGAATTAGCGTGTTGGAGAATAGGAACCATACATAAGGTTTAGAAAGAAGAATAGTAAATTGTATCTCCAATGTAAAATGTCAATCAATCTTCAAAGCATCAAATTCAGTTAATAATAGAAATAGCCAAGCTCAAGTCAAGTGTCCTTAATCCATCAACTTAACTTATCAACTGTTATGTAGTCCACTCAACTAATACAAGCAAGAAGAAGGCTTGGCACCATGAGGTTATGGCAAAGAGAATAATAATGGGGGTTTGGAAGGCCAAAAGAAAGGCTCAAACAGTGGAAGAGGTAACCACAAGACAAAAGGAAGTCCCGTAGTAGACACTGAATGAGGAGTAGTGATTGCCATGCAACGGATGCACATAGAGCTATATGAATGGAAGCTCTCCAATGGAATTAGTGGGGGTGCATCCAACTTGCTTGCTCATGAAGACCTAGAGCTCACTTGAGGAGGCTCATCGTTGGAATATACAAGCCAAGTTCTATAACGTTTGGTCCCCACATAGTTATACTAATGAAGCATGAAAACTCACTACAATGATGTAGGTGCTACTAGCACAAGTGTGGAATAAAAGGATAGTAGTGTTGCCCCCTATCTCATTTTATATTCTTTTTTTTCTCTTTTTTTGCTTTTTGCTTTTTGAGGCCTTTGTGGCTCTTTTATATTTTTCTCTCATTGGTCTCTTTTGGACTCTTTTGATTGGCCACTTTGGACTCTTTTCAATATGCTCACAGGTAGAGGCAACACTCTATTTTACAAGATGATCATCACACTTTTTGGTGTACTCAAAACTCAAAGACTAATACATGGTGTATGGTGGATATGCAAGACCGAGCGTAGTGTGGAAAAGATGTAACACATGTGGAAAACCACGCATCGCACTAACTCAAATGGTCAAGCAATACTATATGGTAATGAAGTAAAAATGACATAAAGTCATGTAATGTAAATGATGGATGTTGCATGGCAATGTATCTCGGAACAGCTATGGAAATGCTGTGATAGGTAGATATGGTGGCTGTTTTGAGGAAGATAGTTGGCTTTTGTGTAGGAGAACAAGATGAAGATCTCCCACGGGGTTGGATGTACTTGCAAAGTATGCACCAATCTCAATGTGAAAAAGGGCAATGCAAAGTACCGAAGAGGCTAGCAAAATATGGAGGTGGAAGTGCCAAAAACCAAAAACTCACATAGCATGTCGTATATTGCAAACAACTAACAGTATCAAAGTTTTACAAATGGTTAGAGACACCCCGAGAGGGATCGTGGCGGCGACACAAGTGCCCCGTTGGCTTCCCCGACCGTTGCAGTAACTATACCATTAGAAACTTCTTTTCAACTAAGAGGAAATCACGACACTAAAGCACTATTGACTTAAGTTGTTTTTAGTTCAGAAAAGTACGGCTCCACGCTCTACTAACACATCTTCACTAATCAGCTCTTAACAACATTACCCAACAAATTTTAACCATTAGTTATTTTAATACCTCAAAACAATTGAAGAGGAGCAAGTTATCTACACAATGATCTACAAGACTATGCAGCTTTTCTCTATTTCATACCACTATCACAAGCATAGCATTTTCCAATCTAACACATCCACCAAGCAACTAAAACAACTCTCTAACAAATAAGAGTGAAACACAAGAGAGCTTAACACAAAGAACTAGCAGCTCTAAACAAGATAACATGCTAAAAGCGAGAGCTTACTAGAAAACAAACAGTAGCTAAGAATACTCAACAAATATAAGCGAAGCACAAGAGTATTCATATGAAAAAGCGGAGCGTGTCTCTCTCCCACACAAGAATGCTAGGATCCAACTTATTAAGCAAACTAAAACACACACTCAAAATAAAAACAGACGCTCCAAGCAAAATACATAAGATGTAGTGGAATAAAAATATAGTATCACTAGAGATGACCTGATAGTTTTGTCGATGAAGAAGGGGATGCCTTGGGCATACCCAAGCTTAGATGCTTGAGTCTTCTTGAATTTGCTGGGGATGACCCACCGGGGCATCCCCAAGCTTAGGCTTTTCACTCTTCTTGATCTCATCATATCGTCCCTTTTGCTTACTTGAAAACTTCCACCACATCAAACTCAAAGTAATTCTCATTAGAGGGTTAGTGCATAAACCAAAAATTCACAAGTTCTACTGTGACACAAGCACACCTTAATGCATTATAACATTAGCTACAGCCACTGATGCTCAAAGAATCAAAAAGATCCAAATAAACATCGCAAAGGAAGCAATGCACAATAAAAGGCAGAATCTGTTAAAATCTGAACAGTCTGTAAAGACGAATTTTGTCGAGGCACTAGAGTTGCTCAAATCGAAAATCACTGAACTAGAAAAAGTTTCATGCATATATGAAGATTCAGCACACAAAATCTCAAAGCATTTCGTCGCTTCTGGAATAAATGACGAATTTAACGGTGACATACAGAAATCTGTTTCCTGTGCAGAAATCCAAATATAGCAAAAACTTTCTACTAGAGACCTTACTTGGCACAACATTGCAAGAAAATAAAGATACAAAGAAGTTTCTATAGAAGTAAACAAACTTCTTGACTTAAGTAAAAGAAAAGATACTGAAAATAAAATGATGGGTTGTCTCCCATAAGCGCTTTTCTTTAACGCCTTTCAGCTAGGCGCAGAAAGTGAACATCAAGTATTTCCAAGAGAAGAAGCATCAAAACGATAATTTGCTCTAACAATAGAGTCAAAAGGTGACTTCATTCTCTTCCTAGGGAAGTGTTCCATACCTTTCTTAAGAGGGAATTGATATCTAATGTTGCCCTCTTTCATATCAATAACAGCACCAGAAAATTGCTCTTTCATAACAAGATTTAACAAAGCAGGTTTGATCTCATAAAAATCTGTCTTAGCAGCAGGTGGAGCAATAGGAGTACATATGAAATCATCATTATTAGTACTAGTGAAGTCACACAACTTAGTGTTTTCAGCAGTACTCATTTTTGAGGAAAACAAGGCAAACCGAATTGCACAAAATAAAACAAGTAACTAATTTTTTTTGGGTTTTTGATATAGGAAAGCAACAAGATAAATTCTACACTAATTTTTTTGTGTTTTTGATATAAGAAAGCAAAACAAGACAAAGCAATAATAATAAGAAAGACTAAAACAAAGTAAAGAGATTGGAACTGAGAGACTCCCCTTGCAGAAGCTTCTCTACTCCCCGGCAACGGCGCCAGAAAGAGCTGTTGACGGAGGAGTGAGAAGTTTGATACTTCAAGAAGCTTCTTACTGAGCACTCTTAACTCCCCGGCAACGGCGCCAGAAAAAGAGCTTGATAGCGCGAGAGGTGTTAATCAATCACGCTTCGTTGGGCACCCCAAGAGGAAGGTTTGAGGAGCACAGCAGCAAGTTTTCCCTCAGTTAGAAACCAAGGTTATCGAACCAGTAGGAGTGAGGAATGCTTTAGAAGGTTGTCCACAACTGCAATGGCGCCAGAAAAAGAGCTGTTGCAGGGGAGACAGTGGAACCTGCAGAACACAATCAAACTACTTTGCCCCAACGAAGCAGTGAGGTTGTCAATCTCACCGGCCTTGCTGAATACAAAGGATTAAATGTATGTGTGGAAGGAAGCTTGTTTGCAGTAAATGAAAGCAGTAGAGCAGTTCATTTAATTGCAGATGTAAAAGAATAGACCGGGTCCACAGTTCACTCGTGGTGTCTTCTCCATAAATAAAATACTACACATGCTGGGTAACAAATTACAGCTGGGCAATTGACAGAATAGTGAATGCATGACAATGCATGAACATTGCATAATACAGAGGATGATGATGTCTATATGAGATGCTTTGGGCATTACGACAAAATACATAGATAGCTGTTCCAAGCATACACCTATGCCTAAATAGTCCACCTTTGAGATAACATATCGTAAAATCTCTCCAGTATTAAGTTGCAAGCAACAGACAATTGCATGAAGAACTGTGCATAAAGTTTACTCCCTAGTAGCAACGGCACTCCCCCGTCCTTATATGTTTATGTCACTCAAGCCAAGGCACACAGGGACCGAACCCACTATCTAGCATAAATACTCCCTCTTGGAGATACAAGCAACTACTTGATCAAGGCAATTACAAGTACCGGAAAGCATGCAAGATCACAAATAGCATAGACATGATAATATCAATAATCAACATCACAAGGTACTTCTCTATTCATCGGATCCCAGCAAACACAACATGTAGCATTACAATAAGATGATCTTGATCATGATAGGCAGCTCACAAGATCTAAACATGATAGCACAAGAGGAGAAGACTACCATCTAGCTACTGCATGGACCCGTAGTCCAAGGATGAACTACTCACACATCTGTCCGGAGGCGGGCATGGTGGTGTAGAGCCCTCCGGCGATGATTCCCCTCTCCGGCAGGGTGTCGGGGAGAGCTTCAGAACCCTCCCGAACTAGGGTTGACGACGGCGGTGGCGACGGATGTTTTTCTGGAATTTTGATCGGGTACTTAGGGTTTTCTCATCGGGGGGATTATATAGGCGAAAGGGCGGCGTCGGTGGAGGCCCGAGGGGGCCACACCACCTGGTGGCGCGGCAGACAGGTGGGCCGCGCCACCCTAGGGTGTGGTCGCCCTCTGGTGCGTCTTCGGCTCCCCTTTGGACTCCGTGTGCGTGACGAAATTATAAGATCCTGGGTTTTTGTCCCGTCCGATTCCGAGAATATTTCCTTAAGTATTTTTCTGAAACGGAAAAACAGCAGAAAACAGGAACTGGCACTGGGGCATCTTGTTAATATGTTAGTTCCAAAAAGCATAAAAATGTTATAAGATGTAAACAAAACATGTAGCAAAAGGTATGAAAACAAGCATGGATCATAAGAAATTATAGATGCGTCGGAGACGTATCAGGAGGCAGAGCTAGCTTCGAGAGGAAGGAACCGCGCGAGGCAAGAGGCCTCGCCGAGCCTTTCGGCTTGGTCCTTAGCAGAATTTGCAGGTGGCATCCGAGATGCCCTCTCGAGGAGAGGTCCCTCGCCGAGGGAAAAACCCTTGGCGAGGAGGAAAGGTCCCTCGCGAGGCTCGCCAGGCTTGGAGAGCCTGGTCCTTAGCGAAATCTTCTGAAGAATGTTGTGGGCCCTGGCAGGCCGGCCCGTGGTACCCTGGTTTCCACTGCGCCGACAAAAATAGCATTGATTCTTGGATTAAATGCAAAGATGCTTTTATTGGAAAATGTTATCCACCTGCTAAAATCATACAACTAAGGAGTAACATTATGAACTTTAGACAATTTGATTATGAACATGGTGCTCAAGCTTGGGAGAGAATGAAATCTATGGTTAAGAATTGTCCCACGGATGGATTAACTATGTGGATGGTTATCCAAACTTTTTATGCATGTTTGAATTTTTCTTCAAGGAACCTTTTGGACTCGGCCGCGGGAGGCACCTTCATGTCCACAACATTAGGTGCAGCAACTAAACTCTTGGATGAGATGATGACAAATTATTCGCAATGGCACACCGAATGAGCTCCAAGTGGTAAGAAGGTAAATTCTGTTGAGGAAATCTCCTCTTTGAGTGATAAGGTTGATATGATTATGTCTATGCTTGCTACCAACCAGTCCAATATTGATCCTAGTAATGTCGCACTTGCTTCATTAATTTCCCAAGAAAAGGATCAAGTTGATGTTAATTTTCTTAATAGAAACAACTTCAACAATAATGCTTATCGAAATAATTTTGGTAGTAACAACTATAAGCCTTATCCTCCAAATAATGGCAACTTTTATGGTAATTCCTATGGTAATTCTTATAATCCTAATAAGAATGTGTCCTCTGATCTTGAAAATGTTTTAAAGGAATTTATCACTTCGCAAAAAGCTTTTAACAAAATTGTTGAAGAGAAGTTGGAAAAACTGGATAGTCTAGTCTCTAAAGTAGACGTTCTTGCTCATGATGTTGAAATTTTGAAAATTAGAACCACTCCAAATCAAGACAAACATACTGAATATTTAAATGCTATCTCTCTTCAAATTAATGAAAATGAAAGGATGATGGCTCTCTTGAAAGCTAGGTGGGCTAGAGAGGCTGAAGAAGCTAGAATTGCTGAAATGAATAGGAAAACTGTTAAAGTTTATACTATCCAAACCACTAAATAGGATCCTCCTAGTTTATTTAAAGATGATGAAATTGATTTTGATAATTGCAATCTTACTGAAGTCATTAAGTTCCTACAAAAACTTGCTAAGACACCGGATGCTAGTAAAATAAATCTTGCCTTTACCAAACACATTACCGATGCTCTTATCAAGGCTAGGGAAGAAAAATTAAAGCTTGAAACCTCTATCCCTAGGAAGTTAGAAGATGGTTGGGAACCCACTATTAAGATGAAAATAAATGACTTTGATTGCAATGCTTTATGTGATCTTGGTGCAAGTGTTTCTGTTATGCCTAAAAGTTTCTATAATATGCTTGATTTAAATCCTTTGGAAGAGTGCTATTTAAATGTTCATCTTGCTGATTCTTCTAAAAAGAAACCTTTGGGTAGAGTTGATGATGTCCTTATTGTTGTTGATGATAATTATGTTCCCGTTGATTTTATTGTTATGGATATTGAGTGCAATGCTTCCTGTCCTATTATTTTGGGAAGACCGTTTTTGAGAACTGTTGGTGCTATTATTGATATGAAAGAGGGAAATATAAGGTTTCAGTTCCCCCTTAAAAAAGGGATGGAACACTTCCCTAGAAAGAGAAAGAAGCTTCCTTTTGAATCAATCATAAGGTCAAGCTATGCTCTTGATGTTACAAAGGCCTCCGAAAAAACTTGATATTTGGCATTGCGCCTAGCTAAAAGGCGTTAAAGAAAAGCGCTTGTTGGGAGGCAACCCATCTTTTATTTTCAGTTTGCTTTTTGATTTGCTTGTTGGGAGTCATGAAGTTATTACCTCTGTAGAAACTTCATTGTATATTTTTATTTTGGTTTTTTGTGCCAAGTTTAGCCTCTAATGCATTGAAAGTGCGAGGTATTGTGTTGCTGTCCTAAAACAGATTCTGTGTGCATGTTGCACGAAAATCCTAAAATCGCCAGAATTTTATCGTTTTTCTGATAATTTTTTACAGAAAGTCTGATGCTTTTATCTATCTTTCGTTAGTTTTAAGTTTTTTTATTTGAGCTGCATAAGTGCCTCTAAAAATTCGATCTTTACAGACTGTTCAGATTTTGACAGATTCTGCTTTTTTTTGCATTTGTCCTCTTTACCATCATCATATGTGACACTCTAGGGGTGGAGTGCCACATTGAGGCTTAGTAAACAGTAGCTAATGCTTAATGAAGTTTGTTTGCAATTTGTCATGAGTTGAACACATGTGCATTTTAATTTATGAGCACTAACCCTCTAATCAAATTATGAGAAGGTTTTGTGTGAAGGGAGTTTTTAAGTTCCAAAGGAGAGGAATATGAAGAAATCGAGGATGGATCAGAGCTCAAGCTTGGGGATGCCCCCATGGCACCCCCTCTGAATATCAAGAACTATAAAGAGTGAAAGCTTGGGGATGCCCAAGGCATCCCCTCATCTTCATCGACTATCATAAGGTCGTCTTCGTTGAACTTCGTTTTTATCGCTTTACATATTATGTGCTATGCTTGGAGCGTCTTTTTACTTTCAGTTTTGTTAGTTTGTTTGTTAGTCATATCTTTGTTGGATCCTAGCTTTATTGTGTGGGAGAGAGACACGCTCCGCTTTTTCTTTTGAATACTCCTTTGCTTCGCTTATGTCTTTTTGAATATTCTTAGCTACTATCTGTTTCTAGTAAGCTCTCGCTTTTAGCTTTTATATTGTTTAGAGCTGCTAATTGTTAAGTTAACACTCTCTTGTTCTTCACTTATATTTGTTGGAGAGTTGTTTTGGTTGCTTGGTTAATGTGTTAGATCGGAAAAATCTATGCATGTGGCAGTGGTATGAAGTAGAAAAACCTGCATAGTCTTGTAGATCATTATGTGGATAATTGATACCCTTCAATTGTTTTGAGGCACTAAAATAACTAATGTTAAATGTGTTCGTTAATGGTGTTAGAGCTGATTAGTGGAGAGGTGTTATTAAAGTGTGGAGTCGTACTTTTCCGAACTAAACAACCTAAGTCAACAATGCTAATGTGTCATGAATTCTACTAAGTTGAAATAAGTTCCTAGTGGGTAGTTACTGCAACGGTCGGGGAAGCCAACGGGGCACTTGTGTCGCCGCCACGATCCCTCTCGGGGTGTCTCTAACCATTTGTGGAACATTGAAACTGCTAGTTGTTTGCAATATACGAAATGCATTGTTGAGTTTTGGTTTTTGGCCTTCCACTTCCATATTTTGCTAGCCCTTCGGTGATGCGCAATGCCCTCTCTCACATTGAGATTGGTGCATACTTCGCGAGCACATCCAACTCCGTGGGAGAACTTCATCCTGTTCTCCTACACATAAGCCAACTATCTTACTCAAAACAGCCACCATACCTACCTATCACGGCATTTCCATAGCCGTTCCGAGATACATTGCCATGCAACATCCATCATTACATTACATGACTTGATGTCGTTCTTCATTATCATATAGTTTGCTTGATCATTGAGTTAGTGTGCAGCGTGGCTTGCCACATGTTCTACTTTTTTTTCACACTACGCTCGATCATGCATATCTTCTTTATACATCATGTATTAGTCTTATGAGTTATGAGTACCAAAAGTATGATGATCATCTTGTAAAAATAGAGTGTTGCCCCTACCTGTGAGCATATTGAAAAGAGTCCAAAGTGGCCACATAAAAGAGTCCAAAATAGACCAATGAGAGAAAATTTAAAAGAGCCACGGAGGCCACAATAAAAAAAGAAGAGAAATATAAAAGAGAGAGGGGGCAGCACTACTATCCTTTATTCCACACTTGTGCTAGTAGCACCTACACTTCATTATTGAGAGTTTTCATGTTTCATTTGTATAACTATGTGGGGAATTAATGTTATAGAACTTGGCTTGTATATTCCAAGGATGAGCCTCCTCAAGTGAGCTCTAGGTCTTCATGAGCAAGCAAGTTGGATGCACCCCCACTAGTTCCATTGGAGAGCTTTCATACACTTATAGCTCTATGTGCATCCGTTGCATGGCAATCACTACTCCTCATACAGTGTCAACTACGGGACTTCCTTCTGTCTTGTGGTTACTTTCTCCACTGTTTGAGCCTTTCTTTTTGACCTTCCAAACCTCCATCGTTGTTCTCTTTGCCATAACATCATGGTGCCAAAGCCACTTCTTACTTGCACTAGTTGAGTAGACTTCGAAACAGTTGATTTGTGAAGTAGATGGATTAGGACACCTGACTTGAGCTTGGCTATTTTCATGAATGACTAATTAGATGCTTTGAAGAATGATTGATACTTTACATTGGAGACATAATTTGCAATTCTTCTTTCTAAACCTTATGTATGGTTCCATGTCTCCAACGCACTTATTCATGAAAGTTTCTAGCATTTGTTAGCTAGCATTTGTTAATCATTGTTTGCTTAATGTCAACTATAGACAATTGTTTTGGATCACCTTATTCACTTCATGTGCTTTGCATTACTATCTTGATCAAGATTGTGTTGGTTGCATGTCTCATCAAAAATTATTTGTTATCACTTACCTACTCGAGGACGAGTAGGAGTTAAGCTTGGGGATGCTGATATATCTCAAACGTATCTATAAATTTTGAGTGATCCATGCTAGTTTTGTGATATTGTCACACGTTTTTATTGTCATTTATATCATTTTATGGATTTGTCGACTAACCTATTGACAAGATGCCAAGTGCCAGTTCCCTGTTTTTGCTGTTTTGTATTTCAGAAAATTTACTTCTGGAAATATTCTCGGAATTGGACGAAAATTTACGGAGAATTTTTACTCGACGAAAGGCACCAGAAGACCAAAGGGGAGCCTGAGGGGCCACCCACAGGGCGCAGGCGCCTCCTGCCGCGGCCCCCTAGGACCCGCGAGTGGGGCCCGCCCCTGCTCCTGGGGCACCTCCTCGGCCCCCTCCGACGCCTATAAAATCCCTAAAAACCTAAAAATGTGGAGGCGGCCATTATTTTCCAGAAACTCGACCCCGACGCGCCATCACCGAAACCCTAGTTCGGGTCCAATCTAAAGTTGATCCCGGCACTCTGTCGGAGGGGAGATCGATCCCGGAGGGCTCTTCATCTCCATGCCTTCCTCCGGGATGATTTGTGAGTAGTCTCACCTTGGACTACGGGTCCATGGTAGTAGCTAGTTGGTAGTCTCTCTCTCTCTTGTGCTTCATGTCTTATGATGTTGTGAGCTGCCTAACCTGATCAAGATCGATTATTGTAATGCTATGTGATGTGTTTGCTGGGATCCGATGAATTATGAAGTTATGTTCAGATTGTGCATGATTCTTATATGAGTAATTTATGTTCTTGCATGCTCTCTGATGTGCGTAGTTTACATTGGCCAAGTGATTGTGTGTATCTCCAAGAGAGGGTATTTATGCTAGATAGTGGGTTCATGCCCCCTTTTGTTTCTAGGCACGAGTGACAGAAACGTCTAAGGACGAGGGTGTGCTGTTGCTACTAAGGGTAAAACAGCGGTGTTAATGTCTATTTTGATATTAGTATTGCTTACTTCATGCACTTTACTTAATGCAATTGTCTGTTGCCTGCAACTTAATACCGTTGGGTGACAAGCTGATAGCGATCCCACGGTGGACTTTTTAGACAAAGACGCAGTTGGACTCAACGGTCTTTGTTCCTTGTCGTGATGCCTCCATAAATATTATCATGTCCTTTTTATCATAGCTAAATTGGGTTTGTGTCATGATCTTGTCAATTGCCTAGCTGTAATTCGTTCACCCATCACATGCATATTTTATTTATTTGAGAGACTCCACTAGTGAACCCATGGCCCCCGGTCCATCTTTTTACATTGTTTAAAACCTCATTTACTTGCTTTTAATTATCATTATTCCTCTGGTCACTTTTCATATTTTATCTATTTCATCATACAATTAACCGCTTTGTGTTCTGCGAGACCGGAGAGATTGACAACCTCTCCGCTGTTGGGGACAAAGTATTTGGTTGAGTGTGTGCAGGTCCACGTCTGTTGAAGGTATCCCTAAGCGCC
>QRDG01000391.1:87457-268827 GCA_012064385.1 Puccinellia tenuiflora | reverse complement strand
TATGAAGAAAAGCTCTCTCCTCTTCCCATCAGAGCAGCGGCACTCCGGCACCTTCTCCACTTGATCCTGAGGAGACATCTCTGCCTTCTCCAAGTTCACTTTCTTCTGTAAGCTCCTCTCTCTCTCTTTCTCTCTCTCTAAGCTCCTCTTCTTCAAGCTCTGTGCTCTCTCTCTCTCTAAGCTCCTCTTCTTCAACCTCGGTGCTCTCTCTCTCTCTCTCTCTCTCTCACACACACACACACACACGCACACAAAAGAACTTTTCTTGATGAAAGCAGATAATGTTGTTTTTTTGTCACTAACGAGTCTTTGAAAACAACGGATCTTGAAAACTCAGAGGTCATCTCTTCCAGAAATAAAATAAGAGAGAATGCTTCTTCCTAACTGCAACCGAGAAAAGTCTGAAGTCCAACTGGTTCTGTTTTCCTTAGCACATAAGGAACCACCTGCTCCTGTTGTTGTTTATCTTACTCTAGACTACAGAGTTCAGACATAGCTTATTGATAGAATCCTCTTGGTGGGTCGAACGCATTGATCAATCCAGTGCAGTAAGAGAGTGCTTTTTGTTCTTGTTACGGCGAGAGAGAGTGTGTGTGTGAGCTCCTGGTAGAATTAGTTGCTAACTTTGGTTTCTTATGCATACAAGGGGTCACGGTTTGGAGCTAGGATCCATGGAGGGGCAAAGAAGCACGTGTTCACGATTCAGGTGGAGGACGGGAAGCCCGGGAAGGATGGCCGGCCGGCGGTTGGGCCGGTGTTCCGGAACATACTGGCCAAGGATGGTTACCCGCCGCTCGAGGCTGACATGAGAACCTCATGGGATGTGTTCAGGTAAACACAAGAAAGAACAACTTCCATCATCTCTTTCTTCTTTTCGTTTTTCACTAGATTTGTCTCAAAAAGTTTTTGCTAGATAGTATCTTGCACTGTTGTAGTACCTACTATGTTTTATTTTTCCTGGGCCATGAACAAAGACAGAGAGAACTGGTAGCTAGTGTGCACTGAAGAAAGTAAATGAGACGTCTGCTCCATGTCAGACGAATTCATCCCGTTGTTCCTTACCCCTACCCCACATGTGGTTTTTTCCTCAACAGCAGAAAAACACACTACTCTGCATGTGTACACTTGTTCCAAGATGGTACTGAGTGTTTGCCAAAATATAAATGGTATAGAGTAGAATCCCATTTCTGATTTTACCAAAACTAACTTCGGGATCTTCATGTAAGGACGGGCACGTGATGTTCCCTAACCGAAAAAAGGACATGCACATGTCATGTTTTGTTTGCACTCACTGCTTACCGGAAAAACTGGGCGCTAAACTGCTAAAGGTCTGAAAGTTCAGGTTGAATGTGTACTCTGAAGATCTTTTTCTTGCTCCCTCCTTTTTTCTGAAAGTTATCTTTTTAGAACTTTTTTGGAAGGAGGTAGGGCTAAAAGCAGAACTAAGAACATACCGCACCGGTGTCAATACCTGTTCCTAGCATGAGTCGCAGCTTGGCTGACTCCTTCACAAAGAACCTGTAAAGAGAAAACAGAAGACAAGATAGTTGGGACTTCATCTAGGAGTGTTATTCGACATACCATGCATGATAAACCTTTGTCTTTAGATTACACGTGTAAACGCTAGATTTTTCGTTTTAACAACAAAATGGAAAGCCAGCCACATGCAAAATATCATAGTAGAAAATAATCTTTGAGAGCAGACAAAATCTTGGTTTTGATCTCTTTCGCTTACGTCCCTGCAGAACAGCAGCAGGCAAGTATCCAAACAACCGGATGCTCGGATGGCGTCCGTTTAAAGATGGAGTGGTATGCACGTATACAACTAACCCCAAGGATAATGAAGCTTATGTATCTGCTGCATGTCCATTATCTATTAGTTTGTTCTTGATGGGAACCTTCTCCATTTTCAACTTCTAGCCGGGCCCTATTTATGGAAATCATACAAGGAGGTCTATGATGAAGTCCTGCAAATTGGCTCTGCATTGCAGCACCTGGGGGTGAAACCGGTAAGAAAGGAAACTTGAGCTAGCTTTTCCATCTATATATGATAGACCTTCTTCCATAATTGGTGTCTCTTTGTATTTTCAAGAGTTCTTGTAAATATCAAATTACTTAAGACAACGATGCTCCTATGATTGATCCATGCAGGGTTCTACGGTTGGAATTTATGGAGCAAACTGCCCTCAGTGGGTGGTTGCAATGCAGGTAACCACTGGAAACCCATATGGATGATAATTTCCTTAATCTCCTTTGACCAGTATAAACAATGATAATCCCATAATTAACTTTGCAGGCTTGCAATGGTTACAGCCTAATATGTGTCCCGCTATACGATACTTTAGGTAAGCAGGAAATTGATAAATAAAAGAACCTCGTCAGAAAATGTTTCAGCACTATGTAAACATTTGAAACACAGCATTTGGGATTTTGAAACACAGTAATTAATAACGGTTCCATGAGACTGCAGGTGCAGGAGCTGTTGATTACATTATTGATCATGCTGAGATTGATGTTGTCTTCATACAAGACAAGAAAATAAAAGAGGTGCAACCAAATCTATTAGCTAAGTGGATACATTTAGAATCTGTACGAATTTGGATTTAATAGTATTTCTTATTGTAGATACTGTCCCCGAATTGCAAATCTGCCGCGAGGCTAAAAGGTAAGCATTGTAAAGTGATTAGGGTCTCTTTGTTGTTCAGAACGATAAAATAGTTGAAATGCTTATTCTCCAAACATGATTGCAGCATTGGTGGCATTCACTTCGGCAAATAGCGAACAAATCAAAGAAGCTGAGCGGATTGGGATGGAAGTGTACTCATGGAATGATTTCTTAAAAGTGGTGGGTTAACAGAACTTACGATGCTCATTCACCATTCAGACTGCAAAGATTGGTAGCAATGTTTGTGATATCATGTATGTGCTGATCAAACCATCAATTCGGGAATTGCATTTCAGGGAAAGGATAAATCAGCTAAACCTTGTCCTCCGCAACCAAATGATACATGCACCATCATGTACACAAGTGGAACAAGCGGGCAACCCAAAGGTGTTATGCTGAGCCATGAGAGCCATGGAATGTATGTAAAAGGGGTGGACCTCTTCATGGACCAGTTTGATGATAAGGTTACTCCTTTCTATCAGATATAATTATGTGAATAAGCCTATTCTGATTGAATATATGGTCCTGTTTAAGCATATCCAAGAAAATTTGCTGGTTTTGTGCATGCAGATGTCAACAGAAGATGTGTTTCTTTCTTTTCTCCCACTTGCTCACATTCTGGACCGCATGATCGAAGAGTATTTCTTTCACAAAGGAGCCTCAGTTGGCTATTTCCATGAGTGAGCAAATCCACATATTAGGCTTCCAGTTTAATATACTGGTGAATTGTGATCAAATTTTCTTTAATACGACCACAATGTTCTCTTTTGACAGGATTTGAATGCTTTGAGAGATGATCTCATGGAGTTAAAGCCAACTTTGCTAGTTGGAGTGCCCAGAGTTTATGAAAAGATCTATGAAGGTGGTAAAATGAAAATATTGATAGTAATTGAGCCTTTATATCTGCGAACTCAGACAATGTTGTTATGATTGATTTTAGGTATTTTTAAAGGCCTTAGCAGATCTCAGACCCCTCAGGAGAGTGATTTTTAATGCCTTGTACAACCGGTAAGTTGCTCTAGCATCATGAATTATTTCTTGCAGCAAATAAATCATGCCAGCTCACCATAGCTTTTGCAATACAGAAAATTAGCAGGCATGAAAGCAGGCTACACACACAAAACTGCTTCACCTTTTGCGGACATGCTGGCTTTTCGCAAGGTATTGTGTTCATAACTAAGAAAGAGTCTCTTGAGATAAATTACTTTCAGAAAAATAATGAAAGATCAGTAGAGGTTATACTCACGAATCATGACTTCTATATCTGATTTGTCTGCTGCATTTGCTTGCTCTAGGTCAAGGCAAGGCTTGGTGGTCGTCTTCGCCTACTAATCTCCGGTGGTGCACCATTAAGTACTGAAATAGAAGAGTTCTTAAGGGTGACCAGCTGTGCATACTTTATCCAAGGATATGGTAATTCATGTAGACCCTTTTCATTGTTCAAGTTTCCTCCTACAAACTACTATCATCACAGAAGTAAGAGACCCCAAAGCATTAACAAGTAGTTGCTAAGGCAAACACATCATAGAGGAGATATGCCACCAAACTTGGAGGCCACAATTTAGTTCAAGCATGAGTTCAAGTTCTATTTGGAACTGGAACTAATGACCTGTTTTAGCAATAGTCATAAGAGAAATGAATACTTAGCTGATTCCTTATGTAGGTTGGGTCCATGTTTACCTTGCTCTATCCTAACCCCATAAATATTTTCACTGCAAACACTAATTTTAAGAATATTTCCAGCCAACTCTGTGTTAAACTATTAAAATTTATTGCACATTACTGTTTTCAACAATTAAAAGAATATGGGCATCTATTTTCCCATTTCACAAAAATAATGAAAAGCCACATAAATTTCTTTCTCCATATAAAATTCCAATGATGCATGGCTAAGTTAGCAATCCTTTGTTAAGGAACCAGTATAATGTTAGATTTTGTGGCCTTGGCTCAGGTTTAACAGAAACATTGGGACCTAGTACAGTGGGTTACCCTGATGACATGTCCCTGGTTGGAACTGTCGGTGTCGCCGCCACCTACACTGAACTGCGATTGGAAGAAGTACCTGAGATGGGTTATGATCCACTTGGTGTTCCTTCTCGTGGAGAAATCCTCATCCGAGGGAACACTGTCTTCACTGGGTACTACAAAAATCCTGAGCTCACAAACGAGGTCATAGTTGATGGATGGTTTCATACAGGTGAATAATCACATTTTAATTTAAATGATTTCTCGATATTTTAATTTAAACATCAAGATGAAGTTTCACATAGCAGTTCTGACACAATGTTGTTCTCAGGAGACATTGGAGAGATGACCCCAGATGGAATCCTGAAGGTAATTGACCGAAAGAAGAACATATTTAAGCTGTCACAAGGGGAGTATGTAGCAGTTGAGTATCTGGAGAAAGTCTATGTCTTCCCTCAAATTATTGAAGATGTAAGGAAAACCTCCAGTGAAATCATATGCTTATATTAAGAGAGTGCATGCTCCCTCATTCAATGTAATACTGTCACCTTTTGTAGATCTGGGTGTACGGGGACAGCTACAGATCAATGTTAGTCGCAGTAGTTAATCCACATGAAGAAAACACCATGAAGTGGGCAGCGTCAAAAGGACACAAAGGTTCTTTCAATGAAATATGCAAATTGGAAAGCCTTAAAGAATATATCCTTAAAGAGCTCGTGACTGCTGCAGAGAAGAACAAGGTAAGGTCATTTATTCACTTCCCAGTTGAACACCTAAACATATAACATGGTTCATCATGTCATCCATCAAATTATCCTAACATTATGGTCAACATAGTTTTCACTGCATTTTGCATTAGAATTAAAAGGAACTCAGAAGTTTCTGTATAGTGTGGACTCTTGATTTTTACTTTTTACTGTTAAGCATCGTATATGGTAACCCTCTTTGCATGTCACAAATCAGCTACGAGGTTTCGAGTACATCAAAGGCATAGTGTTGGATCCTGTACCTTTTGACATTGAAAGAGACTTGGTCACTGCAACGATGAAGAAGAGAAGAAACTACATGCTAAAATATTACCAGGTAATATTTGTTGAACTGCTGAAGTGTGATATTTGTTGTTTGTGCTAATTGTCAGGATCAGAGCCAGTGTATTTGCATTTGGTTCGATTGAACCCAACAAAATTTGGTAAATCCCGTACAAAATCACTATCAAACTATGAAGAGATAACTGATAGCATGGTGAATCCTAATGCTGTACAGCTGACTCATATGGACATATGGTCTTCATTCTACCTTTGGCCATTATTGTCCTCTCTTGCTTCTTTTGAGCAATTCTATAATTCATTCTCCTTCATGTGCAGCCTGAGATTGACAAAGTATACAAAAATTGGAGGATCAGAGGGCTGCCAACAAAGCAAAGTAAAGATATGTGTTCTGTTTGGTCATATGCTGAAAGACCAAAATACCGTTGTAAATTTCCTATTGAACTTTCGTATGAACATTGCATAAAAGCAATAAAATGCGTATCAGTGCATGGTATATGTATCATCTCTCTGAAGTTACATATACAGCGCAGACACAGGCACAGCCGATGTTTATGCTACACGAGTGTTTCAACCAAGAGTTTTTCTGTCTATAAACGAGGTAGACTAAAGTGCAAAACTAGTAGTTAAAATATTCTAGGGGAGTTTGGAAGTCTAATCTGAACCATATGCACTCCTTCGCGGGTTTGTACAAACAAATAATACAAAAACTTCTCAGAGATCTTACGTAATGTTAATTTAGAGACATACACATTTGGACTAAATATTGAGAAAAACAATGATCATATGTATGCTATACAGCACAAAAGTTAAGAGTGTCTTTTTTCACAGCTAGAACACCTCTTTTTTATATAATTAATATCCCTTTTTTTTGTACAGCAAACACATGATTTTATTTTCATGAACTTCTGTACATGTGCCTAGCTTATGATTTTGCAGCCGTACGAATTTTCTGAGACATACAAACTCATGAAGGGGTTCATCATTCATGTGAGCCTATACTCACAAAATCTGCTTTCACAAATAAAGTTCACTGTGTAGGGATCAAATGACTTGGACAGGCAGAATACGAGGGAACATGAACGACTCAAATTATATAACGAGGTGTCATAAATCTATTCATATTGCGCATATTACATACCGACCAAACAGAAGATGCACTAGTTTGCGAATTTGAATGGTACTTATGATGAATCATCAAGAAATATCTTAATAAATTTAAATCATGTTATCACTTTTGTAGTAACATACATACAATGAAAACCTTTTAATCTCTAATATCAAGATAGCACTAGCATTATCATAAAATAGCATACCTCATAAATTACTTGAATAAGCAATAATTACCAGGGAGTATGCTGCTTGTCAGCTTTGCCCTTGACTAACAAGTTCAAATGGTAGCACCACTGGACTTCAAGTCTATGCTTATAAATCCTCAACAATATGCCCAATCAACTAAGTTGGTTTGTAAAAGTTCTCTAGAGCTAAGGTTATAAATCTTGAACGATATGATCAATCAAGTGCATTGGTCCGGTGGCGCCCACGAGTGTAGATAATCCACGGACCAACACATTCCATGTCGCTTCATTTGGACAGATACCTTCATATAACATCTTCAAGAAGTAAACCATGGCATCATCCAGCCTATGCTGATTGCAGAGCCCCGATATCAGACTTGTGTATGCAACTATGTTGCGTGGACAGCTAACTGCATCCATTCGACCTAACATCCAAGCAGCAGCTCTGACATCCCCTTCCTTGCAATAAGCATGAATTATCGCGTTGAAAGTGAATGCATCCGGTTGAATTCGTTGGAGCATCATCCTCCCCAGAAGAATCATAGCTTCTTTGCGCCTTCCCATCTGACACAGACCACTAATAGCAGTGTTGTAAGATATTAAGCCCAACTCAATCCCATTGCTTAGCATCTCGATCCAAACTTGAAGAGCGTCTTCACAGTTTCCTACCCTGAAAAAACCATGAAGCAACTCATTGTATGTCCTGACATTAGGAGAGCATCCATATCTTGCCATCCCACGAAGCACACTCAAAGCTCTCTCCACTCTTCCGCAGTCACACAGGCTTCTGATCAACGTGTTGAATGTCAATGTGTTAGGAGGACAATTTTCCAGTGACATCTTGTCGATGAAATTTTCTGCCTGATCAAACATCGCCTTCTTGGAAAGCACATCCACCATATTCGTATAGACAACAACGTTCGGCTTGCAACCAGCACGTGTCATGTCATTCCATACTGACATGGCACCATCTAGGTCCCCAGCTTTGGACAATCCGTCGATGAGAATAGAGTAGGTCCTCACACAAGGAAAGCATCCGTTTCGCTCCATGCCACTGAAAACAGATAATGCCCTCTTCAGATAACCAGTATGGCAAAGGCCACGGATGAGAACGTTGTAGGAGATAATAGACGGCACCCATCCTTCATCCACCATCCACTTCCACATACCAAGCGCATCATGCACCTTTCCATCCTCGAAGAACCCTTTGATCAACACAGTGAACGTATGAACATTCGGAGCACAACCTTTGACTACCATCCTAGCCAAAATGGCGCAAGCCGTTCTCAGCTCCCCGGCCTTGCAAAACGCGTGGACTATGCTGGTGTAGGTGACGGGACCTGGCTGCAGTCCCCTTTTCGCCATCTCGTCGACAACCAAGAACACCTCCCGCATCCTGAACTCCCCGCCGAGCGCGTGAACAACGGCATCGTACGAGGTGCAAACGGGTGTCGTCTCCGCCAGGACGCCCCTGGCCTCGTCCAGCCTGCCAAGCTTGCACAGCGCGGAGACAATCGTGGTATGGCTCACCTCGTCCGGGTGGCACCCCTTCCTGGCCATTTCGTCGAGCATCCTGCGCGCGGCGTCGACCCGGTCGTTCTGGCACAGCGCCTTGATGAGCAGGTTGTAGGTGTACACGTTGGGCTCCACGCCGGCCTTCCTCATGTTGTCGTACACGGGGACCACCGCGCCGACCAGGTTCTCCCGGAGGAGCGCGTCGAGCAGGTGGTTGTAGACCCGCACGGTGGGCGCCGCGCACCCGAGGTCGTGCGCGCGGTAGAAGGTCTTGAGCGCGCGGTCGACGGCGCCGGCGCGCGCGAAGGCGCAGATGGCGGCGACGAGGGCGCCCTCGGGGCACGCCACCCCGCGCAGCCGCATCTCCTGCAGCGCGTACTGGACGCCGTCCACGTCGCCCGCCGCCGCGAGCCTCCGGACGGTGGCCTCATGGGCCCGCGCCGCGTCTCCGGGACCGGGATCGGGGGAGGGATTGGATTGCTCCGGCCACCGGATGGCGATTTGCGGGCTGCTCTGCCGGTGGTTAGATGCCGGGGCGGTGGAGAAGCGGCGGCGGTGGAGCCGCCTGAGGAGGAGGCGGCATTTGCTCGAACTCATCGACCGAACTTCGAAGTCCCAACAGGCCAACAGAGTAGTGGCCCTGTTTGCGTCGGCGCCCTTTCTGCAGTCTGTCTCGGGCTCCCAACTTGGATCGGGTGGTCTCTTGGAGGCCCAATCTGAAGCATACCCCGGCCCAACCAAACTGAAAGGAACACAAGTGCGCCGAGAGTGAGAAGTGAAAACGGTTAATAACTTGGATAACGGTTTTTAAGATATTTTATTTTAAATATTTATATTTTAAAAATATGAGAAAAATTGTAATCTCATGGCACCCGTGTATGTTTCTTTCTCTTTCTCATACACTTTTTTCTCCTTGGGACACTTGTCGAACATGAAGACACCCACCGCGCAAAAGGAGGAGGCGACATGAAAACGTTTTCCTTTTTCTAGTGATTTGCATGTCCAAAAATCCTTCTACCTAAGGGAAATGTTTTTTTTTTTATCTTTTTCCTTTTTTTTTGAAAATTAGCCCTATAAGCCAGCCTAGAAACAAGACACACTCCTGTTCACATAAAAAAACATGCGGTCTAGGTCTTGTTTTTTCGGCTTCCAAGACGGATTTCCTGATAAAAAGCCCTAACGAGTACCTTTTTATTTGAATTTTGACTCAATATACATATTTTCTCACAAAGTAAAATTCACATTCGAATATTATCATTTGTATTGACAATCAAATTGTAGTCAGATTAGTTGTTAAGACTTGTGAGTTCGAGATGCCAGCACTGTCACGGCAAGAGGGCAGTGGGCCAGTGGCGGAGCTTCGTGTTAGCTATGGGTCCGTTTTTAGAAGACCCCTTCAATTTTTTACATTTTTATGTGTTGATCCCTACTATATGCACTGTCTGGCCCCATAGCATTTTGGGGTTGGCTCCACACTGCAAGAGGGTATGACGACGAAGTAAAATCAACTCATGTTAAGTAGGTGTATTTAAGTCCAGAAAAGGTGGGAAAGTAGACCAGTTCCATGGATTTTTAGAGGACAGTGTTTTGGCTCATGGAGCATTTCCGGATGATGAACAGTACATTCATGTAAAAAGTTCAAAAATTCAGATAAAGTTTACACTGTAAATACTTGTGTCTTTACATGTATGCAAGACGTCTAATGAGGAAAATACATATTTTGGGTCCTAGAAAAAACAAAAATATAGTGTTGTAAAAGGTGATTTTAGTGCTCCATTTTTGTTTTTTTACACAGGTCGCAACAAATATTTTCCCTACAAATTTATGTGTGAACATAGGACGTGAAGTCATGGATATGTGTTAAAATTTTCAGGTTTTTTTATTACCATTCGGAGTCTACTTACTTAGAACGCACGAAACTCTACATATTTTCTCAATGTACATCCACAAAATGATCTTATTCTTAGCTTAATGACTAAATTGTAGAGTCAAATTGGTGCTACTCACTTTCGAGGTGCCAGCGATGTGACAGTAACAGTGCATTTAATGTTCAGTTCGCAAGATTGGCCGACTACTCGGGATTCAGGAAGCAATGCCACGCAACGTTTACCATAAGACTAGTCACAATGGGGAGTATCATATACTAGTATCATGCATATGATACTAGTCTATATTACTACCTTCACAATGGGTAGTAACATATTTATGGTATCATACAATACTACATTTATTAGGTTGTAGACTCATTTTACATTGGAATCCGTTATGTTATGGTATCTACCTATGATACTACTATAACCTCTCTCATCATTAATTACAGTGACACGTCAGCTTTTTGCCAACATGTCATGCATGATATCACCTATGATACCCCCATTGTGGCTAGTCTAAGAAAAGCACATGGAAAGAGAGCAAAAATAAAATGATGGATCTGAATCACAGTACTCTGATTTGCTTAGCCATCTTGGACAGTAGATTATTGTACACATAACAAACGCAACTGGCCAGCTGTACATAAAAGCGTGTGCAGATCTAGAACAAGAGCACCACCGGCGAGTGGAGTGACAAGTCTCAACTCTCAATAGTCAACAGTGTGAAACCCAACACTCGGAGCCGAGGAGGGCCAAGAAGAATATACACCGAACATCATGCACCCCACTTGCTTCAGGATCAGATCAGATTACACTATTATTACTCGCAAGCCTTATTATTGTAATCCATCATCATCATACAGCTTGCTCTCTCAGGAGACTAAAACCAGGTGCCATGACCACAGGAAAGTCCACTGGTTAGCAGCATGGAACCCGGGTGGGAGTACACACACACACGCACGCACGCAGAAACACAAACTAGAGGGTTCATTTACAGCGAAGGCGCCTCTGAGGGGCGTTGAACAGTCCAGTAGATCTACATATGCCTGTCGGTCGTGGTGAGATTCAAAATGGCGAGCATGGGGGCGGCCCGTCACGGCGACAGCTGTCTTGGTGCCGCCGGGGGGTTATGCTCGGCCGGCGTGTTCGTGCTGCAGCATCTCTCCCTTTGCTACAGATCTCCAGCCCCGGTGGCGCGCTTCTACGTTGCTGCAAAGGCGGAAGGAAGTAGGGATATCAGCAGCACATCAACCATGATTTTTCACAAGAAGCTCCAGATCTTGAGGTTTTTATTTAAGTAGGACATTTTGTTTTGAAAAACACAAGTTCACATACTTGGGAGCGGCAGAGGTCGAACTGTGAGGTCTGATGCTAGAACGGTTCTTATAGAACCGAATTGAGATCAGACTGCTATGTGCTCTAACCGAAGATTCAGGTGATCCATGGAAGCTTACTCCCGACGCTTGCCTTGAGAAAAATCCTGTAATGTGAAAAAAAAGGAAAGTTAGGGCAGAGCAATTGTCTTCTCAAGACCAATAAATTTTGAAGAGATGCAGTGATTTTACAGGACACTGTATATATGGTATTTCGACAGACCAATAAGTTTTCAATCATATGGATTCAAAAAAAAGTATAATACTTGACTCAATATGTAAAGATAGCTGTGTGCATGTGTCGAAATTTAACGTTAACTCTAGCATAATTGCCATGGAGAAACAATTTAACAAGTTCCAGTAATTCTACAAGGACATGGTAAGAACCTTTAGTTGTAAACAATGAAAAGAACAAGACATATATAGTTGATTACTCAATAATAAGTCAGAATGCGAAATAAATCCTGATGAAGGAATAATGATATTGTCTATATCCATGGCAAAACTATGCTCTGTAGATTTGATAAGAGGTAATTGTAAGGTAGATAAAGTTAAATTGCATTGACAGCTACCGCCTACCAGTATCAAGAAACTTGCGTTTGACAAGGTTAGCCTCAGGACCAAGAAAGTTTTTACTTTATTTGTGAACATATTTTTGTTCTAACATACAAAAATGACATATATGAGATTCCATTGTTCCTACTTGTATAACTAATTTGGTATACCTTGCCAGAGTATGACGAGGCAGAAGATAATGGTGATGATCATGGGACAAAAATTGCTGCTTGAGGAATGTTTGGCATTCTTCATCTTCTTCAAAGCCTTCATCCGCTCAATCCTTGCTCGCTTCAATAAAGCAAGCTCATTCAGCTCATTGAGGAGCTTCTGGTCAGAAGCATCCAACGGCAACTGCGTCGGTGGCCTTGGTGGCCGTGGTGGTTTCTTGCACCGCTTCTTCTTCGCCTTCTCGCCTCCAGAACTATCCAAAAGGCCCAGCTTCTCCTCCCCTTCTGACTTCCTGTCATCTTCATTCTTGGCAGCAGCTTCCGTGGAGGGCTGGGAGCAATCCAGGTGCTGATTTCCTTCATCCTTGGTGCATATGACACCATTCAGCGCACCATTTGGTGCTGTTCTTGCTAGGCCTACTGCAAAATTGGCATCTGTTGCATAGCTATGCTCGCTAATAACAACGTTGTTCCCGCTCTCCAAATCGATCAAAGTATCCCGGTCGCTCATGCCCTTGGCTTCCATCAGAACTGGAAGAACAATGCCTCTCTAAAGCATGAAGAGACAAAACTCGGGCACCCTTCTTAACCGGGGATGGATACTCGAATCAGATGTCCTCCTCCCTAAATCACAAGAACAAGCCTCTGAATAACTGCCTGCCTGCCTGCACAAGTAAGTTTGGCCACAAGTTAGGTCAGTTAGTTACAAGTCCACATTTCAGACACTTGCAGACACAGATTTCAAACAAGGGAAACGAAATTCAAGACTTTTTCCCACCTGAATGGCCAAACCATCAAACAGATCAGCACCCCAACGCACCCAACACCCCAAGATAACAATGCTAGGAGACACCAAACGGAGGTTGAAAAAAGGAGTAGTAAAGAAACTTCCTAGCATTCCAAGAAGAGCTGGTCCAAAACAACAACGCATACCCGAGTTAAGCAGAGTCAAATTCGAGGAGCACGCAAAGCTCCCAGCTCTTTACCCTGCATAGACGCTAGCTAAACGCGCAGCCACTCTACCCCCTTCCACACGCAGCTTTGCAACCAAAGAAAGCATCGCATCGCATGGCTTAGCTTACACATGTCTAACCTGCGCACGATCCGCCCGTTGTTTTATGTTGCTTTTCTTTTAGAGCTGGTTACGATTCGGAACCACCGTTTGGTGGCTATTTTTAGCTTTCCTCCAAAATAAGAAGGGATGTGGCGAGAAGGCGTCCGCATTTCAAGCTACTCTACTACATCGGGGAAGCGGAGGCGGACCGCTCAACGGAACCATGAATTTCCGCCCAAATCGGGGCAGGAAATCCGCCCAGAGGCAGCAGCAAGCTGGACACTTAACTAATTCGTCGCCTAAACTGCGAAACTGTTTCGATTTTTTCGCTGCCAACCGCCGGAAAACGGGCAGAAATGGCGAGGGGAACATACAGCGGCGCGGAAGCGAACAAGCGCCGGAACGATCCAAGGAAACGCCGCTCCGCCGAGCAAATCGGACGGGGAAAGGGACAAGCACGCGGACGCAAATGCAGGAACAGCAACAACTCGGAGCAAACAAAAAAAAAACGGGGGGAAAACTCCAGGCAATCCCTAATCCTGGATGAACATCACCACCAAAATCCAATCGAAAAATATTCAAAACCGCCGCCGAACGAATAAGCGACCCAGAAGAACCCGGCGCCCAGAATCACGGCCCACCAAGAACGGGGAGGAGCCCAATCGAGAATGAATCCCCATCTTTTTTCCTCCCCCGCACGCACCAAGAAACCCCCAACGGATAAATCGTCATCATCAGGAGAAGGAAAAGGCAGCGCAGCGGCGAGGCGGTGACCCACCTTATTATCCAGCGTCGGCCAATGGTGGGCGACCTCCGGGCCGGCGGCCGATCTCTCCCCCGGCGAATCGAGAACTCCGCGGGCCGACGGGCGGCAGCGCCAATCCAGAGGCGGTCCAGCTCGCAGAACCACGCGGCGCGGAGGGGAGGAGGAGGCGACCTGGCAGAGGGATCGAGGGGGAGGAGGGAGGGGGGAGCAGTGGGGGCGGGGTGGGGGGGGGGGGGTATGGGTCGGAGCTTGGAAGCATCCGGATTTGCCTCGGAAATCACGCGCCCGTTTCGCTTTTATTTCTCCCCCACTCGGATTTCCTTCGTGTGTTTTTCGCTTTGTTTTTCTTTTTGGTTTCGGAGGGCTAGGGTGGGTTGGTGCGGGGGAGAGACGGGGGCCGTCGGATCGGGGAACCGACGGTCTGGATTGCGTGGGAGTGGTGGCTGAATTTAGGACGGCCGAGGAAATGGATTTTTTTCCCGTCGGTGGTGCCCGTAAGGGAAGGAATATTCGCTGGTCGTCGTGTCCTCCTCTCCGTCTTCTTCGTGCGTATTTCTCGGTCGTGCCAGCCATGCGATATATACTCCGTATCTGTCTAGTGTTTAAAACGACCGATATATCAGTGGGTAACAAGCGTGTTATGTACTCCGTACGTGCATGCACTAACTTTTTTTTTTTGACAACTCAAAACCTGTTTATTCATCAATTAATAAAAATAGTTACATCGGAAACCAAAAGAGGTAGTATTAAGCTAGGTGGGGGATCATCCGGCCACACAGATTGATTCGAAACCTTTAGCTAGACTAGCTATAATTCATGCGCTACTGCATTACTCCCCCTCGGTTCGTGAACAAACTCGATCTTTTTTAGGGTACGAAGAATTCTTAAGAGAAACTTTGATTGGTATATCAAGGCTCGATTGACGTTATTGCTTCGTGTGTGCATAATCGTAGGCTTCCAAGTTGCAGCCGGTGGTGTCCGGGCCAAATGCTCCTTCGGGACAATCGAACGCAAGGTTTTCATATTGTCTTGAAATTTGATCAAGTATATCAAGGGGTCTCGGTAAGGGTAGCTCGTGAAAAAAGTCAACTGAGCCCACGGCTTGCATAGAAGATAGAACCGCCTCTTAGAGCATCTTCGAGACTTTGATGATTTAAAACAGGGGATCTTTTAAAAAAACCCTCTTTTTAGGACATTTGGATGCCAAAAATGGTAGTCCACTAGATGTCCTATATCTATTTGGTGCTGCAATTTTTTTTTTGTACAAGGTTACAGTGGCCACACCGCATCTACTATCAGCACCGCCACCATCACAACGCCCCCGCATGTCGAATCCCGCCACCATCGCATCGCACCCGCACGTCAAATCGGCCAGCACCCCGCCACGTCTAATCGACCACCTCCGTCATGACACCGCTACCTCCGCCACCGTCGAGTCGAGGACCGATCAAGGTTGAGTCGAACGACGAGGTTAAGGCCGAGTCCGGCGGCATTGACTCGGACAACCTGGTGCGTAGTGATGATGATGAGTAGTATATCTATAGTGTGGCCACAGGAGTCGATCTTACTGTGTTTAATTCTGAACGTTTTGTAGTTCGAAATATCCAAGTATGCAATGACCAAACATCAAGTTCGCATGTGTTGGGTGCCTTATTTGTACATGCAGAAACATTCCTCATCTCCTATTTTACATCATCTGTTGACTGTTATGGTAGAAAGAATTTCCTGTGGCCTAAAACATACCCCTTTTTTTTTTTGGCGTCCTAAAACTTTTTTTACAAGCCCACCACCCGCCGACAAGCGCGCTATCCGTTCTCGTCTAATCCCCACGTCTATTTAGCCCGTCCCAACTAGAAACTCCCCCACAATCGACAAGAAAGCGCTCCTGATCCTCATCTAATCTCCACGTAGGTACGTTTAGCAGGTTGCTGTTCCAACCACAGCGCATAAAGAACACGAACCCTATCTTCCAGAGCCTCAAGAGTCAAGAGTCAAGAGATAAAGTAGTGACCCATATCGGCAGTATCCCATCTTCACGTAGTTGCCGTCCCAGAAGAAGTTCTATCGAGTCGAGCCTTGTGGGGACAAATGGAAAGGAAGAGGTCCAAAGGTCGATCGAGGTCGACATGTCCGTCCGCCGGCCCGGCGGCCAGCTGGCCGGAAAGCTACCGCGACGCCGCCTGAGTGCTACGCGCGTCGTCGATGTATCCTCTGTCCATCGCCTGTCATGGATATCTACTCTTATCTGCTGCTGCTGCTACGTGCTAAGCAGTCGACAGAAGAACCAAACTCCCACACTTTATTCAACAACAAAATTAGTACTAGTATATAATCTTATACTAAGAAGAAGAAGGGAAGACGAACCATAGGTTCAACAAGAAGAAATAATCATCGAAGAAAAGAGGGGAGAGCTTGGACATATCCAGAATAATTCGAAATACTGGTCTACCCAAATTATTTTTAGTTTCCCGCCCACGACTTTCGTATTGTTTGGAAGACCCACGCCCATATGACTTCAGACAAATCAATGCCACGTTTTGTCGTGGCAAGTTGATATGACAATTGTGCGATGGTTCAAGGATTGAAAAAGTATTTCGCTTGGACATTGTGAACCTTTCGTTCTACCTTATAGTAAAGTTTGGTGAAAAATTCTCCACCCTCAGTCTGTTTCAGAAATTTTGTCCCTCTTTAATCACTATGTGTACTACGCATATATTTTTTATTAGTTGGGTCTACATATCATGACTCGACATATATGTGGGAGGCATATTTTCTACCGGGAATTTATGGTACCGTCGTAATATTTTGTGTATTATTTTTTATCAACATTGTCTTAACTAAATATGATGTTAGAATAAAAAAGAAACATGTACATAACACATCGGGTGCATGAGACTAGCTAAAGGTTAAACTTTTGTATGTTGGCTGGTTAATAGGGTGGTTATGCCCCTGTCCACCATGAATCAAGCCTATGTAATCATTTGGGTCTTAGACATATCAAGAACTAGAAGGATACCCCACGTGTTGCATCGAAAAACTCTTTATGAACAAAACGCTATACAAGATATGATACATTTTTTTAAGAAATATGAAAATTTAATTAGTCATAATCGAGATACTAAATTTAATAGACATGAAATGAGTATGTTATAAATTATTAATGTGAACAATCGGATCATTAAAGAAATGGATGATATGTAGGTTGCATGTAAAGATTGATAAATATTAGTGGAGATGACATGAATAATTAAACGACCAAGAGAATGGATGATGTGGATAGACTCCATGTTGAGATAAAAAAAATCATTAAGACACGTTAGTGGAGTTTTGCTTTATAAGAGATAAATTGCTTTATAAGAGACAAGGTATCTACATTTATTTTAAGTTTATGAGAATAACTTCTATTTTTTTTTAAGAACCATGTCCATGATTTTAATTAAGTCAATGCCTCGATCGGATTGGCGGCCTTTTGTTTTCTCTTGTCTCGGCAAGTTGATACGACAATCTGACGGGAACTGGTAAAGTATTCTCTTGAACACTAATGAAGTTCACTTTTACTGCTTATTCCTTCCGTCCACAAATAGTTATACTTTCAGATTTTGTTCTAAATTAAGCATTGTTTTTCGTTTGAGCAACTTTTTAAAACATAATAGAAATATTTACATGACTAAATTGATATCACTAGACACATCCTAAAATGTATATCATGGATATCTATTCTCGTTTGCTGCTACGTGCTAAGCAGTCAATAGAGGAACCAAACTCCCACACTTTATTCAACAAAAGAAATAGTATAATTACTAATACAGAAGAAGCGAAGACGATCCCGTGCTTCAAAAAGCAAAAAAAGAATTGCAGGATCCAAAGTTCAAATATATTGGTATATGGGTTCTCAAATTACTTTTAGTTTCGTGCATCACGTCTTTCGTATTGTTTGGAAGACCCGCTTCCATGACTTCTGATAAATCAATGCCTCAGTTTGTTTTACGGGCGTTTTTCCCCTCATCTCACGGTGGCACTTTTTATCGTGCCAAGTTGATACGACAATTGTACCACTGGCAAAATCTTCTCTTGGATCTTTAGATTCACCTTGTACTACTTAGTGAAAGTAGATTTCCTCCATTTTAAATAATGAGTAGTATAATCTTTTATACTAAGAAGAAGGGAAGACGAACAAGAGGTTCAACAAGAAAACAAAATCAAAGAAAAGAAGTTGGCTCTTGGACATATCTACAATTTCAAAATATTAGTATACACATAATATTCAAGTTTCCCGCACACAAATTTCGTTATTGTTTGGAAGACCCATGCCCATGACTTCACAGAAGTCAAGGCCTCAGTTTCGTAGGCCTACATTCTTTTTACCCTTATCTCGTGCTTGCTATTTTTGTCGTGGCAAGTTGATATGACAATCGTGCAACGGTGCAAGGATTGACAAAGTCTTCTCTTGGACATTGTGAATGTTCCATTTCACCTTAGAGTACTGCTTGGTAAAAATTCTTAACCCTCAATCCGTTTCGGAAAATTCCCCCTACTTAACATTATGCTTTACGTAGAAAAAAACTAGTCGAGCCTACACGTCAGGTCGTGGTGCAAAGCTGGCTCGATGGCTATTTGGGAGGGGTATTTCCGAAAAAGGCTTTCGCCCAGCTTTATAAATAAAGCAACGACCACCAAACAAGCAACGATACAAACTCAACACCACGGCTGGGGCAACAGCACACACCAAGCCCAAAGAGAAAGGAAGAGAAAAAAGAAAAGAAAACAAAGCCGACGACGGCAGATCAACAGAACTAAGGTGGTTCGCCACCGCTGCGCCCGCCGAAGAGTCCCACCACGCTCCAAGAGTTCCGAATCGTCGCGTACCAAACAACACCTTCAAGAAGGATTGCGACGATGACGACGCTGCTGCCCGGCCATGGCCTAGGGTTTCCCCCGTACGCGGGGGTGAGTGGGGAAGGAGTACAGCCGACGCCCTTCAAGAAGGAATGATGGCGCCCGTAGGCGTCGCCCCGTCGAAGTCGTAGGATGACAAGGATTTCTCCCGACCCCCAAAAAACCACTACCCCAAGCGATCCGTAGTCTTCCACTCAACAATGCCGCCCACCTGCATGCGCCACCACGGTCGTGACCCCACCGTCGCCGTCTCACTGCGAACCGATGCGAGGCCTAGCGACAGAGAGAACGGAGGCAACAGGTTCAAGGGTTGCCGGCTCGGTAGCCACACGGGAGGGAACTACCTCCACCACTGACGTGGTAGCCGACCGGACGTGGTGACAGGAGCACACCAGACCAGCACGAGAAGTAGAGGGCGGCAGCTGCACGGCCACCTGGAGGGCGTCCTCCACCGCCACCTGCGGGTACCGACCGGACGCCGCAGGGACACACCGGGCCACACTGCCCGGCCGAACCCATCTCGGGTCCGCAAAGTCCGCTGCGGCGCTGCAGTACGTAGGCCGCCGCCACTACCCTCCGGTTCATCGTCGACGGTCCGGCCGGGCCGAACAGGGCCCGTTAAGCTCCACCACCGCGCTGCAGCAGGAGGGCACCATCGCCGCCACCCCGTCACCACCGCCTCCATCCCTGCCTCCAGACGCCCCGCAAACCCTAGGTTTGCCAGCCACGCGACCACCAGATCTAGGCCCGCCTGGCCCGGATCTGGCGCCCCAGCCACCCGGCCAGGGAAGAGCACACGGCATCGAGACGAGGCCAAGGCAGAGGCGGCCGCAGCCCGCAAGGCCCAGATCGGGCCCTCACTGGCCCAGATCGGGCCCTCCCTTTCCTCGTCGCGCCGGAGTGGACTCCGCCGCGTGCCGTCGCCCCAGGCCGCTCCGCGACGCAGCCAACCCACGTCGCCGCCGTCAGAGCACCGCTGCTGCGACGACCCGCCACCGCACGGCCGAGATCTTCAACCACCTGAGGGCACCACCGCCGGCCGCCACCGCCCCGCGCAGGGCCCCGAGCGCGCGGGTAAAGGATGGCCGCCGCCGCCGGCACCGCGTGGGCTTCGCCCGGCGGCTCTCGCCGGCGGCGGCAGAGAGGGAGCGCCGCTTTGAGAGCTGGGGTCGGGGGAGAGAGAGTCGCCCGCCCGGTCGCCCGCGGGGGACGACGCGGACGAGCCGTTTTTTTTCCGATCTCTATCAAGAGGTCGGGAGGCATATTTCCACCACTTGGCGTTTATGGTATCGTTGTCATACTTTATGTACATTTACCAATGTTTACTTAAGTAAAATATGATGTTACAATAAAAAAGAATCATGTACATACCACATCGCTCCTATCCACCATTAATCAAACATGGTCATAACAAGAGTGCGTAATAATGGTGTCAGAGTATCTACATTTATTTAAAGTTTCCCGTGCAGGACTTCTATTTTGTTTGAAAGAACCACGTTCATGACTTTAATTAAGTCAATGCCTCGATCGGGTTGACGGGTTTTTATCTTCTTGTGTCTCATGGTGACATCTGTGATGGCAAGATGATACGACAATTTGACGGAAACTAGTAAAAGTATTCTCTTGAACACTAGTGAATTTTACTTTTACTGCTTAGATGTACACTAACAATACTCTATATAGTCAATACTATCCACGCTGCGCTCACTCCATTTTAGAAATTTTGCCATACTTTGGCGTCATATATATGTTTGGATGAACTGAGACACTACATGTTAGGTCAAGGTGACATGCATGCTGACTGAGCGGCTATGTGGGAGGTGTATTTCTCCCAGGTGTTAGGCCAAGGTCATTTCGTCTATGTACCACTGTTGTTGTTGTTGCACTCTTTGATGATCCTTTCCGCTCTGTTGCCATTTTTTACTACCTTAACAAAAAATCAATACCACGATTGTCGTGTTTAGCGATTAGATTCAATCTTGTCTGCTTGAGTATTTTGCGTTTTTTTGAAAAAAGGAGAGACGGTAGACAAGACACAGCCACACAGGTATAGTGGAATAGTGGAAATGAGTGAAGGCGTATAGTGCTAAAGTGTCATGATTTAGTTTACACTCCTCATTTGTTTAGCACTATCGTTTTCGATGGAGGCATGGGCCAAGGGATGGGTCACCCCGTGTTTGCACTTGCACCCGATGATGACAGAGTTTTTGTTAATTTTGTGTTTGCTTCAACGTCAGAAAGCTCCATTGTTTGACGTGTTGGGACTGTGGGCCAGGCCACACGTGTTGCTGCCTGTCCATTTGTGTTGCACCCGATGATGACAGAGTTTTTGTTAAATTTCGATGGAGGCATGGGCCAAGGGGATATTTTTTGTTAACACGAATACGAAATATATGTTTCATATGTGCTGCTGTCGTGAGGGGTGCATCTCAAACGAAAACGCATATACAGATAAACCACAAACTTACAGAGCGGTCAGCTCTGTCAGCAAATTAAACTTGATATAAGCAAAAAAAAAAAGATAAACCACAAAATTCAGGCAGCATAAAAAATGCAGTTGAAAAGAGGCATCTGACTTGAAGTTCACTGTTTTAGAGGCACGGATTCGTATCTTCTGTACAATATAAATTGAGGACAAAGGTGCACCTTCTGTTATACTCCCTCCGTTCCAATTTAGAGGACTCTCAAATGGATGTATCTAGACGTGAAATACGTCTAGATACATCCATTTAGAATTCATTTAAATTGGAACGGAAGGAGTAGTACATTGAAGTGCAGGTTCCGTTCAAAAATATGCGGTAAGAAGGTACCGCTGTTTCCTCCTCGTGGTGTCTGCGGTATGCCTGTAACTGCATTCCATCTGCCTGTGAAGGATTGTTGAACCTTGGTTCCGATCGAATGGTTTTTCTTCAGCTGTGCGTGTCCGATCTGCATCGACGACATTGAGAATATTTCAAGAATCACCACTCACATGTACTACACGAGGTACCAGTTTCCACTGACTCCTCCTCCAGGCTCCAGTAGTGTGTCATGAACAGAGAAATTTAAGACTTGGAGCTCACTGGTGCTTCGATCATAAAGCCTCCCACTCCCAGAGGAGGAAATCTTTTTCTAGCAGCTGACAAGGAGACATATGAAAGACTCCTACTTTGAAGCTTACCTGGTCCAGTTGAAGGGAATCTTCGGGTTCCTGATTCTTGCATCTCCCAGTTCACGCCTCAAATTTGCCACAGAAGATGCATAGCCACAACATAAGCAAAAAGCAGGTGTAATCACTTTCTTTTATCAAAGTTTGATAGTGTAAAGCATCAAAATTCGCGGCAGACGCTCTACTTCCAGGTATGCATGTATTGCTTATTCCACAGCATACAATTGGAACGGTCATTTCACTACCCAGGATTACCAATTCCTTTAACCCAAGGATTTGATTATACCGTTGTTTCCACGCTTTGTACCACGGCCTTGAGGGCTGAGTCCACCACATGTAAGGTAATTTTATCTTACACTTCGTCGATGTTCCAAGTGCCATTGACCAAATAGTCAATTGTGTAGCAAGCAAAAGTAATACTGAATTACTGATACAGAAATATTTGAGTGGTCTCCGAATAGGCTTCGTGCCCTGAAAATATATATGGAGACTAATCTTCATACATAATTCATCGATGCTGCCATAAACCCTAGTTACTGGAAAACAAGAGTAAAAAAACCCGAAGGATGGGAAGTTGGCAACTACCTAATGTTCTCTTCATTGGTCCGTTAAATGAGCACAGCTGCAGGCACTTGGATTTAGCCGATAAGTATTAGCACATAAGAGATGGAGCGGGGAACAACAACTCAGATGAAAACAGAAGAATAAGAAGCATGTCGGGTTTACTCACAGATCTTTAAAATGAAAGCATGATAATCGCACATCTTCTTGTATACAATATCTCAGATCTCAGATGAAAACAACAACGTAAAATTCTATCCAAATAACATATCAAGGAAGTTCTAAGTGCTATTACATCAAACTGAAAATGAGTGCCAGAAACTAGTCAACTAAAGTACAGTACCTAAATTTCAAAAGATGCCCCAGGTCTATTGACGTGCAAATAGTGTGAGCATGAAACTATATACACTTGAGAAATGATTTTCATAACCTAATAAGATCATAATAAGGACAAAGGTAAGCTTCCAAACCAGGGACATGCCACTGGCATATTGATATACATCTTGGACAGGTGACTAGGCGAGCAGAGGAACTTCATCATCTACCCGACAGTCCCACTGGGCAAGGCCAAGCTCGTGACCGCACGTACCAGGGGCTGGACGACATTTCAACCCATTTCACCAAGAATTCCTTGTAGTGACATACACTATGTCACTGGTATATTGATATACATCTGGGTGAATGTTTTATCATTCCATCCTTCCTTGTTTTGACGTACACTATATCACCACCAACCTGATCGGGGGTGGAGCTTCAGTGGATTCTAGGAGGGCAACAAATGAATTCAAGTTATGATTTGTTTGACAACCAGTCGTATTAGCATACTTGGTCTCCCATTCCTCCCTCGAAAGATCACAAGATTCCAATACATTTCACTCTTGTGATTTCGACGCAATTCTAAGCGAACTTGATGAAAGAATGATGGACCTACTTTCTACAAGCAGACAATTTGGATTTCTTATACCGGCTGCAGGGACTTATGGCATTTGAACTGTTAAGATCATATGCAATGTATCAACTTGAATCCATAAAAAAACTGAAACTTTGCAGGAAGCAATTTTATGTCTTCCTGGTACTTCCCTTCCCTTGAAAATAGAGATATCATCAATGAAGTAGTCGAAGCTTCAAGCGACATGCTCTTCCCATCAATTTTAGACAAATATTTTCCAGCCCTCATGATCTCACCTCTTCTCAACAACTTTCTGATGATGTCATTTAATAGATGAGAGGTGGGAGCACAACCACTCTTCTCCATTGATGTAAACACATGGTCAGCTTCTTCCACTGATCCTTCTTTTATAAGATTTTTTATCATTACTCCGTACGTAGAAGCATTAGGTATCAATCCACTGGCTGGTATTGCAGCAAACAAATCTCGAGCTTCTTCTCTTCTATGAACGTTGAACAATGCATTAATCATGGTATTGAATATTGCAATATTAAACTTTACATTCATTGCACCTAATTTCTGGAATAGGACGATTGCTTCGTCAATGCAATTATTTCTACAAAGTCCTCCGAGAATTATAGTGTACGTGGAAATGCTCACTGTTGTTCCACTTTCGATCATCTCATCGAACATTGTCATTGCAGCAGCAGTTCTACTAGCACGAAACAACCCATGCAGTATGATGCCATATGTATCTGTCGTAGGTTTAACTCTCTTACGTAACATTTCGCTGAATAGAGTCAAGCCATCATCAATCCTTCCGATTCTAGAATAGCCATTTATAAGTGCACCATATGTAACAACATTAGGATCAATGCCAAATGATACCATGGCATCAAGTACTCCAAATGCTTTCTCCATATTGCCGACTAAGCAATATCCGTCAATTAGTGACGTAAATGTAATAACATCAGGCCTCTCACCTATGTCTATAACAAAGTCCAGAACATTGTGTGCATCTGCAACCCTTCCTTCTTTGCACAGATTGTTCATTATTGAACTGAAGAAAACAATGTTGGGACAAGGAATACCTTTGTTCATCATTTCAGAAACCAACTCCTTCGCTTTCCCGAAATCACCATGGGTACAAAAACCCTGAATTAGGGTGTGATAAACAGCTGTGTTTGGTTGTACTCCCATAGCAATCATTTCATTTAGTTTGTCCATGGCATCAGCTAGCTTACCCATTCTGCAAAGTGCAGCTATCACTGTCGAATAGGTGCATACATCTGGACTAACTCCTTGTTCCTGCATTTGAGTAAATACTAGCATAGCTTCATCCATGGTTCCATATTTAGCATATCCATTAATTATTATGTTGAAAATATGACGGTTGGCTACAACACCGTTGGCTTCCATTGTATTAAAGAGTTTAATCATATCAGCAATGTATCCTTCACCAGCATACCCATGAAGCAGAATAGAGTACGAGAATATATCAGGTTTGTGGCCCTTGGCTATCATGGAGTCAAAAATATCTGCAGCTTCTTTGCTTCTGCCATGCTTGCAAAGGGAGGCCATGAGTGTGTTCCAAGTAAAAATATCTGGTCTAAGACTCTGGCTTATCATTTGTCTGAACATTTTGGCAGCCTCTTTCCACTGACCCAAAGTGGAATATCCATGTATCATGCTATTATATGTCACATTATCAGGTCGAACACCGTTATCAACCATCTGCCGAAGGAACAACTCTGCCTTGTCCATTGCTCTGGCCTTGCAAAGTGCATCAATAATCGAGTTATATGTCACCACATCAGGCTTAACCCCTTGCCGCATCATTTCATCGAATAGACCACACGCCTTGCTTACTTGCCCTTCTTTAAAGAAGCCACGGATGACTATGTTATACACCACCACATCGAGGAAGCAACCAGTTTCTTCTTTTCTCACCATCTGGAGCAGGTCGAGCGCTTTCTGGCTCCTGCTACTATCGCATAAGCTCTTAAGTACAATAGAGCATGAGAAGGAATCAGGCACACAGCCGAGCTCGGACATCCTGTGAAGCAGCACGTGGACAGCCTCATCTGTCTGTTTTGCGTGGCAGAGGCACTTGAGGAGGGTGCTGGCGACGATCTTCTCTGTCTTCAGGCCAGTCTTGAGGATGCGGGCGAAGAAGGCAAGTCCTATGTTCGGGCGGCGCGCGCGGCAGCAGCTGTCCATGAGGATGCCGTAGGTGCAGATTGAGGGCGCCACCACTTGCCGGCCAGATTCTTCACGGCAGACGCGGTTGAAGAGGGAGAGGGCGAGAGAGGGTCCATATCTGAGAGCGGTGGAGGACGGAGCACGGGCGAGCGCGGCAAGGAAATTGTTGAGGGAGCGCTCGGGGATGGGGTTGGCCTGCCGGAGCAATGCGTCGAACAGCTTGTGGGCGTCCTCCGTGCTGAGCGTCCCGGCGCGGACGCGCTCCATGGCCGCAGCGAAGGCGGCGTGGGGAGACCAGAGGCGTGAGGTAGGCGAGGTGGCGGAGGAGGAGAAGCGGCGGCGGAGGCGGAGACGGGGCAACGGCGTCGTGGAGCAGAGGCGGGACATCAGACATGGCATTCGTGCTCGCCCTGGTGGTGTGCTCGGCAGCTCGGTCAAGCACGGGAGAATATCTAGTGCTACCACACCTTAGGATGCTACAAATCCTACCAATAAAAAAATCAATTTTAAATTTGTCAAAAAATTCTATGAAAAATGTGAGTGTTAACAAGATACTCCCTCCGTTCCTTGATATAAGGTGCCTAAGGTTTTGAGAAAAAATTCAAAATATAAGGTGTATTGCGATTTGTGGACAATTGTACCCACTAACAAATGAGTCACAATATGGAAATGAGGGATTTGAAGTATTGTTTCAATTTGTGGCTATTAGGGACTCCTATTTCTCGATTTTTATCATGAGAAAATAAGTGCACCACGTGCAAAATACTGATGTCTTAATATCCGTACCAAAACCTTAGACACCTTATATTAAGGAATGGAGGGAGTATGTTTCTATTACCTCCAAAAATTTCAATTCCAAATTCGAAATGAGCAGTAAGAAACAAAAAAGACAAATCTACTATGAATACCGTTACGGGTGTCACTAAAAGACAAAAGCAGAAAAATGACACTATTCATAGCAGATTTGTCTTTTTTATTTCTCACTGCTCGTTTCGAATTTGGAATTGAAATTTTTGAGGTAATAGAAACATATCTTGTTAACACTCACATTTTTTCCTATAATTTTTGGACAAATTTAAAATTGATTTTTTTGTTGGTAGGATTTGTAGTACCCTAAGGGGTGGTAACACTAGATATTTCCCCGGTCAAGCACGAGTTTTCTTGGTCGAACGGGAAACGAGCTCGAGCTAATCCTAATTCCTAACCTAATTCACAATCACAACCATCACAGAGTGACACAGGGTATCTTCGAAATAAATCTCATCGCAAAAGTAGACTTTTTTCCTGACAAAATTATTTATTATTTGTTGCATTGAAACATTTTAGGAATGATGTTTCGTACTAAAAAAAATACCTGCGAGGGGCCCCGACCCGCTCCTCGCGTCGCCTCCTCCAGGCGACCGGGGGCGAAACCCTAGGCGCGCCGCCGCCACCTCCTCGTACCCCCCCCCCCCCCACACACACACACCTCCCCTCGGCGCCCCCAGAGGCTGCCGGCGGACAAACACCGCGCGGCGCCGGTGAAGGGGGCGACGGGGATTCGTTCCTCGGCCTCTGCTCGGCGGGCCTGGAGGAAGGCCGCCAGAGAAGATCGCCGCCGCCAACCGCCCTCGTCTCCTCGTCCACCGCCCCTCCTTCGCCTCCCCTGCGTGTCCCGCACGCCGCCGCGGCTGCGGGTGCAGCCTCTACGCTGGCTCGGGCTTCTCCGGGCCCGATCTGGGCCTCATATGGGCCTAGCGGGCTGCCCGCCGCACGTCGGCGGTGAGGCCGCTGCTGGCTGGTGCGGTGCGGTGCTGGTCCTCGGAGCTCTGTGCCTCGCCTCAGAGCTGTCTGCCCCGGTTGTCCGGCCGTCGATCCCAGCCCAGGGGGGCGCCATCGGCTTTGACGGCGCTAGGCCGTGCCCTCCGATGTTTGCAAGGGTCGCAACCTCTACACTCAGCCATCCTCCTGCAGCGGGGCGTCGTTGGGGAGGACTGGTGCCGTGGCTTCACAGATGGCGGCCATGGCGGTGACGTGGTCCCTATGGGGGGGGGTCGTCCTGGCTGGGTGTTGAGTCACCTCTGCCTTGCCATCAGTGTCACGCTGGTGTGCTCCATGGTTCTGTAGATGGCGGCCCATGGATGCGGTCTTCTCTCCGATGCTACGTGAGCCGTGGCAGTGGTGGTGGTAGCTTCTCCTTGTCGGTTGCTTGGACCTCGCGTCGGATCCTTGTCGAAGCCTTGTGGCGTGACTGGCGTGGGTGGTCTTCTTGCGTGCTCTAGGCTAGCCCACCTTCGGGTAATCGAACCCAGATGGGGTTGGGGTTGCACTCGGTGGTGCTACGCCCTGCGACTACGGCGGCAACCCCCATGTGCAGTGAGGATATCTCCGATGCCCTTCAACTTCAGCCGGCGACACACAGGCATCGTGGCGTCGTCTTGCCGCGTGTGACCTTTCGGCCATGCCCCCGACACAGGTAGTGCCGACACGCTGTGTGGCCTCGGATGTGCGTTGGTGTTCGACTACGTCGATGGTGAAGTGTCGTGGCTGGGTATCCGCTGTCATGTCCTGTGGATCCTCCTCTGTGATCGCAGTGCTTGGGTCGTGATGAGCTTCTCATCAACCAACTATCTCCGAGTTTTCTCTCGATCGAAGTGACACTCTCTTGTGTGTTGTTGGTGTGTGTTCTTTCTTTTATTTCTCCTCTCATGTATCCCCTGTAAACTCTGGTTCATTTTAACCTATCTTGTAGAGGCTACAAAGCCTCATAGACAAAAAAATTTAAGTAATGAAGTTTAGGCTGGCTCTAAGAGGGGATCCCCTATACATCGACCTGGTCGATGATAGGGAGCCATTGCATACCCCCCGCTCTATTGGGCCGGCCCAATTTCACGCGCGCGATTTGTCGCTTCGCTCGCGCGCGACCTGGTCTTTCGTCGCTTCGCTCGCGGGTTCCAGTACTGCTTCCTTCGACTGTTTTTATTTTCTATTGGCGACTGTTTACTTCGACTGATTCATTCGAATGTTTCACCGCGTCGTCGTACGTCTGCACTACACTAGCTAGTTAGTGTACGTGACTTTGAACTTTCAAAGGAAATGAACTTTGCTGTCCACGTTTCCTTGATTCTTACACGTAAGAAAAGAAGCTGCTGCTTCTTGCATGTTTTTTATCCAAATGGAGCATATGTGTCGGTGTATGTTCGAACTACTTTAAATTAATGTGTATATGAAAATTATGCGCGTGCATGAGTAGGTTCCATTCCTGTACTTAGTTTTCAGTTTCGTCGATTGTAACTTTTTAATTTTGAATCGATATTCGGAACGTTTTAAAATATGATTATGAACCATTTTAAAGATATGAATATGAACGATTTTTAAAGGTGAACAGAAAACGCCGGTGAACAAAAACTTTTTTGAACAATTTCAAAAAGTGAACAGAAACAGTCTACGAATGAAAATTATGTTTGAACGATTTTTTAAAAAGTGAACTAAAAAAATTCAATGAACGAAATATATTTTTGAACAATTTTAAAAGGCGAACATAAAAATTATGTGTACGAAAATTATTTTTGAACGATTTTCAAAATGTAAACAAAAAATAGGTATTTGAACGGAAATATTTTTGAATGATTTTAAAAGGCGAACAGAAGAAGTCTGTGAACGGAAATTATTTTTGAACGATTTTCAAAAAAGTGAACAAAAAAGGTATTTACACAAAAATTATTTTTGAACGATTTTGAAAGGCGGACAGAAAAGTCTGTGACCGGAAATTATTTTTGAACGATTTTCAAAAAATGAACAAAAATAGGTATTTGAACGGAAATTACTTTTTAAACGATTTTAAAAGGCGAACAGAAAAAGTCTGTGAGCGGAATTTTTTTTGAACAATTTTCAAAAAGTGAAAAAAAGAAACAAAAAGAAATAATAGAACGGAAAATAATAAAAGAAATAATAGAAGCGGAATTTGAATGATTTTTCGAGTAGAACATTTACCTCATTTGAACAATTTTCAAATTTAAATATACAACCATAGTAATAGTAGATAATGTTTAGAATTAACTCATTATATGTCTTTACTGTACCTATGGAGATTTAATTTATGGAGACACTAACCCCTCTAATCAAGTTTTATGATGAGTTATGTGTGAAGAGAACTTTCAAGTGGAAGAGTTGAGGGACATAAACAAAGATCAAGAGGGACAAACACTCAAGCTTGGGGATGTTACCCCTAGGCTCACCCTACATATATCAAGTAATTACAATAATTTAAGCTTGGGGATGCCAAGCCACCTCACTCCAACCATTTTGATACCAAGTAAATAAGCCTAGGTATATGGCTATAAAAAAGCGCTTTACGGGAGGCAACCCGGTTGTTTTTATTTTTAATTTTCTTTGTGTCCTATTTCTGTAACAAGAGACTTAGTTTTTAGTTTAGATTCTGGAATAATTAATAAAGTGCCAAGTTTTACCCATTTTGGTATGAAAAGTTGTTATTTTGCATACGGAGATTTCATTCCAGCACAAGTCTGTGCATGGTTTGATTTTTAGTTCTTATTGTTAACTCCGATTGAGCTGATATTTTTACTGTAACTGCAAATTTCATCCTCTGGATGACTGATTTTTTTCAGAATTTTTAGACGAGTTTAAGTAGAACAGAAAAATATGTTTTGCTGCTGCTGTTTCTCTGGACAGATTTTGTCCCATATTGTTTTATGCATAGTTTGAACTTTTGAGTTGAATCTTTTTGATCCAATTGAGTTTATGAGTAGGCATACAACATTACACACTATATGAACATTCATAAGTATTTTAGTCCATGGATTATAAGCAGCAAGTAATGCATTTGTCTATCACTACTAATGTCACCCCACAGAAAAGAAATGGGAGAAACAGTGTTTTGAAGTTTTTTCACAGGGATTAGAGGAGATGCAACAAGAGCTATCCAAGAATGGTGAAAGCCATAAGCTTGGGGATGTGAATACAACCCCACTGGACCAACACACTCTCAGTTTGCACACGTCTAACTTCTGTTTTTCTATCAATGCACTTTATCGCATAAACTTGGAGCGTCTTTTATTTGTTTGTTATGTTAGTCTAGATTTTTATTTTGTGAGACCACCACACTTTCATTTATATATGAGAGAGCTACTGGAAATATGTGTTGAAATATCATGCATGCTTTTATTGTATTAGGAAAAGGGATGTCTAAGTTGATTTTTAATGACACATATAGTTGCATGATTCATGAGCTTCTTTATGAGTAATAATTTGCAAATGCTTTGTCATGAGCTATCTTTTATTCATGTTTTGATGCTGTATGTTATTTCACCTTGTTTGACAAGAATTAGTTAGTTCTATGGACACTCATGCATGCATCTAGATGGTCATCTTTCTCCCTTTTGCTAGCCCAAAAATTCCAACAAGTAAAAACTTGTTTCCAACACCTTCAACCCAAGTTTTTCCAGTGAGTCCACCATATCTACCTATTAGCTTTATGCTATTCCAAGTATGTTTATCATGTTATTTGTGTTATCTATGCCTCTAAATGAAAATGATTATGTTATTTATTGTCATGGGAAAAGTTGGTTAAAAAGCTCTCGCGAACTTGATGCACACTTTACTTTTATTGCATTCAATAAAGATGAACCATTGTGATTAATATTATGATGATAGTGGCTTGATAAATGTTTAAGGTTGGGAGTTAGCCCATATGTGCTGTCACATGCAAAGCTTTCAACATGTTCCATTATCTATTTAGTTGATATCATGTACTTTTGTTTATGGATGCCTATCATGACGAAATAATGTGGAAATAGAGTTAAGTTTAAATGAGTTTGTATAAATGGTTAGAGAGAATCCTGGGCCGCTAATCTAAGCCATGCATCATTCATGGTGAAAATTTACTTACATGTTATTTTGAACTCTCTGTGATACACCCTACAATAAAAAGCTATATCAAGTGGTAAATAAAGAGCGTGTTGAGATTGTTCATTATGTTTGTTTGTCTTGTTGTTTTGATATGGGCTTGATCCATATCATGGGACAAGAGGTACCCCAGTTGAGACTCTTGATGATACCGTTATTACTTACAATGATAGATAACTTAAACTTGCTCTGTTTCCCAAGTTGAGTAATCATGGTGTAGGTACTTGTATTCAAGGGGCATGAGACATCTAACCTTTACTTTATCAAGGCCACTACTCATATTTGCTTTCACATTCAACTTTAATCATTCAAGATGCTATGATAGGAGAATGAGAGCTTGACACCAAGTATTACCATTACATTCAATAACTTAAGTAGAATAATTTGGAGGATAGATGAAACTTATGCATGCTTTACCTCTACTTATTTATACATCTTTTCCAAAGTGTCCACCTTTTATATTCAGATTTTCTACACTCTATGGACCACAAGTATGCAAAAGTAAGAATGTCCATAGTACTATCTTTTATGTTGCACTTTGCTGAACTATCATTGATCATCTTTTCATTGAATACTTGATATCACTTTATAAACTGTTTGGATATTGCTACTTCTTTGAAATAATGAATCATTTGACTTTATGTAGCAGTAGCAATCATCTTGTATATCCATGTTGTGATTATATTGCAAAGTTCATGTTAGTTTTATCACTTTCATACTCGAGGACGAGCATGAGTTAAGCTTGGGGATGTTGATGCATCTAAAATGCATACATGAACTTTGCACTGTAATAGTTATATTCCATTCATATTTGCATCATATAAGGGGTATATTACTGTTATTTAATGATTTTTGGTAATTTATAATGATTTCCCCCTTATATGGAATTAATTCTGCGCAGGCAGAAAACCCCTATTTCTTTCTTTATTTGTTTCAGGACCTTAACGACGTCATAATGAGCTATAAATTTAGGGGGGTCATTATTTTGGAAGGAGAAGATTTAGAAGCGAAAGAAGTCAATGAACGGAGGCCGGAGGACCAAAAGGGGGGTCCCACTCGGCTACAGTACCAGACCGCGTGAGCCCATCCAATTTGGCCCTCGTGGCCCCATTTCCATCGATCCTTCGCCCAGAAGCATCCTCGTGACCTAAAAACGCCTATATAAAAGGTCCCCCGACGTTTTCCAGAGGGAGAGGGCGGAGAAACGCAAAACCAGAAACAGAGAGGTAGAGGGCTACCGCCGGAGAAGATCGGAGGGGGGAAACGCCGCTGGAATCCACCTCCGGAGGGCTCCACCCCCCTCCGGCGTGATCATCATCAACATCTACAGCAAGATCATCTCCACTCCGGGCTGCACCTCTTCATCAACCTCTCCATCAAGCTCCTCATCTCCATGATGAAGGGGGAGTAGTCTCCCTCGGGGTTGAAGGCTCATGCCGGTAGCTATGTGGTTTATCTCTCTCTCCCATGGTGTGATCTTTATGTGATCATGAGCTTTGTAATCTAGTTGAATCCATAGATGGTACTCTTCTTTATCTTATGAATTATGCTACTCAAGTGGTTTTATTGATGTGATTGCCGGAGTCACCTTTGTCCCATGGTGTGAAGTTGACAGTGCGTGCACCGTGTGTGGCTCTTAGTCTAAAGATTACATGAATACTTATCATGAGTTATTATTTGTGTTGGGTGTCTCTATGATATTGTGGTGTTTGTTAGTACTATCTTTGGATGCGAATAGTGACCGCATGAAGTGTCCATAGATGTGGAATACGAACTTAAGGTGTGCTTTTTGTAGCCCTTCATAATGGATTGGTGTTCTTTATCCAACCAGAAATTAATTCAGAGTAGCATAATGAGGAGGAATTATCTATGTATTCAATTATATTATTATTGTTGAGAGTGTCCACTAGTGAAAGCATGATCCCTAGGCCTTATTTCCAAAGCACCGTTTACACCTTTGTCTTGTCCTCTTGCATTAAAGAGGATTGGGACACTTTCACACCCTTGTTCCCTTGTATTGTCCTCTTGCATTAAAGAGGATTGGGACACTTTCACACTCCTGTTTTGTTACATCAAACTTCCATCCATTAAATCAACCACCTTGTTCTATAAACTTGTTTAGTGCATAATCAACTAAAACTTGTGACACTTTAGTTGTAGGGAATAGATAACTTTTCCTTCTTGCTCCTGCGGATCGATACCTTACTTCCACATTGAATTGTGCTACAGTGATTCCTTGCTCTTGGGGATTATCAGGGTGCTCCAAAACTACTGCAGTTTACTTCTCTCCTCCCGCTATGTGCTAGCATGCATGCATCTACGACTAATTCATCCATCCCATCAAGTTGTAGTTAGCTAGTTTTGGCTTGTGTGTATTATTTTAAGTAAACATAAATGGCCAATGAATGAAATATATTTTTGAATCATTTTAAAAAAATGAACAAAAAATGGCGGTGAACGAGAACTATTTCTAAACGATTTTAAAAATGAACAAAAAATATCAGTGAACGAAATCTATTTTTGAACGATTTTAAAAAGGATCAGAAAAAGCCTGTGAAGCAAAATTATTTTGAAGGATTTTTGAAAAGTGAACGAAATAGATATTAATACGGAAACTATTTTTTGAACAACTTTAAAAGAGTGATCAGAAACTATTTTAGAATGATTTTAAAAGTGTATAGAATCTGTCGGTAAACGGGTTTTATTTTGAACAATTTTATAAACGTGAGCAGAAAAAGCTTGTGAACAGAAACTATTTTTGAAAAATTAAAAAAATGAACATAACTATTTTGGAACGATTTTAAAATTCAACAGAAAATGTCGGTGAATGGAAACACTTTTTGAATGATTTTAAAAGTGCACAAAAAAGATTAGTGAATGGAAATTATTTTTGAACGGTATTAAATAGTGAACAGAAAAGATTCGGTGAACAGAAACTATTCTTAAATGATCTTTAAAAGTGAACATAAAATGGGTCGGTGAACATAACCTATTTTTCAACGATTTTAAAAATGTCTATAATGGAAACACTTTTTGAACGATTTTTAAAAAGTAATCATAAAATTATTTTTGAACGATTTTAGAAAGTTAACAAACAATGTCGGTGAACGGGATTTTTTTTGAACAATTTTAAAAGTGAACAGAAAAGGTTGGTGAACAGAAACTATCTTGAACGATTTATGAAAGTGAACGAAAATTATTTTTAAACGATTTTAAAAGTAAACAGAAAAAGGTAGGTGAACAAACATGTGTACAACACCACATTTTTTAAATATAAAAATCAGAAAGAAATAAAAAAGAAACAGAAAAAGAAGCTGAAAGAATGAAAACAAAAAAGAAGTAGCAGATGAAAAATAAAAATAAAAAGAATGAAAAAAAGCAAGCAAAACAGGAATAAAGAAAAAGAAAAATCCATGATACATCATGCGCGCATGCAGCATGCTACAAGCTACCGCAACGATGGTGCAGCAACACGCCCAGCAACACTCATAGGTATACCCATATAGGTGAGAAAAAGAAAGAGAAGCAATTGGAAGTAAATGGGCCAGGTCCAGGAACAGAACGGGGGTACGCGGCATCTCGTAACGTCCGCGTTACGCGATATATAGGGTTTGCCCTCTAAGAGCCCGCCGTAGTCATAGTAAAAAAAAACTAAAAACTAAATAAATACCTGCCACGTCAGGTGGTTACAGACAGGATATATTGAACTGGAATTTTCAAAGACCGGCGAGCCAAGTCATCGTGCCGAGCCCGCTGTCGCCACGCCAGAAGCCAGACTGCGCGGGTGATGGCGTCCTTCGACGACATGCACGCGGTAGATGAGCTGGCTCTAGTGTCGGAGGACACATCGACTCCTCGTGCGAGAGGCTCCTCGTGCTCAGTGTCCTCCCGGACATTGGCGTTGCGACTGGCAGGTGCAGATCATGCGCGCGACGTCGTTGCCAATGACAGGCCCGGAGGTGGCGAAGCTCGTCTGCCTCGTTAATGAACTGGTTGGTGGCATGCTCCTCGAGGCGGCGCAGAATAGCGAGCCCGATCTTGTGAGCCGCCAGGGAGCGCTGATGGTAGCCTGAGATGGCGTCGGTGAGACGCGAGCTGCGACGGCAGTTCCCGCTGAGCCGGGCCGGCGAACCGCGCACGAGCGCTGATGGTAGCTGTCGCGGAGATGGCGCCGGTGAGCCGCGAGCTGCGACGGCAGTTCCCGCGGAGCCGTGCCGGTGAGCCGCGCGTGAGCACTGATGGCGCCGGTGAACCGCGTGCGAGCGGCGGCCGCTATGGTCGCCGGTGTAGCCGACGGGCAAAGAAGACCTTGACGATCTAGGGTATGTTCGGTTTGGGAATTAGATGGAATGGAATGGAACGGTGACATTCCATTTTCGAGGAATGTCACGGTTCCATTCCGTTCGGGTGTTCGGTTAGAAAAAACTGAGATGGAATGGAATGGGAGGCCTAATTTAGGATTAGCAATTAAATTTCGTCTAATTTATGATTAGCAATTAATTAGCACTAATTTAGGGATCCAATCGGAGAAGGAAAGGGGCCAAATTGGAGAACGAAAGGGGCCAAATCCCGGCCGCCGCGGCGTGATTCCCGGCCGCCGCGTGATTCTCGCCACCGCGGCGTGATTCCCGGCCACCGCCGCATGATTCCCGGCCGTCGCGCGCATGGAGGCGATGGATCGGGCGGAGGGGAGGTTGGGACGAGGGGGGCGCAGGGGTGCTCGGCGCACCGCTCTCGAGCGTCGGCCATGGCGGCCATGGCCGAGTTGGAGCTGGGCGGCTTGGCCGTCGCGCCGTCGTGTCGTGCCTGGCCGTCGCGCTGCCGTTCCGAGCCGTGGCCTGCTTGGGTCGCCACCACCGGCGCCGTGCCATGCCTGGCCGCGGGATGCAAAGAAGACAGGAACGAGAGAGGAGTGCGTGGTTAGCGAGCGGTTAGCGAGAGGAGCGCGTGGTTAGCGACGCGTTCCACCTCGTCTGGCCGAATCGGCCAGACGGGTGTATTCCGAATCTTGGCCGAATATTTGATTCTGGGGAATGACCTGGTTTCATTCCATGGCGCAACCGAACACGAGAATCCTCTATCGGAATAGAACCATTCCATCCCGTTCCACATGATTCCCAAACCGAACACACCCCTAATCTATCGGGCTGTAGAATTGTGAACGGAACCGGTGGACCAACCGGGTGTGAACTATGGGTTGAAATTGTTCCTAACCAGACATTTTCAGACCTATACCTAACCATACCCAACCGTTTTCTATAAAAACTTAAACTGAACCAAACTCTTTGACACCTGAACCGAACGAGGCCATAGTTAGAAACTAACCCAACGCACCCGGTTAAACTTTTTTTTCCGAATTAAAGGGCTCCCACCCCCGATTTCATTGCAACATGAAACCATAGGTCTGTTTGTACATCACACTTGCGTCCAGGCGGAACCAGACATCGCCCCATCACAACGCTCACACCTTACCGATAACACTACTACTAAAAAAGAAAACTCCAGAGGGGAGCAAGGAAACGAGCTACTTAAGATCTATTACATACTAGCAGTTTTCTTATCCAAAACCTCACAACCACTTTTTTTTAGCAAGGACAGCAACCAAACTTTCCTTCACACTACTACTCTAGTATGCATTTTCCTCCTCATCATCCCACACCGATCCTCCTGGTAACTGGCTTTCCCGAAGACCTCAGAAGCTACTTTTGCTAATCGTTGAGCCACGATGTGAAGTTCCTGGCTGGCGTTTCCCTTTTGTATAATTGACCATTTCTCGATCCAGTTAGAAATACTGTACATAACTACAATGGGATCATGCGGGTAAACATGATAAAAACTGCTGCATTTCTTGCTCTCCATATAGCCCAGAAAACCGCAGCCACCCCCACAGCTACAATATTTCTTTCTTTAGTCGAAAATTTCATTACCCAAGCACTTACATCTTGGAAATGTGTAGGCACATCTACTGGCCTTGTAGCACATCTAATAACACCCCAAATAAACTTACCTAAACTACAATGAAAGAACATATGATCTAAACTTTCCAATTCATTACAGAAGCAACATTTACTATCTTTACCTTTCCAACCTCTTTTAATTAACACAACTTTTGTCAGGACACTATTGTGGAAAGCCAACCATAGAAAAATCTTTATTTTCAAAGGTATTTTAACCACCCAAACATCTCTATGTTGCCATTTAACAGCAGTCATTTTCAAAGCTAAATACATAGACCTCATAGAGAATTTCCCACTTTTTGTAAGAATCCATCTACACCTATCTTTGTCATCATTTAAATTAACATCAGCACACAAAAGCTGGAGTTCTTGCCACAGAGCAGCTGTCTCCCCCCCACAAAATTCTACGAAATTTAATAACTCCCCAACCTTTAGAGAAAACATCAGCCACCATAATATCTCTATTCAGAGACAGATTGTATAACCTACTAAAATTTCTTTCAAGGCAATTGTTCCTATCCAAACGTCTTCCCAGAATCTAGTTCTTCTACCATTACCAATCACTTTCCTACAGAATTTGAAGAAAACATCTTTTACATTCATCAAGCTTTGCCAAAAATGGGACTGGCCAGGTTTCCTTTCACAAGCTGACAAGGTGTTTCTAATATATTTTTTCCTAATTAAAGTTTGCCACACACCTTCTTCATTTTCAATCCGCCATAGCCATTTACTCAGGAGACACATATTCATTACTTTGAGATCAACAACTCCCAAACCACCTAACTCTTTTGGTTGACACACCTTTTTCCAACTTACCAGATGATATTTTTTAGTATCCATACCTTCTTGCCAAAACAACCTTTTCATATAAAACTCCACTTTTTTACATACCCCTTTAGGTAACTCAAACATAGAAATCGTATAATAAGGGACGTTGCTTAAACACCCCTTTAACAGAATTAAGCGCCCCCCATACGAATTTTGTTTCCCTGCCCAGGTATGTAATTTTTTCTCTACTTTCTCCTCTACACCACCCCAATTTTTTTTACTCAACCTACTATGATGCACAGGCACCCCCAGATACTTGAAAGGTACACTACCAACGGCACAAGTAAAAATAGCAGAATAATCCTGTACCTTCTCTTTAGCTCTACCAAAACAATAAAGTTCACTTTTGTGAAAATTTATTTTCAAACCCGACAATTGTTCAAAAATGCACAGTATACTCTTCAAGTTTCTTGCACTTTCCAAACTATCTTGAAACATAAAAATCATATCATCCGCATATTGCAACATGCTAACACCTCCTTCTACTAAGTTCTCAGCTAGACCTTCTAACAGCCCGCAATCTACTGCATTGACAATTACAGTATTTAAAACATCTACAGTTGTATTAAAGAGAATTGGGGACAGGGGATCCCCTTGCCTCAACCCCTTCCTTGATTCAAAAAAAGGCCCTATCCTGTCATTAACCAACACAGCTACTTTACCATGCAATACCGAACTCATTACCAGATCCACAAATTTCCTAGGAAAACCTTTTTCACCATTACTTCTTCAAGGAACTTCCAGTTTATTTTGTCATACGCTTTCTCAAAATCAACTTTAAAAAAAACACCATCTACTTTTTTCCTATGAATTTCATGCATAACTTCATGCAAAATCACTACCCCGTCCAAAATAAATCTTCCTTTGATAAAAGCTCTCTGTACCGGAGCTATTATTTTTTCAGCTACCAAACTGGCTCTATTATTAATTACTTTAGTGAATATTTTGAAAATAACATTCAAAAGGCAAATTGTCCTGTACTGTTGTATCATATTAGCTCCCTCACACTTGGGCAGCAAGGTCAGTATGCCATAATTAAGCCTGGACAAATTTAACCTACCATCATACCAGTTCTGAAAAAGTTCAAAAATATCTTTACTCACAATTGGCCAGAAATACTGGTAAAATTCTATCGGCAACCCATCAGGTCCAGGCGCTTTATTTTTTTTCATTTGGAAGACAACATTTTTTATTTCCTCTATTGTAAAAGCACACTCTAATTTCCCTCTATCATCGTCATTTAGAACATTAGACATAGTCAAATTCAACGAAACATTTCCTACCGAGTCACTAGGACCAAACAACTTTTTATAAAAAACAGTAGCATACTCTAAGATATTTTCATCCCCCTCAATAACCCCGTCTTCTTGCTGTAACATACTTATCCTATTTTTCCTCTTCCTGCCGCTAGCTTTACTCATAAAATAAGACGTAAGCGCATCTCCTTCCAAAATCTCTCTCTCTTTCGCTCTTTGGAACCACATTACCTCCTCTTCTCTATAAATCTTATGTAGTTGAGCATCTAGTTCTTTCCTTAACATATACTGATGGGGGATACTTTATAGGTAGGCCCATGGACCCGGAAAGTAGACCCGCCAAGACCAAGAAGGCCAAAGCCGAGTCGCACATCAAGTCACATGGGCCGGGCTGGAGACAAGCCGACCAAAGCCCATGACAAAGAAGGGACCCGTCAGGAAGGAGTCCAAGTACAGCCCGAAGTTCTAACTTGGAAGGCCAAGACCTAGAGTAGGACTCCGTGTCAAAATGTGACTCGGTGTGAGTTGTAAATCCAGGGACCCGGCCACCTTTATAAGGGGGGTCCTGGGCCTTAGATCGATAAGCTTTTAGAAACCCCAGAGTCGAGGACCTAGAATCAGCAACACCAGAGAGATCCATAATCGCCGACTCCCCAGATAGGATTCGGAACCTTGTAATCAAGAACTAGTCCAAGCAATAAAGCCGAAGCAGGAAGTAGGTCTTTACCTCGATCAAGAGGGGCCGAACCTGGGTAAATCCTTGTCCCTTGGCGAGATTAACAACTCCTACGAACTTCGATCGTCAATGGCCCCGCAACTCATCTTCCCCGAGGAAGAACTTGCCGTGACAACCCCACGACATATACTTATCAGAAGTCAAGCCTATGATTTCACTTTCTTGGTCTATCTCATCTATAGCCTGTATCAAATCTTTCCTATGTTTCTTGTAAAACCAAACGTAGTTCAAGTTCCATCCTTTCAAAGTTTTCCTTAGTTTTCTCTGTCTATTTTGCCATTTACTAATTCTATCTTTACCTAGGAAAAACGTCTGCCACACTTTATTAACTACTTCTACAAGATCATCTCTTACAAACCAACACAATTCAAACTTAAAAGGTCTCTCTATTTTTACTTGGTTCAGACCGAAATCTAACAGCAAAGGCGAATGATCCGACAATTCTCTAGTTAATAATTTAAGAAAACAGAGAGGAAACAACTTCTCCCAAGAATCAGAAACTAAAACTCTATCTAATTTTTTTAACGTGGGCATTACATGGTTATTCGACCAAGTATATCTTCTACCAGCCAACTCAATCTCTTGCATTTCCCAATGTTCAATGACAGCATTAAATAACTTGGACCATTTATTTAGCACATTATCTTTATTACATTCACTAGTTTTTCTAATTAAATTAAAATCCCCACCACAAATTAAAGGTAAGCCATTTCTATTTTGGAACACATGTACTAGTTCCACTAGAAAATTTTCTTTGTCTCTATTATGAGGTGTACCATAAATATTAACTATATTCCATCTCAAACCATTACTTTTATTTTGCACTACAGCTTTAGCATAAAAAACACCAACTTCAGATTCAATAACATCGTAAAAAAGAATTATTAACGCCTAGAAGCATACCCCCACCTTGACCAACTGAGGGTACAACTACCCAAGAAAAACATGCCTACCACTCATTTTACTAAGATCAGAGCTTAAAAAATTACTTTTTTTAGTTCCTGCAACCCTACAAAATGTAGTTTATTATCATTAATAGCATTCCTAATAAAAGATTTCTTAATATCTTCACCCACACCTCTAGGGTTCCAAAACATAGCAGCCATCAGAATAACTTGATACCATTATACATATGTCTTCCTCTACCTCTTCCTACAGGGATCCCTCTACCAAAACTCCTCCCTAAGGGGTTCCGTTTACTCATAATACTAGCAAGACCTCTAATGCATTCATCAAGTTCAGAATCATCATCATCCACACCCTTGTCCTCAGACGACAGGTCCTGGATATGATCTACAGCAGGAACTTTATTATTAAACATACCACCCATTTCCTCTTGACCATTTTTCTTACTGCTAGCATGGAATAAGTTATATCTTGCTCTTTCTAAATTCTGGATAGCCTCTACAGTATTAATAATTTCTTTATCATTGTTTCCTAGCTTTACACCTACTGCTTCAGCTATACTTTGCAGAGTATTATGTGCATCTAAAGACATAGGTAAATGAGTTTCAGTACCTGGAGCTTCCAGGTTCCTTATCATCGCCATGTTTGAGACTTTGTCCATTATGGTCCTATCATCTGCAAATCTTGGTGACCTCCTTCTGTTCTCGTCAACAATTCCTTCCTTGAACTTCCCCTTGGCCAGCAACTCCTGTCGATCACTCCCATTCCTAGGTGCCATTTTTTTCTCCTGTAACACCTCAGCATAACAAGATTCTTGATCTTCCCCATTCTTTTCTTGAGAATCATCCTCCATTGGATATTTCTGAGCATATTCCATTTCAATTCTATTCCTCATGGCTTGAGTACTTTCAAATTCTTCCAATCTGGTACTATTGATGTCAATGCCTTCGTTTATTTCTTGTGAATCACCAATGTCCTCCTCCTGTTCAGTGGTAGCATCTAGCATTGCTACATCCTCAGCATACTTTTTGTTTATCTCCTCTACAGCAGCCCCAACATCTGTCTTATGTTTCTGTCTTTCACTTTGCAACTGTTTAGCTAGCATAACAGTCCTCAGGTGTATCTCCTCTCTTTTGTTTTGTAGATCCTGATCAGATGTATATTTCTCTCCCCTCTTATCATTTGCTGCCCTCTCTGTCTCCTCATTATTCCCAGAGAATTGCCCTTCACTTACTGACAAGTTTCTCATTTTGTTGAACTCTCTTTCCCTGTCTCTCTTGTTGGGGGTATGATTATTTGCCTGATCTTGTCCCTCTATCAGCACCCCATCCTTCAAATACCCACCTTGCTCAACTATCTCTTCAACCTCAAAGTAGATATAATATACATAAGGATCCTCTGTTAATTCCACCACAGCTGGTATCTTCTTAGGATTCTTGACCCCAACCTTGACCCTAATTATTTCACTCTGTCCATATCCCACCATATCTACATCTTGCAACCGTTCCCAGCATAGAAGCTATCTCAGAAAATCCATCTTTATGTAGCATGGTGGGAGGCACACCAAAAATCTTCACCCAAACTGAGAACAGCTTGAACTTTGCTAGAGATGCATTATCCAGCTTGACAACTTTACAATCACTTTTGTCCCCTTCAATCCAAATTGTGGGTATTCAGACAACTCTTGCAGCCTAGCTGGGGACTGAAATTTGAGGGAAACAACATTTTCCCCACATTCCTTTGCCTGCCATTTACCTCCTCCAGGGAATTGAGACTCAAAAGCTTTGGACAATTGCTCTGCATTTATCTTTCCATCCAAAACCTGCACCAGACCTGTAACCACTGTGTTGCTAAACCCCTCCACCTTCCTTCCTGTCTGTGCTACTAGAAGTTGAAGCCCATTTGCACCACACCCAGCTAATTTCAGTACTGGGAAGGGCTTGTTCAACATCCCACACCGTTCTGATATGTGAGCGTTTACCTTTCTACAGTTAATACAGAACAGTTCAACCTTGCATTCCTTAACTAGATGCCTTGGCTCATTGCACCTGAAACAGTTAGCAAGCTTAGACCCAGCAGAATCAATTTGATCTACAACCTTCCCCATCTTAGCATCCCCTTCAGATTTTGAACCTTGCGCACTGCCTGTCGAACCAGCACTGTTTGTTCTCTGCACATGACATAGCTTCTGCTTGCTATTACCTCCAAAACCCCCTCTACCACCCCTCCCATGCATAGATTGTTGCTGAAAATTCTGTTGCTGAAAATTCTGATTGAAACCCCCCTCTGAGAACGGCCCTCACCAGTGATTCTGATCCAGAGGAAACATACCAGGCGCAGACGGATTGAAGTTGGGGTTGGAATTGAAGTTCCCTTGTTGTGGATTGGTTCCAAAACCGGGGCCAAAGGCTTGGAAACCACCTGCATCAGGAAACTGCGGTGGTACATTGCCACGGCCTTCTCCCCAATTTGTCTGCCAATTCCCTCTCCCTCCCCCATCCGCACCATAGCCACCTCCCCGTACTCCCCTCCAATCTCCTCGCCCCCCTCCAGCCATCTCCTCCACAACACGACCAGGCGAGAACAGCTCCGCCGCCTCCTCAGTCGCAGGTGGGCGAACCTCTCGATCCTCTCTTGTTCTAGGGTTTGCGTCCACCCACAGACCACACAATATCTCCCGGACCGAACCTAGCGGTTCCGGTACAATTTCATGTCGCAAGCCCATTGGGCCTCTTTTAGATGGTAACCCATTAGGCCTCCTCCATTTTTTTCCTGAATTCTTTGTGACGTCATCAATGGCAGAAATCCTCCCTCCTCCGTTCTTCTCCATAGCTTCCGCAATTACTTGACCAATTGACGGAGCAGGGGGAATCGGAGGAAGTTTTACCCACGGAGTCGCCCCAAAAGGTGTAGCCCTCTTCATCGGAGAAGCAACGACGGCGCCAGGCACCCATTTGGTCCACACGGCTCGCCGTATTTCAATTGGCATCACCGTCGGTAGAACCACCTTGTGCGGCCGGAGAAAATGCATCTCATCGCAACCGGAATCACTACCATCCCCTATCTCATCAGCATCAGATTCCTCCTCTACTGCCCACCAAAACTTCCCGAATCCAAATCCCTTCTCGCTTGAGATTCCCCTGCTTCCAATGTCGGACTCCTCCGCAATTCCTCTGCTCGCAGCCTCTTCGTCAGACCCTCCTCTCGACCCTCGCTGCTCGGCTCCGCCATGGCCCTGCGCTCCTCGTCGGGGGCGCGCCGTGCCTGCGTCGCCCCGTGCCCGCCCCTTTCCATCCGCTCCTCCTCCATCCTCTCCCGCTGCTCCCAAGTCAGCGCTCCCGCTCGACGGAGTAGCCCCGGCGAAGTGGTGGCGAGATCGGAGTGGGGTGGTGGGAATCGCCATCGGCCCTCGGGCTGCTGGACCTGGACGTATGGTCACCATATAGCTGAATCCATGCACCGTACTCCCTCCACCCGGTTAAACTAAAACCATTCTCAGGTTTACACAACAAACACACGCCATGGGCAGTGCCCGAGCTCGAGGAGCGTGTTGACGTGGTCGAGTCCCGAACGATGCCAGACGGAAGTCACATTTGTCCATGCTAATGCCGCTGAACTAGAGAGGAGAGTAGGAGGAGATCAATTTCACTAGAGAGAAAATCACCGAAGAATGATATGACACATATGGTTCCGTCGTGTGGGCTCAAATCAACAACCCGGATTTGACCTGTTCAGTGAAATTCCGAATCAAATGGGCTTAAGGTTCAGAATAGATCGGGATTCGAAAGTTGCTGAATTTGAAGATTGAAAGTTTGAGATTCAATTTAGCTAAGCTCTACAAATTCAAGGTTTAATTTAGACTCTTTCCAAACGGAAAGGAGAACAATTACTTCTGCCAACAAACTCGTTCAAGTACATATACTCCGCAGCTCAAAAAATAAAAGGAAAACTGGAGATGGGCGACCACTCCACAAGCACGAAACACGCCTGCACTCCACCACTCCACCGGTAGCCAAGCTCCAGCTCCATGCCCGAATGCCTCGCATCGACTCCACCGCGCCCCTCTCACCGCTCCTCCTCCACCACCTCCACCACCTCCACCGCTCCTCCCTCATCGCCGACTTCGCGGCCGCAACGAAGCGCGTCAGAGCCGGAAAGCTCAGCCCTGTAGATGCACACAGGCTGTTCGACGAATTGCCACGCCAGGCCACCCCGGTCCCAGAGCACTCCCTGAACGACTTCCTGGCCGCCCTCGCCCGTGCATCGCCCTCCGCCGCCTGCAGAGACGGCCCCGCCCTCGCCATCGCCCTCTTCAAGCGCGTCTGCCGGGAAGAAGCCGCCGTTCCGCAGGTGGCTCCTTTCACAGATCGCACCTACCGCATCCTCGTGGAATGCTGCTGCCAGGCGCGTCGCCCGGACCTCGCGCTAGCCTTCTTCAGCCGCTTTCTCCGGAAGGGCTTGAGCTCAGACGAGGTTGTCGCCAACACCCTCCTCCGCTGCCTCTCAACCTCACCCGCCTCGCCACCATCAGAATTCTGGTCTCCCATCGCCGCGTTTTCAAAAGCCACGGAGCGTGTCCGAGCTGGGATGCTCAGCCCAGAAGACGCACACCACATGTTCGACAAATTGCTGCGGCAGGCCATCCCGGTCCCAGGGCGATTCCTGAATGCCTTCCTTGCCGCGCTCGCCCGTGCACCGGCCTCCGACGCCTGCAGAGATGGCCCCGTGCTCGCTGTGGCTCTCTTCAACCGCATGTACCAGGAAGAAGAAGGCCCGCAGGTGGCGCCTATTTCAATCCACACCTACAATATCCTTATGGACTGTTGTTGTCACGCACGTCGCCCAGACCTAGGGCTCGCCATCTTCAGCCGCCTCCTCAAGACGGGTCTGAAGACAAACCAGATCACCGCCAGCACCTTCCTCAAGTGCCTCTGCTACGCAAAACGCACAGATGAGGCCGTGAACGTGCTGCTTCATAGGATGTCCGAGCTTGGCTGCGCACCTAATGCCTTCTCATACTCCATTGTTCTGAAGGGCTTATGTGACGATGGCAGGAGCCAACAGGCGCATGAACTTCTGCAGATGGCGGTGAAAGAAGGAGCTGCCTGCTCCCTCGACGTGGTGGCATATACCACGGTAATCGACGGCTTCTTGAAGGAACGCAGAGTAAGCAAGGCGTGCAATCTATTCCATGAAATGGTACAGCAAGGGGTTGTGCCCAATGTGGTGACTTATACCTCGATTATTGATGCACGGTGCAAGGCCGGAGCAATGGACAAGGCAGAGTTCGTCCTTCGGCAGATGGTTGATAATGGCGTACAACCAAATAAAGTGACATATAATACCATGATCCATGGTTACTCCTCTCTGGGCCGGTCGAAAGAGGCAGATAAAATGTTTGGAGAAATGATAACCCGTGGTCTTGTACCAAATATCCTTCCTTCAACTCGTTAATCACTTCTCTTTGCAAGCACGGAAGACGCAGGAATTTTTCATTCCATGACTGCCAAGCGCCACAAACCTGATTTCTTCACGTACTCTATTCTGCTTCATGGGTATGCCACTAAAGGAGGCTTTCTTGATATGATTAATTACTTTAATCAGCCAGTTGCCATCTTCTCAACATATTGATTGATGCATATTCTAAATGTGGAATGATGGTTGAAGCTATTCTCTATATTTTCTGATATGCCGGAGCACGGAATGGGTCCTGATGCATTCAACTATTCCACTGTAATAGCTTGCAGAATGGTAGGCTGTCTGGTTCTACGGACAAATTCAGTCAGATGTTTGCTATGGGGGTACAACCAAACACAGCTGTTTATCAGTTTTGCCAGATGGTGAACGGAGGTATTTCTTGTCCTCATGTGTGTGTTCTTCAGTTCAATAATTAATAATCTATGGAAGGAAGGAAAGATTATGGATTCACTCGATATCTTTGACTTGGTTATACACATTATTGAGAGGCTTGATGTTATTATGCATAGTCGGCAATATAGAGAAAGCATTTGGAGATTTTTTGGGGCAGATGGTAAAGAAAAATTTACAGTGATGTTGAGATGCAATACAGATAATGGAGAACCCTGGAACTGGTTACATAATTTTGGAGGTTGGTTGCTCCTTCTGCTTTCTAAACGTGGCATGTTTGTTCATTTGTTTGTGGGCCAATCCCTTGAGAAACCAATATATTTTCTTATCTGGTTGCAGGATGAGTACTTTCTTGATTGAAGTAGAGTAAGATTTTAACATATGTGCTTATGTTCTCCATGTCAAGTATCGAAATTCGTTCTTGTCACTGCAATATTAGTACAGGAAACGTGTATTTGCATGGCATAGGAACTAATGTAAGCAAATGAACCTACCTGGATTGTAAGGCATGGGCGACTGAAAATCCCTATTCGCAAGCTTAAGAATATTAGCCAGATGATTAGCATACTCATGAGGCATATGATGGAATTGTATTCCTGTATAATGTCAAAAAAATTAGACTAGAAGCCTATAAGGTGAACATGCTTGTCTCAGAATGAATTTTATTATAAAACAATTATTCATTGTGCAGCAAGAAAATACAACACACTCGCAGTGCAATAAAATCATGATATTTTCTTTGAGTAACCATTACAATCCTAATAATCATCTTGCTACCTTGCAATTAATGTTCTGAGCAACAAAGGCACGGTATTAGTTGTTTCAGATGCTCCAGTTCGGCAGGCATAGACTTATATGCGTTTGACATGATCATACGATGGGCCAGCTTCTGTTCTTGTGCGCTGTTTCCTAGATCTTCAGTTAGACACTTCTAACAAATTCACATTTTGTCTAGTATGGTTCAACTGTACAAGTTATGGACCTGTGGCTCGATCATAGTAGTTGCTATTTATGTGCTAGACTGATCGTGAGAAACAATATCTTTTCCTGTGGATAAGAATAAATTGCTCAATATAATCCTTTCCTCCCTCTAATCTGGAATTGTTCTCTGTTAATTGTTAACTGATTTCATGGGAAGTTCCATGTTGTTGATATTATTAGTCCATCTTGATCAGCTACTCGTAACTCCAAAAGGTGAAGGGTAAGTGTAAAACACTAAAACTCTCGCTAGCTGTATCATTCTACTTACGACCTAACATAGTGTACATTTAGAAGTAGTTTTCCTCTATGCTAGCTACTACCCTTTTGTCTGGTGTATTTTTGCTTTAAGAGTGGTTCGTGTAGTCTTCCGGGTAGCATACGGAAATGGGTTGGTGGATGAAGCACCCATGGAGATTCTGGAAACAAGAAGGATGTAAATCTAGAATATTCTGCTATGAGCCTATGATTGTCTGGGTATGTATCTAAATGTGCAACCTCTGCTGAAAGTCATGCTTTGGTGCAGCCTCATGCATCACACAGTGATTCGACCTGCAAGCGTAAGGGGATCGAGCATTTGGAGCTGTCAGCAATGTTCAAATCCGGGACAATCTCCTCGTCCACATCTCCACTAAGTGGAAGGGTGAACTGGGGGAAGAATCAGGAGCCTGCCTGCCCATGCAGAGGAACTGGGATTGGGTAATTTTCAAAGCAGGGGCCCTCTTGGTATGTCTCCTTGCCAGCTTCTGCAAGAAGACTTCCTCTTTTGTGAAACTCGTGGTCGAAGTACCAATGAGCTCCAATTCTAAAGTTTCTATGTTCGCGTTTTTAAATTGTTAAAGCAATGCTCGTACTGCAGATGGTAAACGGAACCTGGGCTTCAGTACAGAAGGTGCAAACCTCCCCTGAAAATTGTACAGAAGATGTCACCATACTGTAGTTTCCCCTTAGTTTGTGCATTTTCATATTCGCAAGTGAAGCTTTCGAATGAGAAAGAATTCCTGGACGCAGAAACTAACCACTAAGAATGAGGAAATGGGAACGAAATGGATCTCATCTCTAGTGTCACATTTATAAAATAAATAAATTCTGGGGGGTCAATCTCAGAATGTCACCTAAATGTCGAGGCATCACATTTTCATTCTCTGAAGAAACCACAGAGTTCAGCTCTGAACTATACAGATGCAGCATACGGTCGGTGGCGCCTGGCATCCAGGATTGTGTTGCTGATCAACCCCATCCTGGCAGGGTTCGGGTCAAGAGAGAAATCATCAGCAACGTGTTCATCGATCAGGTACGAATTACCTCTTGCATGACGGCTATGGGGCGGCTTCCTTTCGAATTGCGGCCATCAAATGGCACATGGAAACCAGCTTTTGACCAGGTACGCTCAGCGACGAGGGTCCACGCGGCCTCAAATATTCGCAGACTTTCAATTTGAAATATTCTCATCAATCATAAGCAAAGCATCTTACAGAGTGAAGGCGTAATTCCAAAAAAAAAAAATCAGGCATAGGTCTCCAGCTAGAGTAAATAGGCCAAGTTATCTGGAGTGAATTGAGAAGCAATAATTCAGCATATGACATCACTATTTTATGTTTAATCGAACACACGGTTTTTTTAGAGTTATAAATGCACTGGTGGTCCCAATTCTTTCATGCGGTGTCATTTAGGTCCCAATTTTTTTAAAATGCACGTCTAGGTACCAATTCTTTTTTAAGTTGTTCAAATGAGGTCCTAATTTCGTCTGACCAGCACTGACCGGCCTGCGTGTCACTTTGACCATTGACACGTCGATAGTGGGCTCGAGGAGACCAAACGGTCGGACGCGGATGTATGCAAATGCCCTCTTCGGTCATTTTTCTTCCATATCTTGGTCCTGTTCTCTCCACCTCCCTGTTTCACGATTCTAAAGGGGACAGGCGGCAGAGGCATATCTGCGGCAAGATGGGTGTTGGTGACTGGCAGCGGGTGTGCGACGGCGGGCTACAGCGACAGGCCGCCGCGAGGGCATGGCACCAACGGCAGCATCCCCGTAGGTACAAGGCTGCGGGAGAGGAGGTACAACCTTCGATGGAGCCGTTGGAGCCGGCGAAGATGCCTTCTTTGCGGGCCGCTTCGTCATAGATGAGCTTCTGGTGCCAGACATGGCTCACGGGAGAGATGGGGAAGGAGAAGAATACCTACGGAGTGGACAATGAGAGGGTACGGGATTATAAGGGCTTAGATGCAAAAATTTCTAACGGCCAGTCACGGGAAAACTCCTGCCAGACGACCACTGTCGACGTGCCAATTGTCAAAGTGCACGCATGCCAGTCAACACTGGTCAGACGAAATTAGGACCTCAGTTGAACAACTTAAAAAAGAATTGGGATCTAGATGTGCATTTTGAAAGAATCGAGACGTAAGTGACACCGCGGGGAAATAATTGGGACCGCCATTGCATTTAACTCTTTTTTTTTACTTATATATAAAGCATGAAAACATCATTTCTGAAATGTTTGTATGCAACAAGTGATAATTTAGTGAAGCAAAATAATACTTTTTTCAAAGAAATGTATTTTTTACACTAACTTGTCCTAGCTACCATCGTGTCAAGAGAGAGAGAACTTAAGCTGATGCAGCGAGAATCCCATGTCTCATGTCCAGTACAACACAGGGACCGAGCTGGGCTCCTAGCTGCATACCACACCACCTCTGCTCCAACACGAATGCCATGCCTCATGTCCCGCCTCTGCTCCACCTCCACCACGCCGATGCCCCGCCTCCTCCTCCGCCTCTCCTCCTCCTCCACCTCGCGCCCCTCACGCTGCTGGGATCCCCGTGCCGCCTTTGCCGCGGCCACGGAGCGCGTCCGCGCCGGGACGCTCAACCCGACGGACGCGCACCAGCTGTTCGACGAATTGGTACGCCAGGCCAGCCCCGTGCCCGAGCGCTCCCTCAACAATTTCCTTGCCGCGCTCGCCCGCGCTCCGTCCTCCGCCGCTCTCAGTGATGGACGCGCCCTCGCCATCGCCCTGTTCAACCGCGTATGCCGAGAAGAGGCTGCCCTGCAGGTGGCGGCTCCCACACTCTGCACCTACAACATCCTCATGGACTGCTGCTGCCGTGCTCGTCGCCCCGACCTAGGGCTTGCCTTCTTCGCCCGCATCCTCAGGATGGGCCTCAAGACAAACGAGTTCACCGCCGCCACCCTCCTCAAGTGCCTGTGCGACGCAAAACAGATAGATGAGGCTGTCAACGTGCTGCTTCATAAGATGTCCGAGCTTGGCCTTATGCCTAGTGCGTTCTCATACAACATAGTTCTTAAGGGATTATGTGAAGATAGCAAGAGCCAGCGGGCGCTTGACCTGCTCCAGATGATGGCACATGGAGGTGGCTGCTCCCCCGATGTGGTGGCGTATAGCACCGTCATCCACGGCTTCTTTAAGGAAGGGGAAGTAAGCAACGCGTGCGATCTGTTCCATGAAATGAGGCGGCAAGGGGTTGTGCCTAATGTGGTGACATACAACTCGATTATTGATGCACTGTGCAAGGCCAGAGCAATGGATAAGGCAAAATTGTTCCTCCAACAGATGATTGATGACAGTGTTCGACCCAATAAAGTGACATATACTAGCATGATACATGGATATTCCACTTTGGGCCAGTGGAAAGAGGCAACAAAAATGTTCAGAGAAATGACAAGCCAGGGTATTATACCAGATATTGTTACTTGGAACACGTTTATGTCCTCCCTTTGCAAGCATGGAAGAAGCAAAGAAGCTGCAAATATTTTCGATTCCATGATAGCGAAGGGCCACAAACCTGATATCTTCTCTTACTGTATTCTGCTTCACGGGTATGCTACTGAAGGATGCTTTGTTGATATGATTAATCTCTTTAATTCAATGGCAGGCAATGGTATGGTAACCGGCCTTCGCATTTTCAACATATTAATTGATGCATATGCTAAACATGGAATGATCGAAGAAGCTATGAACATACTTACCGAAATGGGGGTACAGGGAGTGAGTCCGGATGTATGCACCTATTCGACTGTAATAGCTGCACTTTGTAGAATGGGCAGGCTGGCTGATGCAATGGATAAATTCAGTCAGATGATATCCGTTGGAGTACAACCAGGCGCAGTTGTTTATCACTCCCTAATTCAGGGTTTTTGTACACATGATGATTTGGGGAAAGCAAAGGAGTTGGTTTCTGAAATGGTGAACAAAGGTATTCCTCGTCCTAACATTGTTTTCTTCAGTTCAATAATGAACAATCTGTGCAAAGAAGGAAGGGTTGTGGATGCACACAATATTTTGGACTTCATTGTAGACATAGGTGAGAGGCCTGGTGTCATTACGTTTAATTCACTAATTGATGGATATTGCTTAGTCGGCAAGATGGAGAAAGCATTTGGAGTACTTGATGCCATGGTATCATTTGGCATTGAGCCTAATGTTGTTACATATACTACACTTATTAATGGCTATTCTAGAAATGGAAGGATCGATGATGGGGTGACCCTGTTCAGGAAAATGTTGCGTAATGGAGTTAAACCTACAACTGTGACATATGACATCTTACTGGATGGGTTATTCCGTTCTGAGAAGAGAACTGTTGCTGCTAAGAAAATGTTCCATGAGATGATCGAAAGTGGAACAAACGTGAGCATTTCCACATACGCCATAATTCTCGGAGGACTTTGTAGAAACAATTGCATTGACGAAGCAATTGTCCTATTCCAGAAATTAGGTGCAATGAATGTAAAGTTCGATATTGCAATATTCAATACCATGATTAATGCATTGTTCAACGTTCATAGAAGAGAAGAAGCTCAAGATTTGTTTGCTGCAATACCAGCCAATGGATTGGTACCTAAAGCTTCTACCTACGGAGTAATAATAAAAAATCTTCTAAAAGAAGGATCAGTGGAAGAAGCTGATCATATGTTTTCATCAATGGAGAAGAGTGGTTGTGCTCCCAGCTCTCCTCTGATAAATGATATCATCAGAAAATTGCTGAAAAAAGGCAAGATCGTCAAGGCGGGAAATTATTTGGCTAAAGTTGACGGAAAGAGCATCTCACTTGAAGCTTCAACTACTTCGTTGATGATGTCTCTATTTTCAAGGAAAGGGAAGCACCAGGAAGAAATAAAATTGCTCCCTGCAAAATTTCAGTTTTTTTCGATGGATTCAGTTGAGTAGTTGATGACACCATATGAGCTTAACACTTCTGATTCCATAAGGCCCTGATGTCAGTATAAGAAATCACAAGAATGTGAAATATCTTCAATTCTTGTGATCTTCGGCGGTGAGGAATGGGAGACCAAGTAACTTAACATGAGGGGTTGTCATCCAAACTATAGCTTGTGTTCATTCTTGACTTCCTTGACCCAGGTTGGTGGTGAAAAAATGTACATCAAAACAAGTAACGGTGAAATGATAGAACTATCACCAAAATGTACCTTATTATCATCTTATTAGGTTATCAAATTGATTTCTCAAGTGGATATAATGCATTCTCACTATTTTCAACGTCGCTAGACCTGGATATTTTTTTTAATAACTTTGCTACTGTACTTTAGTTGACTAGTTTATGGTACTTGTTTGAATTTGGTATAATGTCACTTTCTTTGATGTATTGTTTGGATAAAAAAATTGTTATTGTTTTCATCTGAGATATTTTGTACGAAAAGATTCGACATTATCATGTTACCGTTTTAATGATCTGAGAGTAAACCTGGTGTTCTCCTTTTTCTTCTGCTTTTCATATGAGTTATTTTGTTTATTTTTTTCATCTGAGATCTCAGATGTTTTTGAGGGAAAATTCTGAGATTACCATGTTTTCGTTTTATGGATCTGAGAGTAAATCTGGTGTGCTTCTATTTCTTCTGCTTTTCATGTGAGTTATTGTGCCTCGCTCCATCTCTTATGTGCTAATACATTGAACTGACTTATCGCCTATATCCATTTGCCTGCAGCTGTGCTCATTTAACAGACCTGTGAAGAGAACCATTTCGTCTGTGGTGACATTGATGAATAACATATGAAGATTAGTCTCCATATATATTTTCAGGGCACGTAAGCCTCTTTGGAGAACACTCAAATATTTCCATATCAGTCATATTTTTGCTTTCTTCACCAGTGACTATTCGGCCGATGGAAGATCAAATTATGAGACGATATATGAGAGTTGGCCATGCCGTTTCGAAGATTGCAATCAAGAATCATCTTTCCCATACATGTGGTGGACTGAGCCCTCATGGCTGTGGTACAAGGTGCGGAAACATCAGCATAATCTGCCAGAACCAAGACATTTTACACCTCCTTGGATTAAAGGAATGGCAATCCTGGGTGGTGATTGACCTTTCCAATTTTGTTATGTAATATACCATTGCATGCATACTTGGAAGTAGCTCGTCTGGAGAAAATTTTGATGCTTACATTATCAAATTTTGATTCAAGAAAGTACCTTGTGTACATGTGAATTATTCCTGAAATTTCATCCATGTCTCTCTCAATGTTGTCGATGCAGATCAGACATACACACTTGAAGAAATGCAATTCAGTCGAAACAAAGTTTAAAACTCACACACTTCCTTTATGCCTTCTGGAAGCAACTTATAACACTCAGAGCGCAGGGACATTTCCGCAGCATTTTTCTTAAAAGTTAAAAGCAATGTTCTTCCTGCAGATGTTTAGAGCATCTCGAACAGAAGCGCTAAATATGGCTTGCGCGGAAAAAACCGTCACTTTAGCACGCGTGGGGCGAAAAGCAGCGCTCCAGCAGCCGTGCTATAATCACCCGCGTGGTAAAAAGGGACCATCGTGCTGGGAAAAGATGCATCGCGTGCGGTGTATTTTGCACACCCGCTCTAGCGCGCTAGGTGAAGAGAAACTGAGCGCGCGAATCCAACCACCGACATGAAACCTCCCGCGTCCGTCCTCCCCCCGCCCCCGCGCGGCCGCCGGCGAAATTCCTTCGATGGATGGCCCCGCCGACATCCCCGCAACCCCTACGTACAGCCGCGCCCCCTCGGCCGCCGCTGCCGCCGCAAACCCTAGCGCGGGGTTGACCGGAACTACACCACCCCCAAGCATCGCCATCGCGCGCCAATGTGTCCAATACGAACACCAAATATCTATTAGAGTTGCTCCAATGTGTCCAATACGAACACCAAATATCTATTAGAGTTCCTTTACAGACTAACCTCGCCAAGGTAACGTAGTACAGGTTGAGCACAGAATCAGGGGCGAAGCTCCCCTTAGGGCAAGGTAGGGCGGTCGCCCTACCTTGATGTTTTGTGAAAATTTAGATGCATGTCTTTTCTGAACATTTTGAATGGTCTTGCGTCGAAAATAGACACCAAACAGAAAAGTTATGCTTGTTTTATTGAACACTGTATAAAATTATTTCCGAACCGAAAACTATTAGCTTTGTGTCATGTTAGATTTAGTGTGAATAAGTTTGTTTGTCTTATAGAGATTTCTATGAGGATTTCTCTGATTATGAGCATGAGAATATACAAGATCGGTTTATCTAGTCATTATTCATACGAAGAGAATTGAATATTTCAGAGTTTGTCTTGGTATTACAAGCCTATCTAAAAAGATGGTAGAACTTGAAAAGTAAATCATGTTTTCTACAACTTACTGCCTCATTGAGTTGGCATTGCTTTACTAATGGTGACGGCAAAAAATTAAAGGGTCTTCTCAGCTATGAAGATCATCAAGATTAAGTTGCACAACAAGATGTTTGATGATTGGCTTACTGATTTGATGGTGTGATGCATCGAGCGAGAGATATTCAAAGTGTTTATCTTGGTACAATTAGGAAATAATATTTTTTTTAAAGTAGAGCTTTGCCATTGCCTAGGATTTTGACAGTATTAAAGCTTCATTATCGTTACTATATTTGTAGTTCTACTTCTATTTAAGACATTTCTATTATCATTGTACTAAATAATTATGCTTGACATCATATTATCATATAGAACATTAATGTGTATAGAATTTTTTATTTTTTATATATATTTTTTTAAAAGTTCGCCCGACCTTAAAAAAAAAGGAAAACGCTAGTGTACAGCCGGGGGATCGCGTGTTCACGTCCTCCGCCTCCGTCGTGCGCCACGCGTCCACTTTTTTTGGGAGACTGCCACGGTGTGGGGTCCACCACTACTATCTTATCTCCTCATCTCGTTTCTCATCCACTCGTTTTTCCTTTTACTTTTTCTTTTCTCTCCCTCACCGATTCCGTCTACACCAAATTCCCTCGGCACCACCACACGCCGCCATGGCTTTTTCTCCACCGTTGCTGGCTTGCTGCAAGGCACGCCGCCGCTGCAGCAAAAGGGGAAGCGGCGCGGCGATGGTCGTCGATAGTAAAAGAAGAGGGAGTCCGCATTGCACGAAGCCATGCCGCCGGTGCTGCGAGCGACGTTTGGCAGTACGGCGAGGCGATATTACGCGGAACCGAGCGTAGACTGGCCAGCGTTGCTCCATGCGGCGTTCGGTTGTGCTAAACATGATTGGTGACGCTGCTCGCAGCCGCCAACGGCGTTGCTCCGTGCGGCATCCGACTATGCTACAAAGGATTGGCAACCCTGCTCTCGGCCGCCAGCAGCGTTGCTCTGGCGTCCGGTTGTGCTACAAAGGATGGGCGACGCTGCTCCTGCTGTCAGCGGCGTTGCTCCGTGCGGCGTCCGGTTGTGCTACAAAGGATGGGCGACGCTGCTCCTGCCCGCCAGCGGCGTTGCTCCGTGCGGCGTCCGGCTATGCTACAAAGGATGGGCGACGCTGCTCCCGGCCGCGAGTGGTGTAAGGTGTTGCTACTGCCCGTCAGCGGCGGTGCTGCTAGCGGAAGTTGGCGATGCTATCATGGGCGGTCTTTGGTGCTGTCAGCAGGAGACCCGGGATGCTGCTAGGGCTCCGGCGGTGCTACTCGCCGGAGTTGAGGATGCCACAAAGGGGTGGAGGGTGATGCTCCCAGCGAACGCTGCCGATGCTACCCGCGAAGGGCGGAGGAGGTGCAAAGGAGGTACGGCGGAGCTGCAAGCAATAGTCGACGGTTCTGCAAGCGGCTGAGTGAAGGAGCTGTTTATGGTAGACGCCGATGCTCTCAGCGTTCATCACCGATGCTACATGTGGAGGGCGGCGATGCTATGGTGTGTGCTGGTGCTACGAGGACCAGTCGTCGAAGCTACATGGAGCAGGCGGTGCTGCAAAACGCCACGGTCGCCGCAAGTTTTTTCTCTGGCGACGCTACGCGGGGTGCAGCGGATTGTTTTGCTTTTTTTAACCACCGGATGCATTTTATTGGTGAGGCTGGCTCCACCCATGTGAGGGGACGAAAGCGACATCCGCACCTGGTGAACCGGTACAAATTTAATGGATGTGATCTGCCTGATCGAACGGTTCGCGAGCCGGAGGATACTAGCGCAGGATCGTCCGGGGGACGCCTAGCGCTGCCCTAAAAAAATCATCCTTCGCCACTGGCACAGATGCTTAAGCTGAATGGGCTCCTTGTTAAATGCCCTCCATTGCCACCCTGCACAAACCTTCAAAAAGATTCGTCGCACGGGCTCATACCGGATTGAGCCACCGTGTGTGATAGGTTGCCGGAGCGCAAACGGGCCGAGCCTCACAGCGCATCATGTTGGACCGGGCCTGAGTGAGACCACAGATTGGCAGCCCATTTTAGATCACACACTCGCAGACTCGCGTCCGGAAGAAAAAATGCACAGTCGTACTGTCGCACGGCCACCTGAGCTCCTCCACTCCACACTACGTCACGGCTGATCTACCGGGGCACTTCAAAGTGCCCCTAAAAGTCGGTCGGTTGCCCCTAATGAGTTTTAAGGGCACTTTTTCAAGTGCCCAATATACTGGTGCCTCTAAAGACTTTAGTGGCAGTTCGTTAAAATGCCCCTAAAACTTACCATTTAGAGGCATTTTAGCAACTGCCCCGACAAGTTTTAAGGGCACATTGCCAATGTGCCCCAAAAAGTTTTAAGGGCACTTTGCATTAGTGCCCCGAAAAGTTTTATGGGCAACTTCAAATAATGCGCCAAAACTATTAGAGGCATTGTTCAAAAATTCTACAAATTCTATATTTGAATCATCTAAATATTACACGTGATTCACAATCCATAAGATGTGCAATACAAAATCCATAATATGTGCAATCATAATGGACACAATATGAAATTCATCAACATGAACATTCAAGCCAGCGTAGTTTCACTGGACACAAACAGCCAACAAGCAACTACAAGCTGGACACAAACGACCACGGGACACAAGATGGTTGAACATTCAACCAACTACAAGCAAAATGCACACTGGCAATATCCTAAGCAACTGTCATATCTCAGTTAGACATCCAAGCAACTACAAAACCTGAACACTGGAAATATCCTGAACACCTATAGCATCTGGACACCTGGTACCACCTGTAGCTTTATCAACATAATGAACACCTGGTAACATCACCTGCAGGCCATCTGGTACCATCAACATATTGAGATTCTCAACCATCTGGTACCACCTGCACCACCTGCCAAACGGAAGTACTTCTAGAAGAGAAGCAATGATAAGCCAATGAAAAAACGATGGCATGCAAAAGCATAACACAAGATCTTGTCTCACTAGCTTTGGGTATTCTCCTGGTGTAAGAGTACAGCTACTTAAGTAATGTAGTAGCATTGTCATATAGCTACAAAACATAATAGAGTACCATAACAAGCATATAGTTACACTAAGAGTTTAATGTTGCTGCACGCATCACAGCAAGGACAAGTACAACTACTTAAGGACAAGTACAACTACTTAAGTAATGTAGTAGCATATTCATCATACAAACACAGGCCGTTATTTTTGAACACTTGAATCAAAAGGATACATAATAGGAATTCAGTGAAGTTCTAGATAGGAATTTTACAGTGTCTACTTTGAAAGAAAAAAAGAAAAAAGGGTCAAATTCTTGGTGCTAATAAAATTTCCAGTGTATTAAAACTACTGATCAAGAGATCTGATAATTAAAGTGTTCCTAGTGTTCCCAATAAAATTGCACACCATCTCTGTATCCTCCTCCACATGAACAACTAACAACAGCAGGAACTAAAGCTACTTGATCGATGAAGTTGTTACAAGTAAATGCATGAGTATGCAAGTTTGCTACTGGTTTTAGTTTGTTAGGTGATTTTAGTTTGAGTCGCACAATAGAAGGTAACAAATCAATACTTCAATATGTAAACTCTTCTCCAAGGACATACATGGATCAGAGCCCAGGAACCCAAATTAATTTTCCTCCTTGTGAGATTACCAGAGAATATCAAAGCTAAAACAATCAAACAGAGAAACTAGAGGTCGACATGATGGTATATCATCTTCTTCAACATGTATTTATAAAACCAAACTTGCAGCAAAGACAAAAACATGCTCGTGGAAGAGAGCAAAATTAATTCTCACTAAAATGAACACCAACTCATATTCATGTTCTCATCTGTCAATAGAGTTTATCCAGAGAAATTGCAAGCTTAAACCAACAAAACCAACAATAACAGATTTGCTGGATAATTTTTTTATTCCCGTGCACAAAATTATTGTAAATGGATTCCAGGTAGAAATATTGATCATCAGAGTTCAAGTAATCCAAGATTAATTTTAGGAAAAAAGTTAACTCCTACGAGTATAATTACTAAACCTAACCTCCAGGCTCGAAGGCCGACTCACAGCACATCACGACGACTGGATCGCAGAGCATGGGAGATGGATAGGGGAGAGCCGAGGAACTACCTGACCATAGACACCTAGTGGCCGAGGTAGTCGTAGTCGAGCAGCAGCATAAACACCACCACGCCACACCCCAACACTAGCCCAAGAGCACCACAACACCACCAGTACGTCACCGGGAGCCGCTGGAGACCTGGAGGCGCTCGACGGCGTCGGGTCGAAGGAGCATGGCCGCAAAGAGGAGGCAAAAGCACCACCATCGGGCAGCGGCAGTGGCCACCACACGATCACGCCAAACCGCACGGCAACGAAGTGGCGAGTAGGAGCAGGATCACGAGGGGTTCAAACGTTGATGTCAGTTCGAACTTAAATGTATTCTTCCAGTTACAGCACCTGTGTGGTATAAATTAATAAGCAGAAACAAGCAAATTATAATGAAGTAAGATACAAGGATTAAAGTGCAAAATCTGCCACTCCAAACTACAAGGATTGTATTACAAACATGCCAACTTTATCTTGGTCTATCTTTGTCCCGCGCATCTTTCTTTTTTCTTTTCTACTACTAAGATAAATTTAACTAGTTAATACAGGTAGTCACTTGCTCATACTCAACCCATACAAATTCCATGTAGCAATCACATCGCATCTAACTATCTCCAGTAGGCTTATAACATTGTAGTCAAATAATCAATAGTTCAAGAATAGCATGTCTATAATGAAAGTACACCAGGATAATGACAATGGATAAATATTTACTTCTAGACACTAATCTTTTTGTGAAGATTCATTATGCCAATATAACAATTCTCTGAGTATGACTTGGATACAACCATAATTCATATTAAAACTTGAACCATAATTATGAGCAAAATAATGTTTCCAAATATTAGACAATGAGTCATTGATGAGAAACCAAATTATTCTTCCACGTGACAACAATTCTAGACATGAGTAATATTATTTGATAAAAAACACAGTTTAGCTTGCAATATTTAGCATGGAGCACAAGCCTGAACCTAGTGCAATTGAACAGAGCTTTACCAACATGTAACAATATGAATGAATAATTGAGTAGACTTGAAGCAACATCCCACGGATTTAGGGGAGACTGGAAATGGCACTAGAGTACTTAATCAGATTGAAAGTACACTACTCCATGATTGTACTCATGTTCGGAGTGCACTACTCCATTTACCAAAAACACATTTGAACTACTACATGGGACTACAACACTGAACTACTCATGGGGATATAGTCATAACATGAACACTGGGTTTAAAGAGAGTTGCACTAGGTTCATTGGTCACTGAATAAACTTTACACTAAAGCTGCAACCCTCTTGCTATGTGTACAAGTACATGATCTGCCCCTGCCTCAGTTTGCCACACCTCGTTATTAATTGGAGGGAAAAGCTAGATCATTTTGCCACCTGGTTAACTGAATTAAGTTGCTACTGCATCTAAAGAACCATATAGGGTTTTAGACTTTCATGTCATAAAACAAACTATGCACTTCTGCAGTAACCAACTACACTGTAGGGTACAGATAACCTTGTAATGTATTGCATTGCAGATAATTTTTAAGGCGATCATATCATCTCACCACGTTCTTGTCGCGTAGGAATCGAGAGGACGGACAGCACAATAAGGAGCAGAGGAGGCAGTACCTTGTCACAATGCATGGTAAGATCCGAGCAATGGCTCAGCTAAGCAATAGCACAAACACTTGGTGAGCAACCAGTTATCCCTAAATCACGGTTCAATTAAACTTGTGAGATGCTTGCGATAGGTATAGATGAACGATGTTTAGGGTCCATGGAAGGATGTACGGCTCACCTGCGCGGCGATTTGGTAGTGGCGGCCAATGGTGGTCTGCTTCAATGGAGCCTCGCGGGGCAACATCTGGGCGCGAGATCTCCGCTGTGGCGCATCCGAGGGGAGCGGAAGAGCTCAAACCTCGCTGCGGTGACGGTGGCGGTGGAGGTCCCGTAGAGAGAGGTCGAGGAAGGCGTAGTAAACACGACGCAGCACGTTGAGGAGGCGCACGGGTAGACAAGTAGGCGACGAGCCTCCCTCTCGCGCGGGCCATCGACGTAGCAGATGGCGAGATCATCGGCGCCGAGCCAACGGGCGTGGCTAGGGTTAGGTTCCACGGGAGGAGGCGCCAGTGGGTGCTGCGGCGGCCGGCCTCGCCCGTGGCTTTCCTGGCTCCGGGTGCTCCGTCCTAACCTCCGCCACCAACACCGACGCCAGAGGCCCGCGTCCTCCTGCTCCGATTCACGGCAGCGATGGCCGCTCGCCGCCCAGGCCTCAGCGCGGGCGCGTGGTCGCCCGTCCTCCTCGGGCTCACCTTCTATGCGGCCTGGCCCGGCGAGACCTCCTCCCCTGCGGGGGAGCCGCCCTCCGCCGGAAGATCGCCGGCACAGGGCGCACACGGTGGCGGCTGACGGGATCAGGTGTGGATGGCGTCGGGTCAACGCTAATCCCCTTCCCTCGTCCGCAGGCGCTATATCAACGCGAGTTCTATTCCGACTCGCCTGCACGTTTTGCACCATGGGCCGGCCCAAGTTCGATCGTAGGTTCTGGCTTCCTATCACAGGTTTCATTGGGTGCGTCGCAATTTGCAAGTTCGATCGTAGGTTCCTCTCCTCAAAAAAAAAAAAGTAGGTTCCTTTTCCCGTTCATTTTTTTCCATTGTTTTTCCTTTCTTTTAATTTCACTTTCACTTAGTTTTTTAAGGTTTCCGTTGTTTCTTTTGTTTTTTGGGTACTATATTAATATATTTATATTTCTTTTTTTTGTATAGCTTTTTCTCTTGTTATTTTCTAGAATTGCGTAAATATAAATATTTGTTTAGTACTATGAACACTTCTTACTTGCTTGTTTGGTAATATGAATATATTTATGTTTGGTTCATCATTATTTTGCTTCACAATTATTTTAGGTTCATTCAGATCTTAGTTCCTTTTTGGATCAGTATTACTTTTGGTTCGCCGTTATATTTGGTTCACTATTATTATGAATATATTTTAAATCTGAACGATATTTCAAAAAAACAAAATTTAAAATCTGAACTATTTTTGAAAATTTACATTTTTAAAATGTCTTTTCAAATATGAACCATTTTCAAAATGAACAATTTTCAAATATAAATCATTTAAAAATATGAACCATTTTCAAAAATCTATTTTTGGTTCACCATTAATTTCGGTTCATCCGATTTTTTTGTTCACTATTATTTTCGTTCATCCGAATTTTGGTTCTTTTTTATTTATTATTATTTTTGGTTTGCCGGTATTTTTGGTTACCCGAATTTTTGCTTCATTATTATTTTCGGTTCGCCGGTATTAAAATTTGCTACGTGGGGGCTTAGATGGTGGAGCGTGGGTCTGAAAGGGTGTCGTACCGAGCGGGTGTGGCGGCGGAATTTCTTCTTTGCAATCTGGAAAAGTATCAACACACAAAAAAATAGGAGACGTAAGAATTAAGAGTTGGTTCGTTGGGTGGTCTGTTCAGTCTGTTCCCTTAAAACACCGATTAGTCATGTGAAGTGTATGATTAATTCGATATACGGTTGATTTTATTTGCTTCATCTCTTCTCTCTCTTTTTATATTAGTGGTAATTAGTCCAAAAGATATGATCTACTTTAACTGTTTTCCAAAATGCACATGACTACCTACAGATTTCCGGCTAGCTAGCATGCGTCTCTTTCTATGTTTGTACAGCGCTCCAGTTTTTTTACGTAACGTACATGGATTGTTAATGTAAATTGTCTGTGTTTGCTTATCACTTTTGGGGGCAATTTGATTTTGTGCACCAAAAGCTATAATATTTGGATCGATCGACGGTATATATATATATATATATATATATATATATATATATATATATATATATATATATATATATATATATATATATATATACGGTCCAGATCTAAAGGAATACGGGCCGGCCGGAGCTAGGGTTCCGGTGACCGGCGGCGCGCGGCGGCGACGCGTCGGCATGCGACGTTCTCGACGATCGGTGGTGCTCCAGGACGCGCGGATCTCACCTGCGTGATCAGCGTGACGCGGCGATGTCGGTGGCGAGGGGTGGTGCTCCGGGGCGGTCTCCTTCTCCGGTGATTGCTCGCCGGAGTTGCGTACAGCGGCGGCCCGAGGCGTGCGTGGACGGAGGCGATGATCTGGTGCACAAAAAATTCAGCGACGATGTCTAGGAGCTCCGTGGTGAAGAGAGAAAGCGAGTGGGAGGGAGAGAAGGGAGTGGGGATCGCCGGAGAGCGGCCGGAGGTGAGATTTACCGGCGGCGGCAGTGCGGCGTCTCGAGCTCGATTTCCAGCAGCCTGGTGGCGCAGCAGCTAGGGTTTCGGGGTGGAGAGTACGCGGAGGCGGTGGAGAATAAGTAGAGGGCGAGAGAGCTGCGGATAAGTCCGATTCGGTGGAGATTATCGCGGGGGTGGTTCGGTCGAATTCGTGCTCGTCACGGACTCGAGGGAGAGAAAAAGAGAAGGAAGGGGAGAGGGAGAGAGGCCGGTCGGGGTGCTGTTGGGCTGGACCTGGGCCGGCTCGGGTGGGCTGGCTCGGCTGGCTCGGCCGTTTTCTCCTTTTTTTTTTGACAAAGCTTTTCCTTTTTCCTTTCCCTGGTTTTAAAAACTGAAAATGAAACCATAGCCAAACTTTTCATAAAAATTTGCAAAAATACTTTTTAGAGAGCTTTTCAAACATATAATATTATGGCACTTATCTTGTCACCAAAATAAATAAAATATTTGAAAACATGGCTAGGGTTACTTAGCACCCTTTTATTCCATTATTTTGAATAAATAAAACCACTTTGAAATAAACCATTAAATTAAATGAAATAAATGCAACAAACAAATGCATATGATGACATGAATGCATGCTTATGCAATTTTTGAAAATTGGGATGTTACAAACCTAACCCCCTTAAGATGAATCTCGTCCCCGAGATTCGGATTGGTTAGCAAATAGGTGCGGGTGTTCTTCTCGCAGGTCATCCTCCCGTTCCCAGGTAGCTTCCTCTTCAGTATGATGGCTCCATTGGACCTTGCAGAACTTGATTGTCTTGGTACGAGTAATCCTCTCTGCGGTCTCCAAAATCTTGATTGGTTTCTCCTCATAAGTCAAATCGCTCTCCAGTTGAACTTCCTCCAAGGGCACAGTATCACGTAGCGCTGTCTCAGCCATCTCAGGGTGACACTTTTTCAACTAGCTAACATGGAATACATTGTGAACTGCTGATAATACCTCTGGCAGTTCCAGCTCATAAGCTACTTCTCCTTTACGAGAGAGAACCTTATAGGGTCCAATGAATCGAGGTGCTAACTTTCCTTTGATTCCAAACCTCTTCACACCACGTAGAGGTGAGACTCTGAGGTATGCTCTATCACCTACCTCATAGGTGATTTCCCTGCGCTTGGAATCTGCATAACTCTTCTGCCTTGACTGTGCTATTTTTAGCCTGTCCTTTATCAATCTAACCTTCTCTTCAGCCTCTTGAATTATGTCAGGACCAAATAAGCTACGCTCACCTACACCGCTCCACAGTAATGGTGTAGTGCACTTTCTTCCGTACAATGCCTCAAAAGGTGCCATCTCTATACTAGCTTGGTAGCTATTGTTGTATGAGAATTCTGCATATGGCAAGTTATCATCCCAGCTAGATTTATAATCCAGTGCACATGCCCTAAGCATGTCTTCCAGAATCTGGTTGACTCTCTCAGTCTGTCCATCCGTCTGTGGATGAAAAGCTGTACTGAACTCTAGTCTTGTTCCTAACGACTCATGCAGTTGCTTCCAGAAATGTGAGGTAAATTGGGTACCCCTATCAGAAACAATCTTCTTAGGAACACCATGTAAGCTCACAATTCTCTTCATATAGATATCTGCGAGCTTTGCACTTGTATAAGTGGTTTTCACAGGAATAAAGTGAGCCACTTTGGTCAGACGGTCAACAATCACCCATATCGAATCATAACCTGACTTGGTTCTGGGTAGTCCTGTGATGAAATCCATTCCAATTTGCTCCCATTTTCATTCTGGTACTGGTAATGGTTGTATCAGTCCAGCGGGTTTCTGATGTTCTGCGTTTACGCGGCTACACACGTCACATTTGGCAATATAATCTGCGATATCCCTCTTCAGACCATTCCACCAAAATCTCTCCTTTACATCCATATACATCTTGGTGTTACCCGGATGTATTGAATAAGGTGAGTCATGTGCCTCTTGTAAGATTAGTTTCCTAAGGTCTTCATCTTGCGGCACGCAAATACGGTTCTCAAACCACATCATGCCTTGTTCATCCTCCCGGAATCCTTTGGCCTTGCCTTCACTCAGATTGGTCTTGATTTCTTTCATCACTTTATCTCCCTTCTGTACTTCTCGTATCCTATCCATCAGCATTGGTTGCACCTCCAGTGCTGCTATAAATTCTTCAGGTACCACTTCCAATCTAAGGTCTTTAAATGCATTGCACAAATCTTCGCACCCTAAGTTTCTTTTACTTTCTTTTATTTAGAATTTATGTTTGATATATAAATAATTACATTCATATTGACCCACAATGAAAATTGACATAAAAAAATGCAATTTTATGAGTCATAACAGTGTAAAAACCATAAAAAAATGCATATTTTACGACATATTTTTTTACGTCACGTAAAAAAAAGTTTTACGTCATGTCGATTATTTTTTACGTTCTCCTTGACTTACGAGGTAATACAAAATTTACGTGACGTAATTGTGGGGTCCCCGGACTAGCTGTCCGAAATACCCGATTATGGTTCACACAACGATCCCATGATCAGTCTGTCGTTGCCCATAATCCGAATTGGATACCAAAGTTTACATCCATTTCAGTACCGCATCAAAGTCTTACATAGTAGGTCACTTAGACCCAATCTTACAAAGGTGCCTTCAAGGGCCAAATCAAAAGCATTCAGCGGAAGCTACGTAGTAGAAGTCCAACGCGTCCTAGCGACGACCGACAGGCAGTTGACTCACGAAGATCCCTAGTTCGCATAGAAGTCTCCATACTCCGCTTCAGCGTAGTTTTCCTCGGGATCTGGCTAAGACAATAGCCAGGGACGAAACCAGTATGAGTACAATTTGTACTCGCAAACTACTCCTCTACTGAGTATGCACCAGTTTTAAGTTGTTCTCTACATCACTTTTAGTTGTTACACTATCTCTATATCTTTGTTGAAAAAGATCTCTATATCTTTGTTGAAAAAGGTAAGAAGAGATTTACTACTATCTTTAGAGAGAATCACAATTTTGTTATTTATCCAAAACTCCTCCTTTTTCCCGACCACGACTCATCATGATCTCTTTTCCTCCCCAACTCATACCACTCCATTTGGTACAGTTGGGAAACATCAGCCACACCTTTGTTTCTTTAAAATTACCTCCTTTTGTAAAACTTTGCACATAGTCTAGTACAGCCTCCCAACTGTCCATATCCGAGGACTCGGCTATTCGAATAGTTTTTACCCTCTGCAGAGGTAGCACGCTTTTCCCACACCCATCCGGTAGCTCATCGTGTCTGTCACGTCCCGCCATACAAGGTGTATGCGAAGTTGAGCCACCGGCCGTAGCCTTTCCTTTGCTCATGCTAGTATAGGATCCTGCCCTTACGATTTCACCATTCCTTCAACACCTAGTACAAGATCCTCCGTCAAGGAACCTAGATGTAAGGACTCGTAGTTTTATCCGGCGGCCCAAAGGTAGACCTTCAATCCCTCAATCCCTCAGATTGCCGGGACCCGGGTCAGGGGTTAGAGTCGCCATGCTCATCCCCTCATGCATAACGGAGTCGTCTCCGTCGATGAGGTATCCAGTACTAACACGAGCAAATTATATGACTACGCCCGTTCCCACATTTGGGTAGATGTGGTCGCACAGGTTATCGGCTGGTCGTCATGGTACTAAGACACAATGTGCATTTTTCATAAACAACTCCCTTTATCACTTCTCCACTTTAACACCGATAACTCGGCATTTCATCATCAACTAGGTACTTTAAAAAGGAGTTTGGAATAATCATGTTTTTCCCATCCTATAATTTTTAAGTATCTACTCTACATTTTTCATAGGGTGAGCAGTTTTATATCCCTTGTGATAAGGGTTCTTTTCAGAAATCAGTACCACTACTTTAGGAATCTGCATGTAATTAATTTAAAGGGATGTAAATGCAAGCTCAGCGAAGTAGCTTGCCTTGCTCAACAAAGTGCTCGGGTTCCTGCTGCTCGAAGTAATCCCCTTCCTCGTAGTCTCCGGCAACGTTCGCGTCTAATCGATAAACAAACAATACAAGCAAACAATCACTAAACTAAACAAGCAAACATCACATCACAAGCAACATAACATCACAATTAGCTACTGAACACACAAGATAACACAATTTGGTTTCAAATTGATTTAATTAACAATTATTCATTTGCATCACAATTATGGCAGAAACTAGGGTTTTATGTTTAATTGCATAACTTGGGTTCTGTTGGTCACAAAAATACAAACTAAATTTCTATAGATAGCTACTGATCTCTAGAAGACAACCTAATTGGATTCAAATCAATTTGAGTTATTAAACTCCCTGTAGAAATGTTTTAATCCAGAATGTTGGTTTTCTTGTTTTTGCTACAACTCAAGTTAATTGTATTCAAAAATTAAATCCTTTTAGGGGTGACTAGTATTGCTTAAATTTGAGCTAACAAAATTGGTTTGACCTCAATTGGATTAGTAGTGTATCAGAAACAAACAAGTTTAGGTTTTATACCTTCTGTGGCATTTTGATTATCATTATTTATTTATTAACCTAAATGGGGTGAAACCACTTTAGTTAGTTAGATAATTTCATAAGCTTTCCAGAACATTTTCACTTGCTATTTTTAGATTCCTAGATCTCAAGATATTGAATTTCAAAGTTCTAATCAAATTTCTGACAGAGAAATCTACCCATTTTAAATTTATCAATTAGCACATTTGGCATTTTCATTTTAAATCAGGGAACTACTATTAATGATCATGTCTTGCATCACTGGGAAGATTACATGTTTTATTTGCTACAAGATTTTAGTTTGCTATTTTTAGGCCTCTGGTTCAATAGCAAATTGCATGGGAAGTAGGCTATGTTCTGTTATTGCAGTGTTGAGCTAACTGATTAGCTATATTGTCCAATTTAAATCTTTTAGCCAGATTTTAATTCAGGGTTCAAACTACTTGCTCATGACAGTATGCTAACTATACTAACATGCTGTGCTAAAACTTACTCCTAAATAAAATTAAGTGAATTAAGATCAACAGCTAAAGACAGAAATAAATATCTGTTTCAGAAACTTTTCTGAAACAGATAGGACATAGCTACTTTGTCCAATTATTTGAGGATGCTAAGCTAATTATTTTGGGCATACAAGACATGCATCAAAATCTATGGATCTAGATCTTTCTATCCATATAAAGTTTGTAAATTTTGGCTCAGTGGATTTTTCACAATTTAATTGCAAAGTGGGCTAATCCAATCGGTTTTATCCAGACTTAGCAGTTTTCAGAAATAAACGAAACGGTACGCGGCCGTTGGATCTCGATCCAACGGTCCACGTTCAAAGCATCGGCGACGACCACATTTTGGCGGCGCCACCGTGCTGCCGGCGGTGGGGCGGTGGCTAGCGGCTCACCTAGGGCTCGGTTGACGGCGGCGACGGCGGGAATCGGCGGCGGAGGCTCGGGGACGGCTGTAGACGGAGTTGTAGGTGCTAGGACGGCCGGGTTCGTCGGCAACGGCGGTGTGGCCTTCACGGACACCGAGCGGCGACGGCGAGCTCCTGGCGGCGACCTTGTGCACAGAACGACGAGGGAGTGAGCGTGGGGTGGCGGTGGAGTGTGGCAGAGGTGTAGAGGAAGAAAATAGAGAGAGGGAGTGGCCGCACGGCCACGGATTGGTCGCCGACCTCCTCGGCAGTGGCGGTGCTCCGAGGACGACGCAGGGCGGCAGCGGCTCTCCGGCAGCGATTCCGCCCTCCAGGCGGTGCACGAGAGAGGGTGAAGTGGGGAGGAAGTGGAGTGGCGAGGCGGGGTGGAGTGGTGCGGGAGAATTTGAGCTTGGGGCGGCTCTGTTTTATAGCCGGAGCTCCGGTTCATGGTGGGCAGGGTGCAGGGGTGGTCCAGCGGGCGGCCGAGCGTGTCCGTAGGGTTGGCGCGAGGCCGGCTACGGTGCTGGGCTATGGAGGGGCACGGCGGATGGCGTGGACGGCGTGCTGGGCTAGCTCGAGTGGGGGACGGCCGTGTGCGTGCTCGGGCGGCGCACGGCGTGCACGGGCACAGGATGTCGAGGGCGGCCAATGCCCGTGTCCAGGGGGTGCGGTGCTCGGCTGGGAGAGGCAAGGAGCGGCGCTAGGGCTAGGTGGGCGGCTACGGTGCCGCCTATGCGTCGGCGACAGGAGCGGCATGGCGACAGTGCGCCGTGCTCCCTGGGTGGTGATGATCACCGCGGCGGCTAGGGTGCTCCCGCGTGCAATTGAGGTGCAAGGCAGGTCCGTGAGGTGGAGAGAGGGGTTGTGGTGCAAGGAATCGACGAACAAACGCACAAATTCATCGATTTGATTTCGGATTCAAGCATTTGGGGAAGAACAGGGGTGGTGCTCACCACCTGTTCGACCAAATGCCTCAACCGAATTTAAATTTGAATTTTTGAATTTGGTTTCCACATCTGGTCTTATATATATTAATAGTGATTTGTGGTGTTATGATGGTATTTTTTTGATAAGTGCATCATAGCACATTTTGTGGTTTTAAGATGATTAAAGAAAGAAATAGAATTTTATATTTTGGAATTTGAAAATATATTTTGAAGAGGGAAAAGTTATTAGAGCTAAGTGGGAGTGAGCACTATGTCACCCCAATGGTTTTTGATTTAAAAGAAAATATTTATTTCTCATTTAGAGAAATTTGTGTGGCACTTGTCCTATTATTTCATGTGGTGGGGTTGCTTTCATTTTCTTTCTTTTTATTCATACCTTTGCTTAGCAATCACACACATCAAGCAACAAAATGCAAGCAAACACACATAAGATAATAAAAATTTTTGTTGCCCCACATTTTTGGAATTAATAATACTCATATTAATTCTGGGATGATACAGTAATAATCATTTACGGTTTAGAAGATATGGGGTGGGTGTAGAATAACTTATTCTACTCCCTGGGTGTCAAATAGCGCGTCCCTATATATATATATATATATATATATATATATATATATATATATATATATATATATATATATATATATATTCCAGCTATTCTGCACTTCCGTACAGAATAACTATTCTGAACAACTTTCTGAACTTCCTAATCAGTAAATCGTGAACCTCTCGGCGGAACACCTAGATCTATGTTTTTGCGGACAGTATTTCGACCGTAATTTTCAAACCGTTTATCGGAATGACGCATGCGATATGTCGTTGGATTCGTATTGTAAATGCGCAACTTTTACTCTTCTGGATGGTTTTCAAATTCTGTACGGTTTTAGAACAATTTGGAATATACTAAACACGGATTTCACAATTTTGTCCATTTTTTTACAGTATTTGGGGCGCCATTTTCAAACCGCTCGTCGGATTGATGCAAAAAATATGCCGTTGGATAGGTATATAAATTGCGCAACTTTTACTCTTCTGTCAGTTTCCGAAATTATGTACGGTTTTAAAAAAATTTAAATATACTATACAATCTTTTCGCGGATTTGTCCGTTTCCGTACTGTATTTTGGACGCCATTTTCAAACCGTATGTCGGATTGACGTAAGTGATACACCGTTGGAAAGATATGGAAAATGCACAACTTCTCTATCTCTAGCTAATTTTCGAAATTCATTACGGTTTAATAGCAGTTTTAAAAATAAACCATTCTGTTTTAAGTCCAGCGGACAATTTTCTATCAATTACTTTCAAACCGCTTATCGAAACGTAACAAATGATATGGCGTTGGAAAGATATTAACTAGACGCAATTTTTGTGTGAAGAAAGGTTTTCCCAATTCCTTACAGTTTTTGATTAATTTTGAAAATACGAAAAACGAAAAAACGAGATGACATGTGAAAACGATTCAAAATTAATAAATTTTGTGCTCATCGGGTGATGTGGCGGTATGGGAGAGTTAAATTAGACTCATATCATAGCAATTATATGCGGGAGCGGTCGATTTTAACCAACCGGAGCTCGTATGAACGATTATATGCGTAAAATTTCCGCCCCGAAAAACAGAGTTTAGTGAACTTCCAACCTATAAAGTGGTGAACCTCTATTTCTGTATTAGAAAACTTCGTCATTATATATACTGAACTTCAAAATTTCCTGAGAGTAAAACTTCCAGATTTTTTTACTCGTGAATAATTTAGACTTTTTGTCATTTAAAAAAGTGAACCTCCGACACAAATGATTTGAACTCCCAGACGTGAACTTCAAACCGTTGGCGGACGGTTTTTCGATCATAATTTTCAAACCGTTAATCCAAATGGTACGCGCGATATGCCGTTGGATTTGTATTGTAAATGCGCAACTTTTACTCTTCTGGATGGTTTTCAAATTCGGTACGGTTTTAGAACAATTTCGAATATACTAAACACGGATTTCATGATTTTGTCCGTGTTCGTATAGTATTTGAGGCGCCATTTTTAAACCGCTCGTCGGATTGATACAAATAATATGCCGTTGGATAAGTACAGAAAATGCGCAACTTTTACTCTTCTGTCAGGTTTCGAAATTACTCACGGTTTTTAAAACAATTTAAAAAATAATGTTTTCGTGGATTTGTCCATTTCCGTACGGTATTTTGGACGCCATTTTCAAACCGTATGTCGGATTGATGCAAGTGATACACCGTTGGAAAGCTATGGAAAATGCGCAACTTCTCTATCTCTAGCTAATTTTCGAAATTTATTACGGTTTGAGAGCAGTTTTAAAAATAAACCATTCTGTTTTAAGTCCAACGGACAGTTTTTTAGCAATTACTTTCAAACCGCTTATCGAAACGTAACAAATGATATGGCGTTGGAAAGATATTAACTAGACGCAATTTTTGTGTGAAGAAAGGTTTTCCCAATTCCTTACAGTTTTTGATTAATTTTGAAAATACGAAAAACGGAAAAACGAGATGACATGTGAAACGATTCAAAATTAACAAATTTTGTGCTCATCGGGTGATGTGGCGGTATGGGAGAGTTAAATTAGACTCATATCATAGCAATTATATGCGGTAGCGGTTGATTTTAACCAACCGGAGCTCGTATGTGCGTAAAATTTCCGCACCGAAAAACAGAGTTTAGTGAGCTTCCAATCTATAAAGTGGTGAAACTCTATTTCTGTGTTAGTGAACTTCGTCATTATATATACTGAACTTTAAAATTTCCTGAGAGTAAAACTTCCAGATTTTTTTACTCGTGAATAATTTAGACTTTTTGTCATTTAAAAAAGTGAACCTCCGACACAAATGATTTGAACTCCCAGACGTGAACTTCAAACCGTTGGCGGACGGTTTTTTGGTCATAATTTTCAAACCGTTAATCCAAATGGTGCGCGCGATATGCCGTTGGATTCGTATTGTAAATGCGCAACTTTTACTCTTCTGGATGGTTTTCAAATTCTGTACGGTTTTAGAATAATTTCGAATATACTAAACACGGATTTAATGATTTTGTCCGTGTTAGTACAGTATTTGTGGCGCCATTTTTAAACCGCTCGTCGGATTGATACAAATAATATGCCGTTGGATAAGTACAGAAAATGCGCAACTTTTACTCTTCTGTCATGTTTCGAAATTACGCACGGTTTTAAAACAATTTAAAAAATATTAAATACTGTTTTCGCGGATTTGTCCGTTTCCGTACGGTATTTTGGACGCCAGTTTCAAACCGTATGTCGGATTGATGCAAGTAATACACCGTTGGAAAGCTATAGAAAATGCACAACTTCTCTATCTCTAGCTAATTTTCGAAATTCATTACGGTTTAAGAGCAGTTTTAAAAATAAACCATTCTGTTTTAAGTCCAGCGGACAGTTTTTTAGCAATTACTTTCAAACCGCTTATCGAAACGTAATAAATGATATGATGTTGGAAAGATATTCACTAGGAACAACTTTTTCGTAAAGAAATTTTTTCGAAATTCGGTACGGTTTTTCCAACACGGGATAAGAAGGTGATTAAGATGGGATAGTTATGCTGAATAGCTATTCTACAAACACTTAAGGGGTTGTGCAGAATAGTCATACCCTATATATATATATATATATATATATATATATATATATATATATATATATATATATATATACACCATCGGTGCAAGTGGCGTGTCGGCGGTCAGCTCAGCTACGCCGGCACGCACGGGATTATGCACTTTGAATTGTTCGATGTCAGTGTAGTTTAAGAACATATTTGCTAGATGTTTGCTTGATTTGTTCGATATAAATTTTGGGGGCACTTGAATTTGTGTCCCGAAAGATATAATTTTTGTGGGCACTTTGAATTTGTGCCCCGAAAGGTTATGACTTTTGGGGGCATTTTGATTTTATGCTCCGAAAAGCTATGACATTTAGGGGCACTTTGATTTTGTGCCCCAAAAATTATAACATTTGGGGCACTTTGATTTTGTGCCCCCAAAATTATAACAATTAGGGTATTTTGATTAAAATACCCTTAATCGTAATCTTTCGGGGCACTTTGAAAAAATGCCCCTATTAAAGTGCCCCGATAGCCTTGCTGTCACGTAGTGCCACTCCATGCCGTGCCTCGTCTCGCCTCTACTTCACCACGCCGCCGATGGCCGATGTCCCGCTTCCTCCCCTTCCTCCGCCGCTCCACCACCACCTCCTCCTTCTCGCCGCCTTCACGCCGCTGGGACCCAGACGCCGCCCTTGCCGCGGCCACGGAGCGCGTCCGCGCCGGGACGCTCACCCCGGAACACGCTCCGTGGCCGCTCACCCCGGAACACGCCCACCATCTGTTCGACGAATTGCTGCAGCAGGACATTCCGGTCCGCGCGCCCGTACTGGACGGCTTCCTCGCCGCGCTTACCCGCGCGCCGGACTCCTCCGCCTGCAGGGACGGCCGCGCGCTCGCCGTGGCCCTCTTCAACCGCGTCTGCGGAGAGGAAGCCGGCCGCCGGTAGCGCCTCTCACGGCCCGCGCCTACGGCATCCTCATGGACTGCTGCTGCCGCGCGGGGCGCCCGGACCTGGGGCTCGCCTTCTTCGGCCGCCTCCTCAGGACGGGCCTCAAGACGAACGGCATCGACGCCTACACCCTCATCAAGTGCATCTGCGGCGCGAAACGGACAGATGAGGCCTGAGCTCGGCTGTGCGCCTGATGCATTGTCATACTCCCTCGTTCTGAAGATTCTATTTGACGATAGCAGGAGCCAGCACGCGCTCGACCTGCTCCAGATGATGGCGAAACAAGGAGGCGCCTGTGCCCCCAGCGTGGTGGCATATAGCACGGTCATCCACGGCTTCTGTAAAGAAGGAAAAGTAAGTGAGGCATGCCATCTACTCGTTGAAATGATGCAGCAAGGGGTTAAGCCTAATGTGGTCACATATACCTCAGTTATCAATGTGCTATGCAAGGCAAGAGCAATGGACAAAGCAGAGTTGTTACTTCGGCACATGGTCGGTAACGGTGTTCGACCCAACAGCCTGACATATAATTGCATGATCCATGGATAATTCCTCTTTGGGCTCGTGGGAAGAGGCAGTTAAAATATTCAGAGAAATGACAAGACAGCGTGTTATACCAAATATTGTTACTCGCACCTCATTCATTGTCTCCCTTTGCAAGCATGGAAGAAGCAAAGAAGCTGCGGAAATTGCCCTTGCAATGATCAAAAGCGGAACGGCAGTGAGCCCTTCCACATACGGTGTAATTCTTTGAGGACTTTTTAGAGATAATTTCACTGATGAAGCAATCATCCTGTTCCGGAAATTAGGTGCAATGAATGTGAAGTTCAATATTACAGCATTCAACACCATGATTAATGTAATGTACAGGGCTCGCAGAAGAGAAGAAGCTATCGATTTGTTTGCTGTGATATCTGGCAACGGACTGGTACCTAATGCTTCTACTTACGAAATAATGATAACAAATCTTCTAAAAGAAGGATTGATGGAAGAAGCTGATCAGATGTTTTCATCGATGGAGAAGAATGGTTGTGCTCTGAGCTCTGTTCTGTTAAATGATATCATCAGAATGTTTTTGGAAAAAGGTGAGATCGTCAACGCGGGAAATTATTTGTCTAAAGTTGATGGGAAGAGCCATCTCACTTGAAGCTTCAACTACTTTGTTGATGATGTCTCTATTTTTATGGAAAGGCAAATATCGGGAGCAAATAAAATCGCTCCCTGCAAGGTATCAATTTTACGGTGCAGTCAGCCACAGTTGAGTTGTTGATATATCGTGTATTAGTATAGCTCCTCGGAAGTTGCAGCTGATTTGTGAAGATGGCCAGTACCACTACCGCTGAATCTAATTATAAAGGTAAGCTCGCTGGATGCAAATTGTTGATAAATAGCACTCACTGTAGAGATTATCATTCTTTTAACCTACATCCTCTGCATGGCTGAGTGTGCGAGCAGTCATTTAGGGATGTACTCTGCAATTATTTCATGCGTTTGTATTGCACTTGCTGCATATGTCAATATCAATATATGTTTTGCTTTATCATTTTTAGCTGTTGTAAACTTACTTCCTATTAATATGGCAGTGAAGTCATTTATGCATGATCTTTTTAAGCTTCAGAAATATGAAAAAGAAAATTGAACATGGAAAGAGATCATGTCCCATATCTTCCTGCAACTATATATGACCGCTGGACGCCAGCCACATCGATTTCATGTTGACTATTTTTGTTATTAAAATCCTATGTTGTGTAGATAAAGTATAGTATCTTATCTGAATAAACCTTATTGGTTCCCTAATAATTTTATAATAAGTGATTGACAGGCACAAATGTTTTGACCGACACGGGTTCAACTGTTGTTGCAGAAATGGCTGGAAAAAGGGTTGTTGCTGTAAAAAGGTTGATGTTGCTCGGGAAATTATAGTTGTTCATGTGGAAATGCAAATGGTTGTTGTAGTTGCGGGAATGGCTGTTGCGGCTGATATTGGCCGCTAGGGTCGAATTGCACATTGGCGGTGCCCATGGTCGCCGCCATGGCAAGGGATGAGGAAGGTCTTCATGGTGGATTTGTGTTGACTATTGCTTTTCTGGCTTTAATGTTTTTGCTCTAGGTGTGAAGGATGGATGATGGAGGAGGATCTTCATGGTGTGGGCCTATTTATAGCTGCTATGGCATGGTTTCTTCTTATCTTTGATTTGCTTTCCATAAAAGTGCTTGGATGCTTATGTAACCGGTAATTTGGTATATTGTGTTTCATGACACAACATACAAATGAAGTTTTTTTTATTGAAAGTTTCTTTGCCCTTGCACATATCATCTAACTCACATGAAATATTGATAATTGTCAATGACCCATCTTATTCACTTTACATGTCAAACAATGATCTAGATAGTATCATTTTCTGAAACTAAGTTTGTAGTGTTCTAGTACATGTTAGGCATAAACCATATTGGCATTACTTGTGTGGAACTAATTTGTAATATTGTTTGTGTTGTTAAGATAGATTAAACTAGTAACATGAAGGGCTGTTCTAGACTATAATTTCTTTTTTTGGACGAACTTTGTAGTGTTGTACATGATGGTAAGATGAACCAGCAGACAAATTGTTCACTTTTTAGACTCATCAAATCGAATGACACCCTTTTTATGTCAAGGATTGTAATGGTGTGTGAGTTATTAATACATACCAGACTAGTACGGCTTTACATGACTTTGATCAGTGCACTCTAGTTAAATACATGTGAAGGTTCGTTCTGGATTTCATTCATTCATTTGTTCAACGGATTAAGTTCTGTACATATTGTCTGCAAACTGTTCAGATAATCTCGACGTTTTCTTTTGCTGATTTTATTCAAAAGTATGAAATGATTCATATGTGTACATTAGGGGATGAAATATAAACCTGTAATATCCATAGCCTGTGCAGAGAGAAAGAATCAAGAGAGGCCGATATAGCAAATATTGATGCTCAGAATTTGGTCTTTTTGAACCGCTTGGCGAATGTAGTATTTGTACACAAAATTTACGGTTCAACTTAACACATGCGCATGTGATTCCTTCAGATTTTTTTGTGAAGTCCAAAATAAATGTTAGGAGCACCGGAGCTCAAGCTCCAAAGACGGGTTTCTGATTTTCTTTCCAAGAAGCAAACTTGTTCTCTCTTTACAACGTTAGTCATTCCCAGTTAAAGTACTCGAATGGCTTATGTTGTATCATGTGTGAATGCTAGTTTTTTTGTGCATGCCACATCTGGCCATATCTTTCGATGAAATTTCACAAGTGCACAAGTAGCATAGCCTATATCTATTAGAAAAACACAATTTTTAAAAACCTCAAAAAAGAAGCATGCGACATGCATTGCATTATAGATTAGATGTCTTATCATGTAATGTTTCAGTTTGACCAAATCCAGATGTGCATGAGTAAATCTTCCGGTGTTGTAATATCAATCACTCAGCTAGTGTGAGTGATTGATGGGTTTGAAAAGGCAAGATGCCTAAAGTTGCAGCTTAGCTACTGTACATCCGGGCCCACCACCGCAAGAAGATGGCCAGAGGGAGGGAGAGAGAGGGAGCAGTCAGTTAATGCTTCACCCTATATTAAGCTGCCGAGCAGGACTCAGTTCAGTTTACCTCTTGCTGCAAGGTAGCTAGCTTAGCTGGTGCGGCCACCATGGAAGGCTTCTCAACCCAGCACCACCCCTACTGCCGCCCTCATGAGCTTCTCCAAGCAGGCTTCCCTGTCTGCTGCAACCTTGAGGCAGCAGCAGCCATGGCCTATGAGTGCAGCACCAGCTCAACTCCATCGTCAATGGCGATGCAGCAGCTGCAGGAGAGCTTCCCTCCCTCCATTGGAGCTGAAGCTGGTGGTGGTGGTGGTGGTGACAAGGGAAGAAGGATGGTTTCTGTTGAAGCTTTCCTGGGCTCGGCTCAGGAAATGGTAAGCATGATCTTAGTTTGCTTGGCCGGCTGTGCAGATTTTCCTATTCCCTTCTTCATTTTTGGCATGTTTGCGCATTTGAAAGAAATCGTTCAGCTTGGTTCTTCCTTATGTACCATCATTATATTTCCCAATCTTGGTTATGTAATTGAGAAAAAAACTGCCGTTTGTTTTCTATAATTTTTTACTGTGTCCATCCTGGGTTAATGAATTAAGTTTGTAAGTCTCTGTGCAAATTATCTGGCAGGAAAAACTTTAAATATGCACACTACAAGTAGAAACCTACCAAGTCCTGAAAGTACAAAACACATTTATGTGCTAGTGACATTTCCCCCTATGGAATCATCTGCCTCCTCTTCACAAGTTACATGCATGCTGGGCCCCATGCATCTCATTGGCTGGCTCTTGATGCATGTTTGTAATCTACTGCATTTGTAGCAAGCAGTTAGCATATCCTTATCTTGGAGCTCTGCTTTTACCATTCAGGATGGAAGTGGGGACAAGATGATTAATAGAAAGAACAAGAGGAGCAATGCCAATGTGGCTGGTGTGAAGGGTAGCAGGGAAGGCAGGGGACATGGTGACGTGGGTGTTGTGGATGGTGCCAAGGTGGAGGAGGAGGCAGCTGGGTACGTTCATGTGAGGGCTAGGAGGGGCCAAGCCACAGACAACCACAGCGTTGCAGAGAGAGTATGTGTGTGCTTGTCTGTTCTCCTGCCTAATCTGAATGTACTAGTTAATCATGTTTAAATAAAAATCATTTTTTTTCACCATGTTAAGAAAGATTGAATGGTAGCATAAGCTTAACTGTTTTTCTTTTCCTTTTTCTTCTGAAATGATGTAGTTGAGAAGGGAGAGGATCAGCGAGAAGATGAAGATGCTGCAGAGCCTGGTTCCTGGTTGTGACAAGGTAATCAATTGATTAATTAGGCCCCAATTTGGCTGGAGTTTTGTTCCCAGTTACTTGTAGCTAACCTGGTTCATATTAAACTGTGTGCAATATGTAGCTTACTGGGAAAGTTCTGCTGGATGAGATCATCAGCTACGTGCAATCGCTGCAGAGCCAAGTCGAGGTAAATAAGAAATTTATACTGCATACAGCACCTGATTTTGTAATGACGTTTGAAGGTTAAATTGTTTGAATTCAGTTTCTGTCGATGAGGCTCGCCACTCTGAACCGAGTGATGGTGTATGAGCTCGGACTGGACATCGGCAGCATGCCCCACCCAGATGCTCCACAGGTTATTAAACAAGACTTATTTGCATCATCCTGAAACAAATCAAAGGAGGCATCTATCTAGACCTGAAGAATTTTTTGCCTTTCTGTTTTGGCTAAATCAATTATTTTGTGCAGTTATTTAACGGTGGTCGTTTGTGTTTGAAATCCAGGTGGTAAAGATGGCAGAGATGCCCCCACACGAGCTTGTGCAGTGGATGGGCCAAGCCACTGCCGAGGCTCAAGGAGTACCCACAGGAGCAACATGGCTTGCTCAGGTCAAAGATCATGTCCATTTGTGTCATGGCCGATCCCATACTGTTATGTCTTGAAAGTTGTAGCCACCCAACAATTAATTTAATTTCCTATTCTTCTTTGCAGGATGGCAGCAGCAGCCGTGTGATGCAGCAAGTGCAAAGGCAGCAGGAAGAGGAGCTGAATAACTGGATGAGCTACTTTCAGCAGTGTGACTAGAATAAGCCCTCATTTGGTAAGCTCTTGTACTAGATTAGTCTGCACATTAATCAAAATCTAATCCATTCATTCATCTGATAATTGAGACGTTTTTTTGCCAATTACTTTTTTACAGCATCGACGTGTGTACAGAGGTGTCAATTAGCATGCATAACTATTAGTGCTAAAGTAAGAGGTGAAGCCAACAAGTGAGGCGAGGTGAGAAGTGAACCAAGGTTGAGCAAGAAGAGCTGAGCTGAGGCTGACACGCTTTGGATCACAATCCATAAGAAGAAGATCTTCTCTTGGTCATCGGTCCAACTGTACCGTCTACATCGACCCAGGCAGTACCACCACCACCTGCCAAGGCGCCATTAATTTTTTCCCCAGGTTGCAGCATGCCAATGGCGTAGGAGATAGATGGATAGAGAGAGAGAGAGAGTGAGGAGCAGGTACAGTAGTAAGACGAGGACATGTACTGTGCCACTTTCTGCTTTTACAATGCAAATGTATCAGCAGCAGCTCCTCCTAGATCCTATGTATGCATCTGTACTAGTACTATATATGCATGTGTCATGCCTGGCTTAGCTTGCAATGTGTGTGTACTTGCAATTGCCTGCTGCAGCCTGCCTGCGCAAGATGATATGACTTGGCTTGCTGCCTCTCTCAATCCATCTGTGTGCATTGGCCCATCCATCTCCCTTGAAAAGCTGATGGAGCTTTGTGTGGGCAGGTGAAAGAATTGGAATCTTTGTTCTTGCAAATCTATTTTTTGATCGTAGTGGTGGCTGATGGGAGGTGATGGCATTTTGGCACCCCAAAGCACCTGTCAGATGGCTAGTGTAGATGCTTGTCACGTTTGAGTCTTGACCAAGTAAACTGCTGCGTAGAGCAGCCGTAGCAGATACCACGGTTCAGATATCAAAAACTGCATACTCAGAGACTATTTCTTCTCTATCTGTCACATCTCTTTGCCTATAAACTTTGACATCAGTATGATTCAAACCTATCGTAAGTACTCAACATCAGGTAGTTCAAACATTGCATTTCAAACACATAACTGAAATGACACAGTTCAAACAGAAATCTGAAGGATATAATTTTAAAGTACACAGTTTGAGCACATTCAACCGACCGTACGTCTACTTGGTTGACTACATAAAGGTTCGATGATGAGAAATTGTCGGCTTTCCCGTGCGAAGAAAGACACATCCCCCTTCCCTCTACTTAGCTGCCAATCTCCTCTCCACCATGCAAGTGATTCATTCCGTCCGCAGCTCTTAATAATACAATCAATTACTAGCTGTCTAGCCGAGATCAATTGATTTTCGACGGGGTTGACTGCAGAAATGATGGTATGGTGTAGATTTGGCAATGCCATATCGGTGAATAGTGGATTAACTTTCTTTTCGCACAAACTAATGGTGAATAAATTGGCCACTCAGTTCGAGTCGTGTGACAACAAGTTTTATGTTGCTCGGATTTGGATGGTTTGACATAATTATATGTCGAGACTAAATCTCACCCTTTACACAGATGTTTGTGTTTTTTTAATACTCCCTCCGATCCATAATAAGTGTCGGAGATTTAGTACTAGTCTAGTATAAAGTTTGTACTAAATCACCGACACTTATTTTGGATCGGAGGGAGTACAATTTTTCTCTAATTATGTACATAAAGATGTACTTAGGAGGTTAAGCCTGCTACAGTGGGCTGATCTATTAGGATCTCAGATAATCCTAGCAACATGAATCAGAATCGCAAGCAAAAGGGGCTATTTTTTAGGTAGGATACTGGGTTGGTGCAAAAGCTTGAAGAAGGTGAAATCTACAAAAAGATGACTTGGAAAAAGCAATTCTTCATCCGGTAAATAAATATCCACCGTTGGATGCTTATTGGACGCTACAAGTTGAAAGATGCCGCTTCATCTTAAAACGGTAAACTGAAGAATTCGACAGTTGCTTACTGAAGAATTGTTAACTGAACCTCCTGTCCAAAAAAAAGTTGTTAATTGAACCTGCTGATTGAAGTACTGATCCTGACATGATTGAAGTTATTAAATTGCCTCATGGTCTATTCGCAAAAAAAAAAAAAAAACCTCATGGTCAAGGGGATGAGTCCTAGAATGTGCAATCATCTACATGATACTTCTCTTGTTAATCTCTAATCCGTCTTTTGCCACAATTACATAATTTAAAAGTTATCGTATATCCATCTGTGTATCTATCCTTACAAGTTTACCAATCCCAGTGATTCTTTCAAATCAACAATTGCCTATAGGCTGTAGGGGACCAATCGCATAATTAACTTATTATTCTTGTTTTTCTTGTGATGCATTTGACTTGTTCTGTAAATTATGTGACACTGGCGGAAGGAGATTTCGTGTTAAGCTGGGTGTCGACCTTTTTCTATCCGTTGTTTCTATTTTCTCACTAAGTCTCTTGGAGTACTGTAGGAGATACATCAATGGCTCCCCTGCTCAGCTGGGGCTTACTATACAATGATGAATACGAAAACTGATGTACACATAGGCATACACCAGAAGAGGAAAAAAAAACAATGTTGGTATGGATAACAACCAAAAAGCTTGTCAAGTTGCGAAAACCTCTTTTGGAGCTCGAGCTTGAGGAGCTCGATTTTTTAATAAAAAGTCAACAACTTCATTTACCACTAAAAAATCGTAAAAGCAAAATACATGTATGTATATGTCTAGTATTTAGGTATATATTATTGGATCTACACATAAAAGGAAAATGTGGGGTACAGCCTTGCAGAGCAACAATTTTGTGATTTTTTGTGTGACAAAAATATATCTATTATCTTAACAAAAATTTAGCTTTAAAAAAATCAATTACCATTAATTTTCAAAAATAAACTGAGCTTGCTAGAGCTCGGGAACGTTGTGAAAAGCTTAAATGATCATGTATGTATAGATGGAAAACTTAAAAGGCTTGTTACAAATGAAATAACGCCGCACTATCAACATTGACAAGCTTTTTGGGTTTCCTAGGGATCTGGCCCTTTCCATCATCCAATCTGGTTTTGCTTTTCGATCATGCACATTCATTTGATTTTTTGGTGGTTTTGTGCCGATGGATCGTTCCATACCCCTGTCTCTACATGTAAAACTTCTTTATTGTCTACTGTATCTCCTAGCACAATGAAGTTGGACGACGATGCTTGGGTCTTTACTCTTTAGTTGGGCGTGTCGTTGTTTTCGTTTCTCGATGGTCCTCGTCGAGTACAGGTGGGGAGAGACATTGGTGTGTCCTTGCTCTCTTCTTATCCGCCGTTCTCGCAGACTTCTCGGTTCCATTATCTGCATACATTCATTCAAGAGACAAAGTGGCAAAGCTTAACTACATGTAAATGTTGTGCCAAAAATAAATAAAAATACATATACAAAATGGTATAGCTGCTTTCTAAGAAGGGAAAAAAATCCAGCAGCCAACTAAACGACGTTTCTCCAACTGAAGAAAAAGGACAAAATAAATATTTCCGTCGATCCAGTCACGCGCTGTTCGACGAATTGCTTCGGCAGGCCAACCCCGTCACCGAGCCTTCCCTCGACTCAGCAATGCAAAAAGCTGTCAATGCAATACAAATGCATGGGAATTCTGACGATGAATATGAAGATGCAGTCTACAAATTGGAACACATGCCTGCTCTTGACACAAATCACTCACAAGATAACAGTCAGACAGAGAACCTACCACCAGATGAAATGATGAGTATCTCAGCAGAGGCATACAATGGGCTACCGGGTCCCTCCACAATCTCTATCCTAGTAAACATACATGGCACAAAAGCAGTAGCATTGTTGGACACATGAAGTACAAATACCTTCATTGATCACAAATTTGCTTCCAAGCATAACATTCCTTTGTCAACAACAGCTGCTTCTAGGAAATTGAAAGTAGATGGTGGGGGGGGGGGGGGGGGGGGGGGGGACTTATTTCAGATGCAGTTGCCAGACAGTGTCAGTTTACAATCCAAAGCACCAATTTCTGTACTGACTTCAGAATTTTACCCTTGCAAGGCAATGATATCATCCTGGGAGTTAATTGGATGAAGCAATATAACCCAATCTCTTTTGACTTCGTTGACAGACAGATAACTATACATGAGCAAGGCCAGCCAGTCACCTTTGCAGATCACATGATTCCACAAACTGACTACTTCATCAATGCAAAAGAGTGTCATAAACTGCTAGCAGAGGGAGCCCCTGGTTATCTGGTGAACCTAGCCCAAATAGAAACTGACGATATGGATACTCACATACTTGACAACTCCACCCTGCATGCAGAATTAAGCACACTTCTGAATCAATATCAAGACATATTTGCAGAGTCCACTGGTCTTCCTCCACACAGTGACATTGATCATCAAATCCCTCTCACACCTGGAGCAAAACCTCCTAATATAAGACCCTACAGACTGTCTCATTCTCAGAAAGACACAGTAGAAACACTGATAAATCAGATGTTACAAAATGTAGAAATTCGACCAAGTTCCAGTCCCTTCTCCTCCCCAATCATTCTTGTTAGAAAAAAGGACAAGTCTTGGCGGCTGTGTGTAGATTACAGGCAGCTGAATGACCTCACAATCAAAAACAAATTTCCCATCCCTGTGATTGAGGATTTGCTGGATGAACTGCATGGAGCAATAATTTTTTCAAAGTTGGATTTGAGGTCTGGCTATCACCAAATAAGAATGAAGACAGAATATCCACAAAACGGCTTTCAGCACCCACATGGGACACTATGAGTATCTGGTGATGCCATTTGGGTTGAGCAACACACCTGCTACATTTCAAGAACTTATGAACACAGTGTTTGCAAAGCATTTGAGGAAGTTTGTGCTAGTCTTCTTCGACGACATTCTTGTCTACAACAAGTCACTGCAGGAACACAAGAAACACTTGCAGCAAGTGTTGAAAATATTAAGATTGCACAATTTGAAAGCAAAACTGAACAAGTGCTCATTTGGACAATCACAGGTTGAATATCTGGGTAACATAATCTCAGGAGCAGGGGTATCTACAGATCCAGCCAAGATAAGGGATATTGTACAATGGAAAATTCCCCTTACATTAAAGCAGCTCAGGGCTTTCCTTGGCATGACTGGCTATTATCGGAGATATATTGAAGGATATGCAGCCCTTGCCTTGCCACTGCAAGCTCTACTGAAGAAAAATGCATTCCACTGGGGTCCAGCCCTGGATGCAGCATTCGCAGCACTGAAGGAAGCTATGTCTTCTCCTCCCACTCTGGCCTTACCAAACTTCAAAGAGGAATTCGTCTTAGAAACGGATGCATGTGCCTATGGCTTAGGAGCTGTTCTCATGCAGAAGGGTAGACCACTTGCATTTTTCAGCAAATGTTTGGGTCCCAAAAACAATGCACAGTCCATTTACGAAAAAAGAAGCAATGGCTATACATGAAGCACTAAAGAAGTGGCGAAACTATTTTCTGGGGAACAAATTGATCATTAAAACTGATCAAAGGAGCCTCAAATTCTTAGAAAGCCAGAGACTTCTCGAGGGCATCCAACACAAGTTAATGCTCAAACTTCTAGAATTTGATTACATAATTGAGTATAAAAAAGGATTTGAAAACCTGGTGGCAGATGCCCTATCTAGAAAGTTTCAGCAAACAGAAGAAGACAATTGCTCAGCTATCTCAGCAGCAGTCCCTGCCTGGCTCACAGACATCACAGACTCTTACAAAGAAGACACAACTTGCATTAAGCTCCTGCAGGAACTATCCATTGACAAGACAAGCCACGCAAACTTCACACTGCAGTTTGGAATTATAAGGTATAAGGGCAGGATTTACGTTGGCACAGCAACTGATCTAAAAGACAGAATTTTTGCTTCCTTCCACAACTCCATCTTTGGAGGCCACTCTGGCAATAGGGCTACCCTTCACGGGCTGAAACAACTTTTCTACTGGCCACAGTTCAAACAGTTCATTTCACAAAAAATTTCAGAATGCCCAGTCTGTCAGATATCGAAAACTGAGAGAGTGCAGTACCCAGGACTGCTTGACCCAATCTCACCACCTAAGATAAAATGGTCTGCCATCAGCATGGACTTCATTGAGGGCTTTCCAAAATCTAAAAGTAAAGATGTCATTCTTGTTGTTGTCGATCGCCTAACTAAGTATGCACACTTCTTGCCCCTCTCCCATCCATACACTGTCCAGTCAGTAGCATCCATCTTCATGGACAACATCTTTAAACTACATGGACCTCCAGACTCGATTATCAGTGACAGGGACAGAGTGTTCACAAGCAAGCTCTAGCAGGAAATTTTCCAGGCAATGAAAGTGAAATTACACTTCACATCAGCTTACCACCCGGAATCAGACGGCCAAACTAAACGCGTGAACCAGTGCCTTGAACAGTACCTACGTTGCATGACATTTCAGGAACCGAAGAAGTGGAGTGATTGGCTGCCGGCTGCTGAATGGTGGTACAACAGCTCTTACCATTCAGCACTCAAGATGTCTCCGTTCCAGGCCCTGTATGAGTATCCACCCCCTCAGCTCAACGAGTTTGTTAGTCCTTGCAACACTTCTTCAGATAACACTGTCAGTTTGCCTGAGAAAGACAAGATGATCAAGCAGCTCCAGAACAACCTCACACAAGCACAACAGCGCATGAAGAAGTACGCAGACCTCAACAGGACAGAATGCAGCTTTGAAGAAGGAGATTTCGTCTATCTGAAAATGCAACCGTATAGAGAAAACTCCTTGGGTCTGCGTAATTCATTGAAGCTTACTTCAAAGTGGTATGGACCTTTCAGAATCCTCAAACGCATCGGCAGAGTCGCTTACAAGCTCCAGTTACCGGAGGATGCTCTGATACACGACGTATTCCACGTCAATCAACTTAAGAAGCATCTGGGGCCTCGAGCTGTACCAAACCCAAGACTTCCTCTGGTTACACCTGACGGTAAAATCAAACACTCTCCTATCGCAGTCTTGCAGCGCCGTCAAATTCCCCGCAAGTCTGGCTCCTATGATATTCCTGTGGTACAATGGTTGATTCACTGGGAGAATCTGAGCCCCGAGGATGCTACATGGGAGGATGCGACTTTCATCCAGGCAACTTTTCCTACTTTCAAGCCTTGAAGTCCTGTCTCAAGGGAGGAGCAGTGTCAGGACCCTTCCTACTACAGAACCTCCTCCGACAACCACGTACGGTCCAGATCACAGGATAACGGTTGGCGACATCATCCGACGGTCGAGATGCTAAGCTTACTGAAGATCACCAAACCAGTCCTTTACTCCTTGTTTTAGCTTAATTAATGTAAACCCGTGATCTTCACGCTAATCATGTAATAGCTTGGGCGCCCCCTTCGATATAAATGGTGCGCGTGGGTGGCTGGGAGGCCAAGCTATGAGAAACCCTAATATTTTCCTTGTCCTGCTTTCCTTTCCTATCTAGCTGTTTTCCTGCAATTTACCTTCCTTTCCTTCATCTACCTAGCGATCCCCTTACTCATCCGCCGCCATCAGACCTTGGGGTCCTGACACAACACTCTGCTTCGACATTGGGAAAATATCTTGGAGAATCTTCTGCTTGCTGGAGTTCATCGATGAGCGTAATCTGGTTAGTGAAAATTCTAGGGGTTGTGGTTTCAGGCTTTATTTGATACCAACTGATTGACTGTCGACACTCCTTTGATCTGTCGGTCGGCTGTATGGCCAATAGTTTGTTAATATTTTTCTTGTCATGTTAACCATGGATTCTGTCGAGTCTTGCTCAGGTGCCTTTTCACAATCATCTACTGTTGAGACTAGCTCCCTCGAAATTAAGACCTGCCACGAATCTGTACACATATATGATGTCTGAAGTTAAATTTGCCCCTAAAAAGAAACGGAATGAGTGGAGGTCGCTCGCTGACGTGTGGGGTTCTCCACCACGCACTGACTGGTTGATTCGCACGGTACTGCTGTAGCCGAGCTCGCTCGCCGGCGCCCATGGCGACTCCGACTACGAGCCGCCTCCTCCCGGCCCTTCCATATCGTCCACCTCGCGTCTCCTTCTCCCCATCGCAGGGACCCAGCCGCCGGCCTACCTTCCGCGTCCACTGCTCCTCGCCGCCGGTACGTAATTAGGTGTTCCAGCCTCCATCCCCTGGCCGGGGTACAACCGTTTGTTCACCCGTGTGTTCTGTTTCAGGTGGAGGCGCCGCCGACCCCCCCTTCTACCTCTCTACCTAGCTGGTGGAGGTGAGAGCTCCATCGATCCACCAGCCCCCCCTTCTCCTCTCTACCTAGCTTCATATCTCCTCTCGACCACTGCGCCAGTTTGAAATGATGAGGCTGACTGCAGAAATAATGATATGAAGCAAATTTCAGATTTGGCAGTGCCATATCGATGAATGGTACTGTAGATATCTTTTAGTTTGAAGAACACGACGGCTGGCTAGTCTGAATCGAAATTCACGACTCCAATGCAACATTTTTTAATTTTCAATCTTGTTTGGATAGAACGTGCTGTAACTGCAAGGAGACTGACTGAACCGCCACCCTTTTCACTGCTGTTGTGCTTGTTACATCGGTTAATTTCTCTCATTCTCTCTACACAAAGTTGTAGGAGGTTGGATGGGATTCTCAAAAGCCTGGATACGCTGGGCTGATCGAAGTTGTGAATCGTCTCATGATCAAGGGGAAGAGTGCGTTGGACACTGAGCAATCAGCTGTATGGAACCTGTTCATCTCCAATCCCTCTTCTGCCATATTTACATGGCTTAGAAGCTAAATTCAGTTGTCTTTCTCTGTCTACCTTTTCTTACAAATTTCAGGTCCGAGTACTCCAGGCACTATTCCCACCTCTCTTACTAGTCCTTTTCAAAGCCCTTTTAGCACCAATCGCTAATGGTAAACTTGCTTCTATGATGGTTGGTGAGTTCATTGCAACTCAGAAATTTCCCAGCAATATTCTCAATACTAAATTCCATGTAAAGATGAACTGCACACTTAACCTACTGTAACTTGCAACTTACTGTATCTTGCAACTTGTGATTCATGTGACTCGTGATTCGTGAAGCTAGAGCAACAGCACTTTCATGCCAATGGCTGATGGGCACATGTTCAGTGAATTCTGTGACACTGCCCGATGGGAAATCGTTGTCAAGTGGGGTATTGATCTTTTCATCTGTTCTCAGTTTTTGTTCACTAAGAGTTTCAAATTATCGATATGCACTTATGGAAATCGTCAGGTGTTCGTCGAGAAGTGCAAATATCTGGAGGAGAGCAAATGTCTTGGTATTTGTATCAACACGTGCAAACTTCCAACCCAGGTGTGTTCATGTCTTATATGTCCATATTGTTTACTTCTTTATAGCCCTTTTCAGCAATTCGTTTATATCTCCCAAAAGGGATCGCGAAATCAATTTAGTAAACTGGAATTGTATAATCTGCCTACCAATACCTGCATGGGCACTGTCGATGTTGCATAATTATGCATAGATCTTGAAAACCTTTTCGTCGTGCAAAATCATCCCAGATCCGGCATGAAATTCTCTTTGAACGGTTAGGTTAAAATCCCACAATGCAGCTTACAAAAAATACTTTCTTCGTCTAAAAGAGAATTTTGCTTGGTGCTTAGCAGCTAAGGCGATTTCTGTCTTTCAGACCTTCTTCAAAGATCACATGGGCGTCGATTTATATATGGAGCCAAATTTCGAAGACTATAGCTGCCAGGTAATACAAATTCGGAATGCACAACATTGTTTTAGAGGAAAAGGGCTGCCGGAATTCCGGCAGCTTGTTCAAAATCAGGAATGCACAACATGTTACACTAAAGCAAAATCTGACGGACAAGGCCACCATATGCCTGCTCATTTTCTTCCTTTTTGCGGTCTAACGCCACAAAGAAAACACTGTCGATTTTATGGTGTTGCTTGTTTCAGTTCAACTTCGGAGTGCCACCCCCGCCTCTCGACACCGACAAGGCCCTGAAGGAACCCTGCCTGGACATATGCACGAGCGCGAGGCGCCGCAGAGAGATCGGCAGCAGCAGCGGCCCTGATGGTATGTGTCCCCAAGTATGATCTGGCTTCTGTGAAGGCACACACATGGTAATTAAAATGGTACAACTATAGTAAAAGATTCAGCAACAGTGCTACTAGAGTGAACTATATTGTATAGTAGAATTATGAGGTTGTCTGTTCAAACACTTCTTTCCCAAATGCCACATATTTTGGGGGCGTATTGTAACCTAATTGGAATAACATGGCTAGGGCAATCGTCCTACGGTGCCTTTATCCCCCACAGCGCTTAGTTCTATTGGGTTGTGTTTTCTTTTCTGAAAGTAAAGCTGTAGGAGAGGCTCCCACAGCGAGTTTGTTTTTTAAATAATAAGAACCCAAATTCGCGCCTGTGAGGACTTGAACCTAGGTGGATGGGTTGTATATACACTCCACTAGCCAAGTGAGCTAGACTCACTTTTTTTTATTGTGTTCGTTATTGGGTTGTGTTCGTTCCTTCCCGAGCTTGTATAACTCTCTTTTCTTTGAGAAAATTTCAAAAAACCACCACAATTGCGCGTGAATTCGCAAATCTATCTAGATACGTATTTTTTACAAAAATCCACCGATTGCACGGGTTCTTTACAGATAGCAATGATCGTCCGTTTTTGGCTCATTAACGAGGTTTCTGACGACCGGGATCCACATTTAGGCATCGAAAACTCAAAACTTTTGCTTTTTTTGTTTGTCAAAAGAAGTAAATAAAGAGCAACAAAGCTGGTAGTGCGTACATATATAAAACGACGATGTATGAATCTCGTATGATGTGCCTGCAAGGAAAGCAAAGAATTAGCACTGATCGATCACTAGTGGAGAACGGGCCTCTAGTCCCGGGTCTGAACTGGCTTTAGTCCCGGATTTCCATCCGGGACTAGCCAATCGGGACTAGAGCTCCCCTCCCCTTTAGTCCCGGTTTGCCACGACCCGGGACAAAAAGGCCATCCACGAGGCCGCGCGCAGCGCTGCGAGCTGGAAGACCTTTAGTCCCGGGTTGTAACACGAACCGGGACTAAAGCATGTCCTGCCGCGGTAGGGTTTTCTGCTGTTTCTCTGCCGTGCCCGGATTGTCCTGCCGCGGCAGAGTTTTCTGTTGTTTCTCTGCCGCGGCCGGATTTTGTGTTTTTTTTTCGTTTTGTGTTTTCCATTTCATTTATTTTTGAATTTGCGTTTCATTTTAATTTCAAGCATGTTTCCGTACACATATTATACGCTACTACATACACACAGTACACACGTTGATGCATATATATAATATTCGATCTCTTGCGAGCATACATATATACAATTTGATATATACAACTATTTAATTACATGGAGATCACTAAATTAGTTCATCGTCCTCCGCATCATGTTCTCCCTTGCTATCAATGACCTCCTTCAACAGAAATCCCGCCAATTCCTCTTGAATTCCTCGTATGCGCTCGTCTGGTAGGAGTTTCTCCCGTATATTCATGATCTTTAAGAAGGAGATATATATGGATATATATCTATAAGTTGAATGAAACTGAACACAATTGATGGTAATAAAATAAAACTATGAATATTGTTTACGTACTTGTAGTAAGTTCGTATCAGCTTTCCGCTCAATGGTCATCGACCGAATGTACTCGCAAACGTAGAATCCACATAAATGAGTCCCCCGTGGCTGCTCCAAACCCTTCACCGTTTTATAAGTTAGCACATCGTCGAATAGACCTTGTACTTTCTTTTTGAACCGTGTCCAACACCTGCTCGGCAAAGAAAATGAACAAAGGAGTTATCAATTACTGGATATCAGGAAATGAACGAAAGAGGCCGATATAACGTGATAATGATTGAAATTACTTCTGGAACATTGCTTTCATGTCGCTCCACTGCTTTTCGTCCCTATTTAACGAGTCCATGAATTCAACTCGGGACTTGTCAGGTTCAATGCTTAGCAAAATCCAGTGAAAACTGCGGACGTTTACATTTGCATAACTCATCAATTACACTTAACATCGAGTAAGCAAAAAAGAATGTGTACAAGACAGAAACACTCACTCGAAGTTGTAAGGAAATAGTATTTCCTTACAGAAATGATTCTCAACTAAAAAGGTGTACAGATCATGCTCCATGTCTTTGGGATGCTCGTGTAACGTATGTTCATTGACGATATATAGGTCAATAAACCCAATGTCATAGACATTATTTCTTTTGTATTCGAGCATCTTCATTCTGCATAATAGCGTATAAAAGAATATAGCTAGTCAGGATAATATATTACAGGCAATGAACGAGCCGAGCTACAGACTTAATTAATTACAGAAATAAACCACTTACAGACAATAGCAACCGAGCATAGATTTGTCAAGGGCGTGCTGATTGTATAACTGAAACAATTCGTTCGTTTGAATATATATCAAGTAATATTTGAAGTGATGCTCCTTTCTAACGTCCGCCGAAAGCCATTATTTCGAGTACTTTCTTGTTACCGTCATGTACCAATTGTGCAGCATTCGCATATTTGTTGATAGCTGTGTTTCCTCCACATGACTGACCAGAGGCTGCCCTATGACATACTTGAAGGGTCGCAGCATAGAAAACAAAAAAAATTTCCTACGCAAAGATAGCGGAATAAACCCAACATCTAGATCCGATCTAAGAGAGGTTGGTAGAAAGAAGGAGATCGAATCTCATGCTCGAAGAAAACCGTGAGTGTTTTGTCGAGGCAGGGGTTGGCTAGTCGATGCCCGTAACTAGACTCGTCTAGTCGCGAGGAGATGTATTATCCAAGCGCCGCACGAGCAACGCCTCCGAGAGATCCACACGTACAGCTCGATGAAGACTCCACGTTCTTGATCCCGCAAGAGGTGGTGGAGAGGCTCGCGAGATCAACAGCACGATGACGGTGGCGTGGTGTGTATGGTGGAGATCCGACAGGGCTTCGCCAAGCGGCTATCGGGGAGAGAGGAGGAGAAGGGGGCGGCGGCTAGGGTTGGAGGGTGGTGCGGCTAGGGCACCTATGGGGTGGTCCTTGGGTGCCGCACCCTCCCCTACCCCTCCTTATATAGAGGGCCAAGGGGGGCTGCGCCCCACCCCTCCTAGGGCCGGCGGCAAGGGGAGGCTTGCCCCCCAAGCAAGCCCCCTTAGGGTTAGGGTTGCCCCCTCCCCACGTGGGCCTTAAGCCCTTGCCGCATGGGCCCCTTGGGGCTGGGTGGTGCGGCTGGCCCTAGGCCAGTCCACCACTCCTTTATCCCATGTGGGCCCCATACTCCTATGGGCCCCACTTCTAGACCCCGCTAGAACCTTCTAGAACTTTCCGGTACTTTACCGATAAATTCCCGAACCTTTTCCAAACCTCCGGAAACCACTTTCCTTATATGAATCTTATTCTCCGGACCACTCCGGAACTCCTCGTGACGTCCGGGATCCTATCCGGGACTCCGAATCAATATTCGTTCTCACCATCATTTATCTCGAACCCTAACTACATCGAACGTTAAGTGTGTGACTCTGCGGGTTCGCGAATATATCATATTAATAGCGGGACCGGGATGCCCATATTAATTCCTACATATTCGACGAAGTACTTTACCAGTCGAACCACAATGTTCGGGATTCAATTAATCCATATACGATTCCTTTTGTTTCACGATATATTACTTGTCCGAGATTCAATCCACCGATATCTCCATATCTGATTAATCTCGTTACCGACAAGTTCTCTTTACTCGTTCCCATAGAATAGGATCCCTTATGACTAAGTGGTTAGTCATATGCTTGCAAGCGTTTGGATGCTATACTACCGAGAGGGCCCAGAGATATCTATCCAACTGTTGGACGAACAAATCCCAGTCTTGAAACATGCCACCCAACAACCTATCATCGGAGAACCTGAAAGCCACCTTTATAATCACCCAGTTACGAAGTGACGTTTGATGTCCACAAAGCACTCCTCCGACAAGCGGGAGTGACATAATCTCATGGTCTAAGGAAACTATATTTGACATCTATTTAATTTGAGTCTTGTCCATTATATCATCACCCATGATACAAACTTCATTTATTAAGCGATTCATAAATCCATGGTTAGGAAACATCTAACCATCACTTAATTAAACGAACTAGTCATAAGAGGAAAGACTAGGGACACAATACCGTTTATATTCCACGCATGTATTTGTTTCCGCTTAATACAATTCTAGCATGGATATAAACATTTATCATGAACGGGAAATATGATTATCAATAACATTTATTATTGCCTATTGGGCATATCTCCAACAGTCTCCCACTTGCACTAGAGTCAATAATCTAATTTACATTTGTAGCAATCTAACACCCATGGCCTCTCGGTGTTGATCATGTTTTGCTTGTGGAAGAGGTTTAGTCAACGGGTCTGCCACATTCAGATCCGTATGCACCTTGCAAATCTCTATGTCACCATCCTTGACATTCTCACGCAAATTGTGATAACGACGCTTAATATGCTTGGTATTCTTGTGTGAAGTCGGGTCCTTGGCAAGAGCTATTGCACCTGTATTATCACAGTACAGGGCCAGAGGTCTTGACGCACTTGGAACCACGCTCAGGTCTGAGAGGAACTCCTTCATCCAGACTGCTTCACTTGCTGCCGACGAGGCCGCAACATACTCCGCTTCTGTTGAAGATTTCGCCACCACGCTCTGCTTGGAACTCTCCAACTCACAGCGCCACCATTCAGAATAAACACGTATCCGGACTGAGACTTAGAATCATCCGGATCTGTGTCCCAACTAGCATCGACGTAACTCCTTACGACAAGCTCTTGGTCACCTCCATACACGAGAACCATTTCCTTAGCTCTATTTAGATACTTAAGGATATTCTTGACAGCTGTCCAGTGTTTCACTCCTGGATCACTTTGGTACCTGCTAGTCAAACTTACAGCATGGCACACATCTGGTCTAGTACATAGCATGACATACATGATAGAGCCTATCGCAGAGGCATAAGGAACATTGTTCATTATCTCTCTATCTTCTGCCGTAACAGGACTCTGAGTCTTACTCAGAACCTTTCCTTGCAACATTGGTAAGAACCCCTTCTTTGAATTTTCCATTCTGAACTTCTTCAGAACCTTGTCAAGGTATGTACTTTGTGAAAGCCCTATTAGGCGCTTTGACATATCTCTGTAGATCTTTATGCCTAAAATGTACGCTGCTTCACCAAGGTCTTTCATTGAAAAACTCTTATTCAAATAAGACTTTACACTTTCAAGTAGTGTAACATCATTTCCAATCAATAATATGTCATCCACATATAGTATTAGAAATGCAACTGAACTCCCACTCACTTTCTTGTAAATACAGGCTTCTCCATAAGTTTGGACAAATCCAAACCCTTTGATCACTTCATCAAACCGGAGATTCCAACTCCGCGATGCTTGCTTCAGTCCATAGATGGATCTCTGAAGTTTGCATACCTTGTTAGCATCCTTTGGATCAACAAAACCTTCGGGCTGCACCATGTACAACTCTTCCTTAATATGACCACTAGTAAATATGCCCGTGCGTTGCAACGGGAGAAAAATAATATATGTTGCAGAGACGCATAAAGTAAATTATCGTAGCTAAATGTGTGACGTTTCACAGCAAATGCATCCATTGGGCTGTCCACGATCGGGCGTACACCCAGTTCCTCGTCTGTGCTCCGCTTCAGCCTAACCACATGTGCGCCAACAGAGTCATGTGTCGTCATCGTCACTCCACCCCGCTCTGCGAAGTGTTTCGACACTCGTTGAACCAGGTATTTCGTGTCATTTGGATAAATGGCTTTGGATCGAATAACGTTTTTAGCTCGAAACATAAACATCTATTAAATTCGAAACCATTTATCCAAATGACCCGAAACTTTTCCATCACATATAACTTATTGGAATTTTTTCTATCCAGTTTAATTTTTGAGTTTAAAATTTATAAATTTATAACGGATATGATCGGACGCCGTTTAGATGGGCAAAGTCAGGTCACCGAATCTCTGTCGGCCGCGCAGAGGCCTTCTCTGAGGAATTACCTACGACTTTTTTTCCTACAACTTACACCGGGATTCTTATGCCATAGTTGAGATGCTGCCCCATGACATTGGGACCCACCAACTCTCTATATTCTCTAGTAGTATTATTTTGGATCCATCCCAATCCGCTCTTGTACAGCATGTCGTCTTCTTCCCCCAAATTCTCCACCCAGTGTCTCTCAATCTCTCCGAAAGAAAAGCAGAAATTGGATGCTAAATTATGTAGACGTCAAGAGAAATTATAATTTAGAAGTCCAAATCCACCGCTCATCCGATTCCCACGGTTGGATGTTGAGCTCGAGCTGGGTCAATTTGGCTAGAAGCAAATATATGTGCGGCTTGGTGTGCTAGCTAGCTACATGGCTGACCAAAACGCCATGTTCCTCTGGCTGTCCACCCCCGAGAGGATCAGGGCAGTGTGGAACTCCACGATGACATGGATGACGCCGCTATCTTTACCCATCTTGTTCGTCCCGCATGATACTTCTCTTGAACTCTATCCAATCAAAGTAGCAAATAAGATCAGGAGCGAACGGAGGTGGCTCTCGTCGCACCGGCCGTCCCCGTTCTCCTCGTCGACGTTGGTGAACGACAGCACCCTAGTCAGCCGGCCCCAGTACAACATCCTCGCCACCGCCGGGGGGGGGGGGGGGGGGGCGTGGCCGGCATGTGCAGAGGACACGGGGCAATGTGGAGGAGCTGTGGGCCACGGGACCACCGTCGGATTGCTGCAACCACGGGAGGAATCGCGGCTGGCGCGGAACGCCGACTATCGCAGACGGCCATGGACGGATGCATTAGGAAGAGGGGCTCTGGCACAGGGACGGTGCCGGAGCGCAGCGAGGAGCTCGGTCATGGGGTGTGGCACTGTGGGGGCGATGGAGGATAACGACAAGGGAGACTTCGTTGGTTTTTTTAGGAACATGGGCGAAACGTTTTTCTTCACTTAAGCGGTGGCAGTGTCCGTAATTATACTTGAAAAATAAGGGCAATATAAAAGTTGGACGAAAAAATTGGGAGAAGCAACTCTTTCTTTATTATTAGGTAAAGATTAAGGAACGCGGTTTTCACATCCATTTGCCAAATTTCATAATCATAAAAAGCGGCAATTGCTAACATAATCCGAACAGATTTCAGCATCGCTACGGGTGAGAATGTCTCATCGTAGTCAACTCCTTGAATTTGTCAGAAACCCTTTGCGACAAGTCGAGCTTTATACATGGTGACGTTTCCGTCAACGTCTGTCTTTCTTTTGAATATCCATTTGTTCTCAACGGCCTTTCGGCCGTTCGGTAAGTCCACCAAAGTCCATACTTGGTTTTCATACATGGATTCCATTTCGGATTTCATGGCTCCTAGCCATTTATCGGAGTCCGGGCTCATCATTGCTTCCTCATAATTCGCAGGTTCATCATTGTCTAACAACATGACACTCATGACGGGGTTGTACCGATCAGGGGCGATACGTTCCCTCGTTGACCTGCGAGGCTCAATAGCAACTTTGACTAGAGCAGCATGATCAACATCATTTGCTCCTTCTTCAGGTGGCGATGGCTGTTCTGAAACAACTTCCAGTTCTGCACTACTCGGCATCTCAAGAACAGGTTCGATAACCTCATCAAGCTCTATTTTTCTCCCACTCACTTCTTTCGAGAGAAACTCCTTCTCTAGAAAGGAACCATTCTTGGCAACGAAAATCTTGCGTTCGGTTCTGTGGTAGAAGGTATACCCAATAGTTTCCTTAGGGTATCCAATGAAGACGCATTTTTCTTATTTGGGTTCGAGCTTATCAGGTTGAAGCTTTTTCACATAAGCATCGCAACCCCAAACTTTTAGAAACGATAACTTTGGCTTCTTGCCAAACCATAACTCATATGGAGTCGTCTCAACGGATTTTGATGGAGCCCTATTTAAAGTGAATGCGGTTGTCTCTAATGCATAGCTCCAAAATGATAGTGGCAGATCTGTGTGAGACATCATAGTTCGCACCATATCCAATAAGGTCCGATTACGACGTTCAGACACACCATTACGCTGTGGTGTTCCGGGTGGCGTGAGTTGTGAAACAATTCCACACGTCTTTAAATGCATGCCAAACTCGTAACTCAAATATTCACCTCCACGATCGGATCGAAGAAACTTTATTTTCTTGTTACGATGATTCTCGACTTCACTCTGAAATTCTTTGAACTTTCGAACGTTTCAGACTTGTGTTTCATTAAGTAAATATACCCATATCTACTTAAATCATCGGTGAAGGTCAAGAAGTAACGATATCCACCGCGTGCTGCAACACTCATCGGACCACACACATCGGTATGTATGATTTCCAACAAGTCCGTTGCCCTCTCCATCGTGTCGGAGAAGGGTGTTCGAGTCATCTTACCCATAAGGCATGGTTCGCAAGTTTCAAATGATTCAAAAACAAGTGAATCCAAAAGTCCATCAGAATGGAGTTTCTTCATGCGCTTTACACCAATGTGACCCAAACGGCAGTGCCACAAATATGTGGTATTATCATCATTCACTTTGCATCTTTTGGCATCAATGTTATGAACATGTGTATCACTACTATCGAGATTCAATAGAAATAAACCATTCCTCTCAGGTGCATGACCATAAAAGGTATTATCCATATAAATCGAAATACCAAAGTTTTCAGACTTAAATGAATAACCGTCTCGCAATAAACAAGCTCCAGATACAATGTTCATGCTTAACGCAGGCACATAATAACAATTATTAAGGTTTAAAACTAATCCCGAAGGTAAATGCAGAGGGAGTGTGCCGACAGTGATGACTTTAACTTTTGATCCATTTCCAACGCGCATCGTCACCTCGTCCCTTGCCAAGCGTCGACTATTCCGCAGCTCCTGTTTCGAGTTACATATATTAGCAACCAAACCAGTATCAAATACCCAGGTGCTACTACGATCACTTGTTAAATACACATCAATAACTTGTATATCATATATACCTTGTTTGACGGTGCCAGCCTTCTTGTCTGCCAGATACTTGGGGCAGTTCCGCTTCCAGTGTCCGGTTCCCTTGCAGTAGAAGCACTCAGCATCAGACTTAGGGCCCTTCCTTGACTTCCTTGTAGGCCCGGCAGCTCGCTTGCCGTCCTTCTTGAAGTTGTCTCTTTTGCCCTTTTTCTTGAAACTGGTGGTCTTGTTGACCCTCAACACTTGATGCTCCTTCTTGATTTCCACTTCCGCGGTCTTTAACATCGCGAAGAGCTCAGGAAGAGTTTTCTCCATTCCTTGCATGTTATAGTTCATCACAAAGCTTTTGTAGCTAGGTGGAAGTGACTGGAGAACACGGTCAATTCCCAACTCATTGGGAATCACAACACCCAGCTGCGCCAAGCGATCACCGTACCCAGACATCTTGAGCACGTGTTCACTGACGGAGCTGTTCTCTTCCATCATACAGCTAAAGAACTTAGAAGAGGCTTCATACCTCTCCACCTTGGCTTGAGTCTGAAACATAGCTTTCAGATCAACTATCATCTGATGAACGCCATGGTGCTCAAAACGCTTTTGAAGCTTAGGTCCTAAGCCGTAAAACAGACCACACTTAACTATCTCGTGGTCCTCAGAGCGGGCTGCCCAGACGTTCCTAACATCTTCAGCCGCTCCCTCTGCTGGAGCCTCACCTAGCGGGGCATCTAGGACATACAGTTTCTTGGCAGCTTTGAGGATAATCTTCAGATTCATAAACCAATCTGAGAAATTGCTTCCATCGTCTTTCAACTTGTCTTTCTCTAGGAACGCGTTAAAATTCATGGTGATGTTGGGAAGGGCCATTGATCTACAACATTATTTGCAAGGTGTTTAGACTATGTTCATGATAGATTGTTCGAGAAATAATCTAATTATAAAACGAACTCCCACTAAAATCAACATCCCTCTGGTTGTTTAGTGACACACGATCCAAAATCCACTACACCACAACCGATCATCACGTGAAGTGGTGCAGCTTCAAAAGGTGAACATCTCCATGTTGATCATATCATTCATATGACTCGTGTTTAGCCTTTCGGCTCTTGTGCTCCGAGGCCATGTCTGTACTTGCTAGGCTCGTCAAGGAAACCGTAGTATTTCTGCATGTGCAAACTGGCTTGCACCCGTTGTATGTGAACGTAGAATCTATCAAACCCGATCATCACGTGGTGCTTCAAAACGACGAACTTTGGCAACGACGCGTACTAGGGGAGAACACTTCTTGATATTAACGTGAGAGATCACCTTATCATGCTACCGTCGAGATCGTATCTAAGCATAAACCATAAGGTGCATAAAAGGATTAACATCACATGCAATTCAAAAAATTGTGACATGGTATAGCCTTTTCCTTGTGCCTTTGATCTCCATCTCCAAGGCACCAGCATGATCTCCATCATCACCAGCTCGTGGCGCCATCACCATGATTGCCTCCACCAACTATTGCAACTACTACTATGGCTACTTTAGCAATAAAGTAAAGCAATTACATGGCGTTTTAAAGTGACACGCAGGTCATACAATAAATATGAGACAACCATAAGGCTCCTGCCGGTTGCCGTACTCATCGACATGCAAGTCGTGACAATTACAAAACATGATCACTGCATACAACACATAATCACATCTTGGGCTATACCACATCACAACCCCTGCAAAAACAAGTTAGACGCCCTCTACTTTGTTTATGCAAATTTTACGTGGCTTCTAATGGGTCATTAGAAAGAACCGTTCTAATCTACGCAAAGCCACAACGGTGATAAAATAGTTGCTTATTTACTCATCCTTTTGAAAGGCATTCCATTGAAAATTGCACCTTCACTAAAGCAAGAGAAACAGACACCCGCCAGCCACTTATGCAAAACAAGTTGCATGTCAGTCGTGGAACCGGTCTCTCGTGCGTGGACGATTAAGGTTGGTCCGGGCCGCTTCAATCTCACAGTACCGCAAAGATGCAAAGTGCACGCTAGAAGGTAGCAACATAAAATATCAACGCCCACAACACTTATGTCTAATCGCACCAACATCTACGAATAGATCTAGGCTCTGATACCACTGAAGGGTCGCAGCATAGAAAAACAAAAAAATTTCCCACGCAAAGATAGCGGAATAAACCCAACATCTAGATCCGATCTACGAGAGGTTGGTAGCAAGAAGGAGATCGAATCTCACCCTCGAAGAAAACCGCGAGTGTTTTGTCGAGGCAGGGGTTGGCTAGTCGATCCCCGCAACTAGACTCGTCTAGTCGCGAGGAGATGTATTATCCATGCGCCGCACGAGCAATGCCTCCGAGAGATCCACACGTACAACTCGATGAAGACTCCACGTTCTTGATCCCGCATGAGGTGGTGGAGAGGCTCGCGAGATCAACAGCACGACGACGGTGGCATGGTGTGTATGGTGGAGATCCGACAGGGCTTCACCAAGCGGCTATCGGGGAGAGAGGAGGAGAAGGGGGCGGCGGCTAGGGTTGGAGGGTGGTGCGGCTAGGGCACCTATGGGGTGGTCCTTGGGTGCCGCACCCCCTCCCCTACCCCTCCTTATATAGGGGGCCAAGGGGGGGCTGCACCCCACCCCTCCTAGGGCCAGCGGCAAGGGGAGGCTTGCCCCCCAAGCAAGCCCCCTTAGGGTTAGGGTTGCCCCCTCCCCACATGGGCCTTAAGCCCTTTGAAAGAACAAACAATGCCCGATGTCGCCTAGAGGGGGGGGGGGGTGAATAGGCGATTAAAGCTTTTTCTAATTAGGGCTTGATAATTGCGGAATAAAACTATGTGTTAAATTAACAAGCCAACAACCTAATATGCTAGGGTTACCTATGTGCACCAACAACTTATGCTAAGCAATTAAAGCAACAAGGTGATAGCAAGATATGAACTTCAAGCACGAAGGCTATCACAATGTAAATTGCATAAGTAAAGCTCGGGTATAGAAATAACCGAGGCACGCGGAGACGAGGATGTATTCCCGAGTTCCTCCTTGTTAAGGGAGTACGTCTTGTTGGAGGGGTGTGAGCTCGCCACAAAAGGCCTACTCAAGATGCCACAAAGGCCTCACCCTATTCTCCGAAACCTCACCCAAGGGATTGTTCACCTTCCACTATCGGAATCCTTCAAGGCGGATTCCGGAGCCCTTTACAACTCTTCTTGGGGCACACACCCACAACTCAATTGGGGGCTCCCAAACTCGTGCCGAAGCTTCACAAGCGAAGTCTTCGCGGCACCTCCAACCGTCTAGGGTACACAATGCACCCAAGAGGCAACAAGCTCTTGGGAACACAATGCACCCAAGAGTAACAAGCTTCTCAACTTCGATCTTCACGTATCACGTAGGGAGAGCAACCCGATGCAACAAATGCAAAAGGCAAGAGCACACAAAGTGGTCAAGTCCTTCACTCCGAAATCCAACCAAAGCAACTAATGCTATGGAGGGATTTGAGAGGAAGAACAAGGGAAGAACACAAAGCAACCCTAAATCTAGATCCACTAGGTTCCCCTCACTTAGAGGAGGATTTGATTGGTGGAATGGTAGATCTAGATCTCCTCTCTTGTTTCCCTAAAGATGGGCAAGAATCATTGGAGGGAAGTGGAGGAATCAAGCTCTCAAAGATGTGCAACAATGGAGGAGAGAGAGAGCAAAAGGTTCACCAAGATCGATTGAACCGTTGGGGAAGAAAACCCATTTAAATAGGAGCCCTGGGAATCTGGCCGTTGGGCACAAAATCCCTCAGGGCCGGTAGTACCGGCCCAAGGGGCGGTACTACCGCTCCAAGCAAAACTGCCCCAACGGCTCACTTCAGAGAAGAAAACCCGCAGGACCGGAAGTACCGCGGCGGGGGCCGGTACTTCCGGAGGGCCGGTAGTTCCGGGCCCACTTCCGGTCCAAAAGTTGGGAGACCCCGAGAAGTCCAGTGCCTGAAAAAATAAGCGGAAGTTCCTCCAGAACTTCCCACCGGAAGTAGGAGCGGAAGTACCGCTGTGGCCACCGGTACTTCCGGTGGCCCGGTACTACCGGTGCTACTTCCGGTGCAAAAATTCGGGGGAACCCAGGGAGTCCAGTACCCAGAAAAATAAGCGGCAGTAGGGCCGGAACTGGGCACCGGAAGTGCCCAGCGGTAGTACCGGTCCAGGGACCGGTACTTCCGGCCAGCAGAGAAAAACAGGCAAACCCTGAAACTGAATAACTTTTGCGTGGCAACTCCGAATCGAGTGAATCCAATTTTGTTGGAAAGAGGACGACAAGAGCTACCCTACAAAAGTAAAAATATTGAAACCAAGCAATGGAGATTTTGCTAAAAAATGGAAGAGTGAAACCTTCTGCATAGATGAACCGGCAAAATCTCCAAAACCGAAAACGCATAAGCTTTTCATCAAGACTCCGTTTTCAATGATCTTGGGCTTGTTTCGAAGAAAATCACAAGCCCTACAAGATCATGCATATACACATCATAGTCTATCATGTGAGGAGGAAAACATAAGGAGAGAGTTTGACCTCTCGTAGGAGAGACAAACCGGTAAAACCTCCGATATCAAAAACGCAAGAAGATATACATGAGATCCATTTTTGATGAACTAGAGCTTGGTATGGAGATGAACACAAGCTCTAAATTCTCACATGGATAAAAGCCATAAGAACCAATAAAGATGATTGCATGGATGCAAAGGTTTGAGCTCTCCACGAACGATACGATCACGATACTCGGTCGAGAGCCCCTCTTGATAGTACGGCTATCTATCCTATAACCCGGTCTCTCACTAAACAACATAAGACCGGTAAAATAGAAACCCTATCAAGATCATACCTTTGCCTTGCGCATAAATCCACTTGAGGTCGAAGAAGAAGATCTTCATCTCCTCAAGACGAACCACCTTTCTTGATCGCGCCTTGCTTGGTGAAGATTCACATGACGCTCCCCCATACACCAAGATGGGGAAAGCACTCCTTCGGCATATCTTCACTTGGCCTTTCTCTCGATGACGAACACCTTGGCCTTGATCTTCTTCCCTAAACCTTGACTCCAACACATGGAGACAAGCAAGCTAATGGACACCTACAAATATAGCTCAATACAAACATTAGTCCATAGAGATTGTCATTAATTACCAAAACCATGCATGGGGGCAACCATGCACTTTCACCCTTGCCGCCATGGGCCCCTTGGGGCTGGGTGGTGCGGCTGGCCCTAGGCCAGTCCACCACTCCTTTATCCCATGTGGGCCCCATACTTCTATGGGCCCCACTTCTAGACCCCTCTAGAACCTTCTAGAACTTTTCGGTACTTTATCGATAAATTCCCGAACCTTTTCCAAACCTCCGGAAACCACTTTACTTATATGAATCTTATTCTCCGGACCACTCCGGAACTCCTCGTGACGTCCGGGATCCTATCCGGGACTCCGAATCAATATTCGTTCTCACCATCATTTATCTCGAACCCTAACTACATCGAACGTTAAGTGTGTGACTCTGCAGGTTCGCGAATATGTCATATTAATAGCAGGACCGGGATGCCCATATTAATTCCTACATATTCGACGAAGTACTTTACCAGTCGAACCACAATGTCCGGGATTCAATTAATCCATATACGATTCCTTTTGTTTCATGATATATTACTTGTCCGAGATTCAATCCACCGATATCTCCATATCTGATTAATCTCGTTACCGACAAGTTCTCTTTACTCGTTCCCATAGAATAGAATCCCTTATGACTAAACTTAGTCATATGCTTGCAAGCGTTTGGATGCTATACTACCGAGAGGGCCCAGAGATATCTATCCAACTGTTGGACGAACAAATCCCAGTCTTGAAACATGCCACCCAACAACCTATCATTGGAGAACCTGAAAGCCACCTTTATAATCACCCAGTTACGAAGTGACGTTTGATGTCCACAAAGCACTCCTCCGACAAGCGGGAGTGACATAATCTCATGGTCTAAGGAAACTATATTTGACATCTATTTAATTTGAGTCTTGTCCATTATATCATCACCCATGATACAAACTTCATTTATTAAGTGATTCATAAATCCATGGTTAGGAAACATCTAACCATCACTTAATTAAACGAACTAGTCATAAGAGGAAAGACTAGGGACACAATACCGTTTATATTCCACACATGTATTTGTTTCCGCTTAATACAATTCTAGCATGGATATAAACATTTATCATGAACGGGAAATATGATTATCAATAACATTTATTATTGCCTCTTGGGCATATCTCCAACAATACTGCCTTGCCATCTCACACATTGGCGCTTGTTCATAGCCTAACAGTTGACCAATAGACATACCAAATGCGTCAGCATTTTCTTTGGCCTGCGTTACAGTTATCTAAAATGTGACAAAAATATTCTATCTAAAATTCTATCTAAAAAATTCTATCTAAAATTCTATCTAAAAAATTCTAGCTAAAATTCTAAACATAAATTCTATCTAAAATTCTAAACAAAAATTCTAAAATTCTATCTAAAACAAATTCTATCTAAATAAATTCTATCTAATCAAATTCTATCTAAAATTCTACCTAAAACAAATTCTATCGAAATAAATTCTATCTAAACAAATTCTATCTAAATAAATTTATCTAAACAAATTCTATCTAAAATTCTATCTAAACAATTCTAGCAGCACTATTCTAAAAAACTCTAAAAAACCCACCACGCCGGCGCGACGGAGAGGACGAGGGCGAGGACGCCGGCGCGATGGAGAGGACGAGGACGGCCGGCTCGCGGCGCGCGGTGGAGCGGCAGCGGTGCGCGGTGGAGCGGCGGCGGAGGCGACGAACGGCGCGGCAGCGGAGGAAAATTTCGGCAGCACCTCCCCGTCTTCGTCTTCCTCGGCTCATTCGTCTTCGTCTGTGGATTAGAACCGCGCGCGCCGCGCGGTTTATATAGATTGGGCCTTTTGTCCCGGGTCGTGCCACGACTCGGGACTGAAGGACCTTTAGTCCCGACTCATGGCACGACCCGGGACAAAAGGTGGGTCCTAGGTCAATTTTCGGCAGAGGAGGAGTTACGCGCGCGAGGGAATATTTTCAACACTTTTGAATACTTTAAACATTTGAATTAACTACTTTTTGCATACTTTCGAATCTGACAAAACTTTCAACATGAAAAGTGTTTGAATTTGTATAATTAATCCAAAATCATTTTTTGGACAAATGTTTTTGATTATTTTTGAATTTTTAGTGGAGATAAAATACATTTTACACGATGGTCGTCGTAGATAGACCCATAGTAGGGACAGTGGATCTCAACAATCTTGGGTACATAGACGAACCATTTGTCCTAACCAATGATGTGGCTTAGGTTTTGTCATACTCCTTCCTAGGCCTATAATACTAGTCATCATAGTCATCGTAGTCGCCGCCGCCGTCGTCGCTATCGTCGGACGGCGCTCGCCTGGACTGGAATTGAGGGTAGCGCAGGCGGGGGTTATCGCCGGCCGTGATGTAGTCCATGACGCTCTGGAGAGTCCGGCCGCCCCACCATAGCCGACGGCTGGCCTCATTGAAGTTCGAAGGAGGTGGGCCGTCCTCCTCGTACCTGGCGAGCGCCCTCTCATGCCGATTGATGAAAAAATTCATTTACCTATTTGAAGTACTCTCGCCTGTCTTGATACCCACAAGTATAGGGGATCACTGAAATCTTCGTTGGGAAGTATTACCCAAATTTATAGTTCGACTTGATGGGAACACAAGAATACCAATAAGACGTTAACAATTGAGGCGTCACTCTCAACCACACCTGTATATCAATAAACTTGCAGCAGTAATAGTGATGGCAGCACGATGATTCAAGCAAATAAAACAGCTGTAGTGAACAATGGTTTCCCAGTTTTCACCGGAAAAGTGAAAGTGTAACTCAGAGATTTAAAGCGTAGGCATGAGGTGACAGCGGGGTGTTGCATGAATAAGATTGATCATATAATAAGATTCATATAGCAATGGGACTTATCTCTAACTCCGATATATGTAGGTATGTGTTCCATAATTAGTTGTGCGCACTAACCAAGAGAATTTGCACAACATCTATTGTCCTACCTGCCCATTTCACCGGGGCCAACTTGGAAGTAGAGGTAATTAAGGTCTACCCTTTCGAATAGCCCGGAACAACGCATTAACACTTCATGAACACATAGAATCCTCAAACTAAAACATCTCCCCCTTGTTTTCCCTATATGTCACATTTAGGGTTCACAGGTTCAACATAATAGCAGGCGATACACTTTGTAGATAAATACCAAACTCAATTATATGATGGGGCAAAATAAGTTCAGTACTGAAATCATGCCACTCGGGCCCCAGTAGCAAGCATTAAACATAGCATAAGTGCATCAACACAATACAAAAATATCCTCAAGATAAACCCCTAAGATCTCGGACAACGGGTATCATTACATGATCAATCTCATCCAATCCCCATCCACCTCATATGCCTACAGCGAACTACTCACACATGGTGATGGTGAGGGAGCTCATGGTCGATGGAGATGAAGGCGGTGAAGATGGCGGTGAAGACGGCCTCCGGATCCCTCCTCCGGGGGAGAAATCCTGGATCAATCTGACTCCGAAAACGAAGATCGTGGTGGCGGCGGCCCTCTGTTTCATGAATCGACCTCCCCTCCTAGGTCAGCCACTTTTTTGTATATATGGAGGGGTACACGAAAGCCGAAGGAGAGGTGGTGCCGGAGGCCCCAGATCGGTGGGCCCACGCGGCCAAGGAATCTGGCCGCGTGGAGCCCACTCTTTTGGCCCTCGGACGCTTCCTCGTGTCCATCTTTTGCACGATGCCCTTCTTTTCCATAAAAATTGACGTGGTATTTTTCTCCGATTTAATTTCCTGCAAAAACAACCAGAAAAGAGACTTTGCTAAAAACAGCGTCAGATTCAGCAGTTTTATTCAAATATGGGAAGATTCCGGAGAAAATGATGAAGCAAAGTGCTTGGAAAAGTAGATGCATTTTAGGTGCATCACATGCGCACAAAGTTTTGGAGAAGCCTTTCATTCTTAATACTTGATGTAGAAAAGGCCATTTAACTTTGTCATAAGCCTTCTCAAAATCAATTTTTTGTATCACACCTTCCATTTTCTTACGGTGTAATTCATGAACTATTTCATGCAATTTCACGACACCATCCAGCATATAGCGTCCTTGCATAAAGGCCGTCTGAGTAGGACGGATAATGTGATCCGCTACTGAATTCAGCCTTAAAGTTGCCACTTTAGAGAAGATCTTGAAACTCATATTAAGAAGACGGATAGGCCGGTATTTGTTGGATCCTTTCTGCATTCTTAACTTTTGGTAACAATATTATCTCCCCAAAGTTCAGCTTAAACAGTTCAAGTTGTCCAGCATGAAAGGTGTTGAACAAATCTAACAAATCGGCCTTGATAATATCCCAAAAGCAATGATTAAACTCAGCTGGAAAACCATCGGGCCCAGGAGCTTTATTATGTTCCATCTGGAAGACGACTTTCTTAATCTCGTCCTCAGTGAACGGTGCGGTAAGAAAGTCATTCTCCTCATTAGATACTTGTGGAATATCTTCCCTCTGGGATTCATCGAGAGTGAAGTTTCCTTCCTCAGGTGCCCGAAGAGAGTTTTATAATAATTTTTTAGCTGCTCATGTCCCTCAATGACACCCTCATCCTGGTTACGACTATGTATATACTTCTTCCTGTGTCTCCCACTGGCCAACAGATATATGAAAGTATTTTGTATTATCATCTCCTTCCAGAATAAATTGTGCTTTTGAGCGTTTATACCACTTGCGTTCCTCTTCTCGGAGTAAGCAAGCAATCTGTTCATTTGCTTGATTTTTTAGTCAAGTTCAGAATCAGAAAGAGGCCGAATTTCCGCCTGAAGGTCAAGTTTATCAATAATTTCAGCAAGCCGTTTTTTTTCTTTATTATATAGACCAGTAATGTGACGAGCCCAACCACGTAGGTGTTTCCGCAATATGCGAATTCTACTGTTCCACCTTTGTATTGGGGTTTGTCCTTTCACCGGTCTCTCCCATACTTCTTTCACCATATAAGCAAAATCTTCACGGTTCAACCAGCCTAATCCAAACTTGAATTGCGGTATTTCCCATGTAGTTTCATATCTCCAGTATCTAAAAGTATTGGAGCGTGATTAGATAGTGAATCTATACGCTCGAGCGCGCATGTACAGAAACCAACGGGTATTTATTTTCCCACTCGATATCTATAAGCACACGGTCGAGTTTTTCATATGTGGGTATGGTTCTATTATTAGCCCAAGTACATTGTCTTCATGACATATTAACCTCTCTCAAATCCAAGCTGTCGATGACAACGTTGAACAAAAAAGGCCAATAGTTATCAAAACGGCCGTTGTTCTTGTCTTGCTGAAACCTTAGGATGTTGAAATCCCCTCCTATAAGAATAAGGTATGGATTATCTTTAGCAAGATTGACAAGTTCTCGTAAAAAGGCAGCCTTGTGCTCATCTTGGGTGGCACCGTAAACAGCAACAAGGCTCTAGGTAAAATCATCAGACTTATTACGCAGATGTAGTTTAATATGAAACTCACCAAACGTGAAGTCTAATAATTCCATAGACGTGTCCTTAATGCCTAGCAAAATGCACCGCGATCTGCCGCGCGATGGTATCCATTTCCACATGAACTCATAGCCACCAGCTAGGTGATCTAAGGTTTGCACCGGGAAATCTCGTCTACCAAATTCCGTAATTGCGACAAAATCCAACTCATGTTCCCGAACGCAATCAGCAATATGCAAATGTTTAGCCAAGTCCCAAAGACCTCTGTTGTTCCATATTTTTCCTTTCATCGGGAAACATTTGTTGAGGTGGTTACTCTCGCCCTTTTGGACGGTTTGTTAATTTTCTTCGAGGACTTAGATTTACGACCCGAGACTGTTAAGTCCATGTAAGGCTCCAGTCGGGTGTCATCCAAACCCACCACTGACACGTCCCCGACGAGATGAGTTAGAAGTTGGCTGTCATATCTAGCATCCACTTCTTCGTCATCCACATCGGAGATGGTCCGGTCATCAATAAACTTATTTTTAGAGGAAACATTAGAGCGATCAACTTAAACATTTTTAAGCACAGAAACAAACACTAAACTCTCCTCAGGGCACCGACCTAAACTTATACCTAAACTATCCAAATTTAAAATAACTTGAGAATTCGGCAAAGGAAGAAAGGACTTCAAACAGGGTGTACCTTGTGAGTAGACGAGGTTGCGAGAAGCTCAAAGACGCATGGCCTTCATCACCAAATCCTCATCCGTCCGCATGGATCTATCATCTGCCATATTGTGTCTCGTACTATGCCTTAGTGGCGGAGACGAAGGAGGGTATTCGTGTACCACCTTTTCTGGTGGCGTCACATCCCTCTGCATTGGCGACACCCTAGGGGAGGTTGTCATCAGAGTAGACCCCCCCTGATACGTGTCAAACGTATCTATAATTGTTGATTGAACCATGCTAGTTTTGTGATGTTGTCACATGTTTTTACTATCATATTACGTCATTTTTATGCATTTTGTCAGACTAACCTATTGACAAGATGCCCAGTGCCAGTTCGCTGTTTCTGTGCTGTTTTTGTTGTAGAAAGTTACTTCTGGAAATATTCTCGGAATTGGACAAAAATTTATGACTATTTTTTATTGAACGAATAAGGACCGGAGCCAGAAGGGCGACCCCGGGAGGGACCCACAGCCCAGGGGCGGATCCCACCCGTGGGTGACAGGGGGCCGCGGCCGAGGCCTGTCTGTGCCCCTCGGAGACCCCCTCGCGACGCCCTTTGGCCTATAAATCATCCCCGTCGAGAAACCCTTACCCCCGAAGGATTTTCCCAAATACGATACAGAGCTCCGCCGCCATCGCTGACGAATTTTGGGGGTTCAGAAGGTCCTGTTCCGGCACCCTGCCGGGATGGGGATCGACCGCCGGGGCCATCTCCATCAACGCCACTGCTTCCCGCGATGAGGAGGGAGTAGTCCCTCTGAAAGGACACGGATGTCGCCTAGAGGGGGGGGGGGTGAATAGGCGATTTAAAATTATTACGGTTAAGGCTTGAATAAATGCGGAATAAAACTAACGTTTAATTTATCAAGCCAAAACCTAAACTAGCTAGGTTCACCTATGTGCACCAACAACTTATACTAAGCAATATGATCAACTAGGTGATAGCAAGATATATGACTTTAAGCTCAACGACTATCACAAAGTAAATAGCATAAGTAAGAAGCTCGAGTATAGAAATACCGAGGCACTTGGAGACGATGATTTATCCCGAAGTTCACTTCCCAATGGAAGCTAGTCTCCGTTGGAGCGGCGCGGTGTTCACCAATGTGAAACACCGAGTAGCCTTGATATGGCACACCGTATCTCCTTTGTGTCTTACCACCAATGTGGCGAGGCACTTGTCACTATGTTGCCATTGAGGTTGACAACTAGAACCTTTACAAGGGTAAAGCTCACTCCACAAGTTGGAGGGTCTTCACCAAATGCACCGAGCCACCAAGACTCGATGCCCAACTCCGAGGCACACACCACAACTCAATTGGTGGCTCCCGGCAATGTCTTCGTAGCTACCAAAGCTCCGAAGCAACAAGGTTGAGTCACACTCCACAATTGGAGGCTCCCAACAAATCCCGTGAGCCACCAAGGCTCCGAGAAATCAACAACCGTCTAGGGTACCAACGTACCCTAGAGGAACAAGCTCTAGGGCACCAAAGTAGCCAAGAGTAACAAGCTTCTCAACTTCACTTTCCACAAATCCCCGTGGAGAACTCAAACCGATGCAACTAATGCAATGGCAAGAACACACTAAGTGAACAAGTTCTTCCAACCCGAATCCAACCAAAGCAACTAATGCTTGGGAGGGATTAGAGAGGAAGAACAAAGGAGAAACACAAAGAAACTCCAAAGATATAGATCCAAAGTGTTCCCCTCACTTAGAGGAGAAATCAACCGGTGGAAACACGGATCTAAATCTCCTCTCTCTTTTTCCTCAAAAGGTAGCAACAACTTATCGGAGAGATTGAGAGAAAGCCAAGCTTGAGAAGGTCAACAATGGAGGAGAGAATAGCTCAAGAGGTTGGCAAAAGGTTAGGGTTTATTTGGGGAAGGAGCCCTTTAAATAGGGGCTCCAAAAATGGAGCCGTTAGATCATTTTCGTGCAGCCAAAAGGAGAAAGAAGGGAAAGCCAGGCAGGCCGGCCTGGCAGCCGGCCCAGGCCGGCAGGGGAGCCGGGTAGTAACCCGAGTGGGCCGGCCAGGTAACCAGCCCAGGCCGGCATTGAGGCCGGGGGCGGCAGACAGGCGGAGGGTCACCCGGGTGGGCCAGCCAGGGAGCCGGCCCAGGCCGGCGCGGAGGCCGGAGGCCCACCCGAGGGGTCCGGCCGGGAAACCGGACCAGGCCGGCAGGGTGGCTGGGTGGGTTGCCGAATGGGCCGGCCTGGGAGCCGGCCCAAGCCGGCAGTGAGGCCGGCGCCCATATTTCCTTTTCTATTTCTTTTTCCAATATTTCTGTTGGAATCGTCACAACGAGCACTACAAGAATATACATAGAAACATCATTGTTCAACAAGATATGGTAAAACCAAATGATGAGAGGTAAAACCTTTCTATTAAAAACCGGAAAACCATATCTTTTGCAAATGAAGTCCGAATGACATCAAAACCAACTTTGTTGGAAAGAGGACGACAGATGCTACCCTATATCATGTGAGAATATTGAAACCAAGTAAGGGAGATTTTGCTAATAAACGGAAGAGTGAAACCTTCCGCATAGATGGACCGACAAAATCTCCGACACCGAAAACTCAATAGGGAACACATATGAAAACCGTTTTCGGTGACCTTGGGCTTGTCATGACAAGCACGACAAGCACCAATACCACACCACGATAATAGCCAAATAGGAACCAATAAAGATGATGCCAAGGATGCAAAGGTTTGAGCTCTCTACGACCGATACGCTAAAGCTCACTTGAGAGCCCCTCTTGATAGTACGGTTACCTATCCTAAAACCCGGTCTCCCCACTATACCGCGAGACCGGTAAAATAGAAACCCTATCAAGATCATACCTTTGCCTTGCGCATTCCACTTGAGCTAGATGATGACGATCTTGATCTACTCTCAAGTGGATCACCTTCCTTGAATTTGCTCCGCTTGGTGAAGGCACGCATATTGCTCCCCCATACACCAAGATGGGAGAGGCACTCTTCGACATATCTTCACATGACCTTTATATTGATGATGATCACCACGTGACGCCATCCACCATGGACAACATAGGATCTTGATCAACAAATGATCTTCTTCTTCACATGCCCTAATCTTGTACGTTGATCAACTTGCACTTAGCCTTGATCAACATATAGTCTTCTTCTTTTAGCCTTGACTCCAACATATGGAGTCCAAGCATTCCTTATGAACCAACACTGCAAATATAACTTAAAGCACACATTAGTCCATAGGGATTGTCATTAATTACCAAAACAACACATGGGGGCAACCATGTTCTTTCACCCTCACCGGGGCTGAGGCTTATACAAGTAGCTATGTGGTTATCTCTCTCTCCCATGATGTGATCTTCGTTGTGATTATGAGCTTTGTTAGTATAGTTGAATACATGATGTTTCCCTATGTGTAATGGATATGATGTTGCTCAAGTGGTATTATCTAGTATAATTTGCGGAGTCACCGTTGTGATCACGGTACCTCGGTGACAGTGTGGGTGCCATGTGTGGCTCTATGCATCAAGATTAGAGGGATCTTCATCATGAGTTTGTTCTTTATTATTGTTGGATTGAATAGATCATGAGGTTTTTTGATGCTTGTGTTATTAAAGAAAGAGACTATTCAAGAAATAGGTTGTGGTGTTTGTTAGTACTATCTTTAGATGCGGATAGTGACAGCATGAAGTGTCCATAGATGTGGAATGCGAACTTTAAGATGTGCTTCTCGTAGCCCTATGCAATTCTCATCCTATTTGATCCACAAAAGAATGATCTCCGAGTAACACGTCTACCATGCATGTGTTTTTGTGGGAACTATCATGTATTTAATTATGTTAATGATGTTGAGAGTAGTCACTAGTGAAAGTATGAAGCCTGGGCCTTGTTTCCAAGCATTGATACACCGTTTTTAGTCAATTTTGTCACTTGTTTGCTTGCTACCATTTTTATTACAGAATTACAAAATCACCTTTTACCATCCATATCACTTGCATGTTACCATCTCTTCGCCGAACTAGTGCACCTATACAACTGACAATTGTATTAGGTGTGTTGGGGACACAAGAGACTTCTTGTATCTTAATTGCAGGGTTGCTTGAGAGGGATATCTTTGACCTCTACCTCCCTGAGTTCGATAAACCTTGGGTTACTCACTTAAGGGAAAATTGCCGCTGTCCTACAAACCTCTGCGCTTGGAGGCCCAACAAGTTTACAAGAATAGAAGCGTGTAGTAGACATCAAGCTCTTTTCTGGCGCCGTTGCCGGGGAGGTGAGTGCTTGAAGGTATCTTCTTTAGATCTTGCAATTAAATCTTTTTGTTTCTTGTTTTTATTTCACTAGTTTTTAATGGAAAACAACAAAAAATTAGAGAGCTTTATAAAATTTATCTTGAAATTGGTCATGATGCTTTTGAAGAGAAAATTAAAAAACCTATGGAACTTTATTTGCATAACAATCATGCTAGTAGCAATGTTATTAGTATGATTTCTTTGAATGCCATTGTTGCTAATGCTATGGAAAATTGCAAGCTTGGGGATGCCGGTTTTGATGAATATGATCTTTTTAGTCCCCCAAGCTTGATGGAGGAAATTTGCTTTGATGATACTATGCCTCTTATATATGATGATTATTATGATGAATGTGATACTTTCAGTCCACCTACTATTGGGGAAAAAGTTTATTATGATTTTGATATGCCTCCTATTTATGATGATTACAATGATGGCTATGATAGTTTTACTTCCACTATTACTAATGAGAAAGATTTTACTTATGTGGAGAGTAATAATAATACTTTTATGCATGTGAATCATGAGAAAAATGCTTTATGTGATGGTTATGTTATTGAGTTTTCTTATGATTCTACTGAAAGTTATTATGGGAGAGGAAAGCGTGGTTATATAAATTTTCATCTTATGGAGTTTCCACTCTTTATGTTGAAGGTTTTAATGTTGCACTTGCTTTGCCTTCCTATGCTTAATGCTTTATGGTCCAATGATTTATTTTCTTACAAGATGCCTATGCATAGGAAGAGAGCTAGACTTAAATGTGTTTGATTTCTACTTCATGATGCCCTCGATTTTGAAAAAACTTGATATTTGGCATTGCGCCTAGCTAAAAGGCGTTAAACAAAAGCGCTTGTTCGGAGGCAACCCATCTTTTACTTTCAGTTTGCCTTTTACTTTTCTTGAGTCTTGAAGTTGTTGCCTCTGTAGAAACTTCATTGTATCTTTTTCTTTTGGTTTTTTGTGTCAAGTTTAGCCTCTAACGCATTGAAAGTGCGAGGTGTTGTTTTGCTGTCCAGAAACAGATTTCTGTCCTTCACTGTTCGAAAATCCATAAAATCTCTGAATTTTATATTTTTCTGAAATTTTTAGAAAGCAAGCCTGATACTTTTATCTATCTTTAGTTAGTTTTGAGTTTTCTGATTTGAGCTACAGAAGTGCCTCGAACAATTCGATCTTTACAGACTATTCAGATTTTGACAGATTCTGCTTTTATTTTGCATTCATCTCTTTACTATCGTTAAATGTGATACTCTAGAGGTGGAGTGCCACATTGAGACTTAGTGAACAGTAGCTAATGCCTAATAAAGTTGTTTTCAATTTTTCTTGAGTTGAACACATGTGCATTTTAATTTATGAGCACTAACCCTCTAATCAGTTTATGAGAAGTTTTGTGTGAAGTGAGTTTTTAAGTTCCAAAGGAGAGGATAATTGAAAATTGAAGATGGATAAGAGCTCAAGCTTGGGGATGCCCCCATGGCACCCCCTCTGAATATCAAGAACTATCAAGCGTCAAAGCTTGGGGATGCCCAAGGCATCCCCTCTTCTTCATCGACTATCATGAGGTCGTCTTCGTTGAACTAAGTTTTTATCACTTTACATATTATGTGCTATACTTGGAGCGTCTTTTTACTTTCAGTTTTGTTTGTTTGTTTGCTGGTCATATGCTTGTTGGATCCTTGCTTTGTTTGTGTGGGAGAGAGACACGCTCCGTTTTTTTCGTTTGAATACTCCTGTGCTTCGCTTATATTTTGTTGAGTATTCTTAGCTACTGTTTGTTTGCTAGTAAGCTCTCGCTTTTAGCTTTTATCTTATTTAGGGCTGCTAGTAGTTGTTGTTAAACTCTCATGTTCTTCACTTATATTTGTTGGAGGGTTGTTATTGGTAAATTGCTTGAATTGTCAAAGGGACAAAATGCTATTCATGTGATATTGGAATGAAATGAAAAGCCTGCATAGTATTGTAGATCATTGTGTGGATACTTGATACTTCTCATTTGTTTTGAGATATTAGGATGAATGCTTAAACTTGCTGGTTATTTGAGTGGAATTGATTAGTAAAGAAATACTATTAAAAACTTGAAACTGTGTGGTGTTTTGTAGTCATTAATTCTTTAAGCTAATCTTTCCATCAAAAGAATTGTTTGGTCAACATTGGAGACGGTGTGGAGCTTTTATGGTTATGATTGATAAATGTCTTATGCTACTCTATTACCGGTTAATTTTAGATGTTTGCTTCAAATACCTTCTTTGCTAAGCCCAAAAATTCGTACTGAGTGTATGGTTCACTCGTGCATCCAAATCCCAAAGCCAAACTATCTTGCTAGCTGAGTCCACCATATCTAACTATGCATGGTATTTCTTTCCATTCCAAGTAAATTTGTCATGTGCTATCTTTAAAAATTCAAAATACTCCTTTTTGTGTCTCTGTTTTTAAGCTCATGAGTGAGCAGTGGAGAGCTAGATATAACTCATGACGAGCAAGCTAATTTCCCCCCTTTCACCCGGTGTCGATGGATTACGTCTTCACTTGAATCAACCCGAGAGCAGCTTAAGAAAAAATATAAATATAACTCACCATTCTGCTCCGCGCAATGAAAATCTGAGAAATCAGCTCAAAACATTAGACAGTGGTGAAATCAAGGAGAAAGAGGAGCGTACTCGCTCCTCTAAAAACCATCTGCTCTCACAAGTCTAAAAGCCTTGCTTGTTATGGGGGACTAGATAGCTTCTCTGTTGTGAAGTCGTTGACGAAAGCACGCATGTCTCAAAATTGTTTTACTTCTGTTTCATTAAAAATAAAAAGCTCTAGCACATGACTAATCCCTGCTTCCCTCTGCGAAGGGCCTTTCTTTTACTTTTAATGTTGAGTCAGTTTTCCTCCTCCTTCTATCTCCACCAAAGCAAACATCTAGCATTGACCCTGGGTATCATTGATCATATTGCATTGTCAGATTAAACATGAATCTTTATATTGACTTTACCGTTGGAAGTTGAAGCTTCTTGCTAAAACTTGCATCTTCTTTGGTTTGATTTTCAAACACTTTTGTCATGGAATTGTTAACTTTGAGAATAAATCAAATTTGTGGATCACATTGCTTTCATGTCTTTAACGTACTATTTATGAAAGGTTTTTCTCGAATGATTCAACTTGGTTAATCATTGCTTTCTTGCTATCAATTATAGACAATAGTTTTGTATCACTTCATTCACATCCTATGCTTTAAATTACTATCTTGATCACGATTGTGTTGGTTGCATGTCTTATCAAAAATTATTTTGTTATCACTTACCTACTCGAGGACGAGTAGAAGTTAAGCTTGGGGATGCTGATACGTGTCAAATGTATCTATAATTTTTGATTGATCCATGCAAGTTTTTGTGCTGTTGTCACATGTTTTTACTATCATATTACATCATTTTTATGCATTTTGTCGGACTAACCTATTGACAAGATGCCCAGTGCCAGTGTTTTTGTTGCAGAAAGTTACTTCTGGAAATATTCTCGGAATTGAACGAAAATTTACGATGATTTTATATTGAAGAAATAAGGACCGGAGCCAGAAGGGCGACCCCGGGAGGGACCCACAGCCCAGGGGCGGGTCGGGGGCCATGGCCGAGGCCCGTCTGTGCCCCTCGAAGACCCCTTCACGACGCCCTTTGGCCTATAAATTATCCCCGTCGAGAAAACCCTAACCCCCGAAGGATTTTCCCAAATATGATACAGAGCTCCGCCGCCATCGCCAATAAGTTTCGGGGGTTCAAAAGGTCCTGTTCCGGCACACTGCCGGGACGGGGATCCACTGCCGGGGCCATCTCCATCAACGCCGCTGCTTCCCGCGATGAGGAGGGAGTAGTGCCTCACCGGGGCTGAGACTTATACAAGTAGCTATGTGGTTATCTCTCTCCCATGATGTGATCTTTGTTGTGATCATGAGGTTTGTTAGTATAGTTGAATACATGATGTTTCCCTATGTGTAATGGATATGATGTTGCTCAAGTGCTGTTATCTAGTATAATTTGCGGAGTCACCGTTGTGATCACGGTACCTCGGTGACAGCGTGGGTGCCGTGTGTGACTCTATTCATCAAGATTAGAGGGATCTTCATCATGAGTTTGTTCTTTATTATTGTTGGATTGAATAGATCATGAGGTTTCTTGATGCTTGTGTTATTGAAGAAAGAGACTATTCAAGAAATAGGTTGTGGTGTTTGTTAGTACTATCTTTGGATGCGGATAGTGACAGCATGAAGTGTCCATAGATGTCAATATGAACTTTAAGGTGTGTTTCTCGTAGCCCTATGCAATTCTCATCCTATTTGATCCACAAAAGAATGATCTCCGAGTAACGTCTACCATGCATGTGTTTTTGTGGGAACTATCATGTGTTTAATTATGTTAATGATGTTGAGAGTAGTCACTAGTGAAAGTATGAAGCCTGGGCCTTGTTTCCAAGCATTGATACACCGTTTTTAGTCAATTTTGTCACTTGTTTGCTTGCTGCCATTTTTATTACAGAATTACAAAATCACCTTTTACCATCCATATCACTTGCATTTTACCATCTCTTCGCCGAACTAGTGCACATATACAACTGACAATTGTATTAGGTGTGTTGGGGACACAAGAGACTTCTTGTTTCTTAATTGTAGGGTTGCTTGAGAGGGATATCTTTGACCTCTACCTCCCTGAGTTCGATAAACCTTGGGTTACTCACTTAAGGGAAAATTGCCGCTGTCCTACAAACCTCTGCGCTTGGAGGCCCAACAAGTCTACAAGAATAGAAGCGTATAGTAGACATCACCCCCCAACGGTGGCCAATCCGCCACAGCGAGGTCAACACGCTGTCCAGCTGATCGCTGCACTAGTCCAGGCGGAGCAGAGCCCATTACCATCCCCCACGCAGCATCTCGTCGCCAGCGGGCCAGCCCAGCCTGGCGCCACCATCCACCACTGTAGTGGCCAGCCTAGCCGGGGAAGGCTCGGTCGAGGCCGAGAGCAGGAGCTGAGGCGATGCCGGAGCCCCTGCTGGCCCGACATTGTGCAATGGAAGCGGCCCAGCTAGCGGTGGAGTGCCCCGAATTCCAGCTTCTGTATTTCTCGGAGGAGATTTTCACGCTGCCGTGACCACCATAATCTGCACCTCTTTTTCCATCATGCCCAACATTGTATTCATCGGCACGACGTCTTCTATCTAGCCTTTTTCATCACTTCCTTTATATCTCCCAAAAAGGGATCTTGAAATAAATTTAGCAAACTAGAACGGTATTCTGCCAACCGAGACCTTTATGGGCACTGTCGATGTTGCATAATTTTGAATAGATCTTGGAAAACTTTTAGTCATGCAAAACACCCTAGATCCGTCATGAAATGCTCTTTGAATGGTTAAGTTTAAATCCCACAATTCAGCTTAAAATCTACTTTCTTCCTCTAAAAGAGAAATTTGTTTGGTGCATAACGGCTCTTTCTAAAAGGTGATTCCTCTCTATCAGACCTCCTTCATGGATCAAAATGGCGTTAATTTGTGTATGGAGAGAGCCAAAGTTTAAAGATTACAGCTGCCAGGCAGGAACACACAACTTGTTATGCTGAGTCAAAAATTCAAGGACACTGTCGATTTTACGGTGTTGCTTGTTTCAGTTCAATTTCCGAGTGCTACCCACACCCCTCAACATCAACAAGGCCCTGAAGGAACCCTTCCTGGACATTTGTACTTGTGCCAAGCTGCACAGAGAGATCGTCAACACGCATGGCAATTAAAATGGTATGATATAAGATTTTGCAATGGTGGTACTAGAATTTGGACCCAAAAATGAGCAGCAAAAGTAAGAAATTTCTGAAATCTAAAATGGCCCATGTATGGCAAAAGATGGGAGTGCTAAGTTTATTCCCACATGGAAAGTTGGAGGGGCGTTGCCCCACCTTATTAGGGAAAGTGTGCAACCACTCGGTAAATAAGTGAGAATATGAGAGGCTTTCATGCAATACTCCTCCGCCTCCGCTCATCTCGTCATGATCGTGTGCTACTTTAATCACCTCGAACGTGCAACATGGACTCGGTTCCTATGTCGTATCCCTTAGGGTTTCTCCGAGCCGCTCTATATAAATACATATGCGGTATATGCCATAATTCACACCAAACTGATCTAGGTTTTGCCAGTTTTGCATCCCCACCTTAGTCTACTCCATCCCGAGCACCAGCGAATGGGACAACAGGTCCCCATATCCTGTACGGGAGAGGACGAATTAGGTTTTTGGAAAATGTTATCCGCGACTACTCGCGTTCTTCGTCATGGATCGTCTCGGCCCAAGTCGGGCAGTGCTGCTCACCGTCGTCTGCTATACTCCGCCCGGTCTTCACCAATGTTGTCATCAACAATGTTACTGCTGCATCGACTGATACTCCCTCTACAACATATCGGTATGTGTTGTGTGATCCGATCTACTGGTTAAACATGTTTCTTGATTACATGTTTTCCGATTACATGGTGTTGTTGTTCATGTTAATAAATACTTCTATGTTCGCGATTAACATGTTGATGGTGTTCGTCATCTGTAATATGATGAAATTAATCATAAAATTATTGCCAAATTATCCAACATAGACTGAACTTTGTATATTCTATATTAGAAAGATCATCTGTACAAACACTTATTTCCCAAATGCTGTATACTTGGGGTGTAACTGTGACCTAATTCACTACGGGAAAATCGTTCTCTGCCGTGTGTGCAAAATACACGACAAAGGCCATGCGGAACACGGCAAAGCGTGCACGGCACAGATCGCCACGACAAAGGTTCTTTGCCGTGTGTATTTAGCAAATACACAGCAAATGTTGACTATGCCGTATGTATTTCCTGGCACACGGCAAAGAAATTAGGCGCGAAAAACTTAGACGCAGGAAACTTTGGGCGGGAAGGAGGACCGTCGACGTGGCCATAATTCTTTGTTGTGTCTCATTACGAGACACACAGCAAAGTTGTGCATGCTCTTTGCCGTGTCTCCGTTGGTACACGCGGCAAAGCCGTGCTGTCGTAACTGCTCCGTCAACTGCGTTAGGTTAGCCACGTATCCCATTTCTTTGCCGTGTGTAACTCTTTGCCAAGTGTATTTTCATGTATGTGTCGTGTACATCACCTTTACCGTGTGTATTGAAGAAGTCTACTGTGTTCATTTCTTTACCGTATTTTTTTCCGTCAGCACGCACGGGCAAAGGAACTCTTTATCGTGTTCCGCGGTTTAATAAACACGGCAACGAGGAGTTTTCTTGTAGTTGGTAGAATAACAAAGTTGGGGCAACGTGCCTTGATCTCCACACTAGTAGGAAAAGTCTTATAGGTGGGTTATATGCTCGTGGCGCACGACCATTTTGGTGCGCCACAGCTATATACCCGTGGCGCACCAAACATAGGTACGCCACGTGTAGGCCATTACCCATGGCGCACCAAAATAGTGGTGCGCCACGGCTAAGTGCAGGCTGGACTGACGGAGGGGCAACCTCCTTAGTCGTGGCGCACCTAACCCTGGTGCGCCACGGGTAAGAGTATAGCCGTGGCGCACCTTATTCCAATGCGCCACCAAAATAATGGTCCCGGGGCCAAATTTTAACCCCACATAGCCGTGGCGCACCAAACTTCCGTGCGCCACGAGTAACCTCTTAGCCGTGGCGCACCACTATTCCGGTGCGCCATGGATAAGTTTGCTGCTTTGTGCTCCCACACAACCCCCCCCCCCCCCCCCCCCCCCACATCGCCTTTTCAGTTTTGGAAAAGCAAAAAGAAAATGATAAAAAATTCAAAAAATAAAATCCTTTGAGATCTAGTTATATGTTACGTAACCTAGTAGCTAGGAAAAATAATAAACATGAATTTTGGCATATTTTGCAAACAAAACGTTATGGAAGAGTAAACCAGCGATAACTTTTGCATATGAACTCGGATTTTGACGTTTAATACCTTAATAAAAACTAGAGGAAAAAATACATCCAGTTCAAATTGCCTATGGCCATTGAGCTGTTTTTGGTCTACAGAATCCCCAATTTCAAAAGGGAACACATAGTTTTTCGACGTTTAAGATTTCTAGAAAAAAAGGGCATTTTTTACCCGTGGCGCATGGGACGAGTGGTGCGCCACGGGTAGCTAAATACCCGTGGCGCACCACATATTCCATGCGCCATGGTTAACATGGGGGCACAATCCGTGTTCTTCATGATCCAACGGCTCACCACGACTTAAACAAGCACACAATTCGTGTGCTTGTCCGTTCTTGTCTCTAATTGGTCAAGAGGGGGGCATCTTGATGACCCACAAGTGTAGGGGATCGCAACAGTCTTCGCGGGTAGTATAACCATAATTTATTGATTCGACACAAGGGGAGCCAAAGAATATTTATAAGCCTTAGCAGTTGAGTTGTCAATTCAACCACACCTGAAAAGGATTTCTCTCGAAGCAATTTATCAGTAGTAATAGTAATTTGACGGCAGCAGTAGAACAGTAATAGCAGTAATAAAATAAAGGCAGCAATGGTGACAGCAGAAATATTGATTGTAAACAGCAGGATTTAAAAACACCGTAGGCATAGGGACAGATAGACGGGCGTTGCATGAATAAGATAGCTCATGAAATAAACATAACTAGGCACGAAGCAAAATAAATATAGGATCCAAGTATTAAATGATCATAGGCATGTATTCCTAATTTAGCCGTACGTGCTTGCAATAAGAACTTGCACGTCATCTTTTGTCCTGCCATCCGGTTTCAGCCGGGCCAATTAAGGAACAAATGGCAATTAAGGTGTTCCTTTTAATAGAACACCGGAGCAAAGCATTAACACACAATAAATACATGTAACCCTCAAGTTACCAACCATTCCCATCGATGCCCTGTTTCTGTCACTCGGGGTCTCCGGTTCCGGTTGACAACAAGTGCATACAATTAGTAGATAGGACCCAAAACATCAATTATATTCATGAAAACATAAAGTGCTCAGAACTGAAATCATGGCACCCGGGTCCAAAGTGACAAGCATTAAGCATAACTAATTGTACCAACGATGATTAACACAAATAGAGGATACTAGGCATCATGCCCTAACAATTTGGCAACGAATTACATGAGCAATCTTATTCAATCCCTTCCATCCCCTTGCCTACAGCAGGGAACTACTCACACATGGATGGAGATGTCATGGATGGTTGATGGAGAGGCGTTGGCGGTGACGATGGCGGCGATCTCCACTCCGGCAGGGTGCCGGAACAGCGATCCTGGACCCCGAATTTAGGTTTCGCGATGGCGACGGAGCTCCGTAAGGTTTCTGGAAAAAGTGATCGGGGGCTCGACGTTTTTAGGTCAAACGGGGTTTATATGCGAAGGGGGGCCGAGAGGCGACGCTCCAGGGGCAGGGGCGGCCCCCGGCCGCGGCCTAGGCCCCACCCGCGGGTGGGACCCGCCCCTGCTCCTGGGGTGGCCCCCCCTCGGGGTCTTCTGGCTCCGTGGCTGTTTTCTCTCAAAAATCTCTTTTCTGATTTTTCTAGAATTTTCCGCGAACTTTTCAACCCTGCACAAAAGAAAGACACCAAATGCAATTCTGCTGAAAACAGCGTCAGTTCGGGTTAGTTCCAAACAATTCATTAAAAATCAGAGGCAAAACAATAGCAAAGTGTTTGGAAAAGTAGATACGTTTGCAATGTATCAACTCCCCCAAGCTTAGCTTATTGCTTGTCCTCAAGCAATTCAGTTGACAAACTGGATGCGATAAAAGAAACTTTGACAAACACATTTGCGTCATTTAAAGCATAGAAGTTTAAACCATGATCGGTATTTTAATAAGCATACGAAAGAGGTTGTAAAAACAATAGGACTTAAGCAATCATGGAGACTCATGCAAAACACACAAAATGCTAACAAGTAATAATTTAAACATGCAACCAATAGCACCGATGCAATGCATATAACTAGGCATGGTATAGTGATCTCTCGCTTGCCCCTTTTGTAGGGCAAAACATAAATGCCGGGCACCTCTTGAGATATTAAATGGAGACTAGATGTAAAGTTTTCAGAACTGAGAGAGCATCTCAAACATGCTCCAATCATTAAAACTTTGGGACAAAGCACATTATACTCAGAATGACAACAATGCTCTATAAGATTGCGCTCAAAGAAGGGTGACGACTCAACATAAATATAAAAGAAAGGCCCTTCGTAGAGGGAAGAAGGGATTAGTCATGTGCTAGAGCTTTTTATTTTTATAAGACAGGAGTAAAACAATTTGGAGAGATGCATGCTTTCGTCAACGATTTCACAACAGAGAAGCTATCTAGTCCCCTATAACAAGCAAGGCTTTTTGACTTGTGAGAGCAGTTGGTTTTTAGAGGAGCGAGTACGCTCCTCTTTCTCCTTGGTCCAATGTTTAGAGCTGATTTCTCAGATTTTCATTGCGCGGAGGAGAATGGTGAGTTATATTTATATTTTGCTTAAGCTGCTCTCGGGTTGATTCAGGTGAGGACGTAATCCATCAACACCGGGTGAAAAAGGGGGGAAATGACCTTGCTTGTCACAAGTTATATCTAGCTCTCTACTGCTTCCTCATGAGCTAAAAACAGAGACACAAAAAGGAGCATTTTGAATAATTTTAAAGGTAGCACATGACAAATTTACTTGGAGTGGCAAGGAAATACCACATGTAGGAAGATATGGTGGACTCTCATGGAATACTTTTTGGCTCAAGGTATTGGATGCACGAGTAGAGTTCCCACTCAGTACAGATGAAGGCTAGCAAAAGATTGGGGAGCGACCGATCGAGAGCACTACTGTCATAATCATGCTTTGCGACAAAATTAATCAATGAATAGAGCATATGAGTGATACTACAATTCTAAGCACAATAAACCGTCAAGGCATAACAGACTGTATTTTTTTGGTCTTTTGACATGCGTGAGTATGTGTGCCAAGTCAATCCAATTAAATCTTTTGGAGGAGGATCTCACTTCACCATACCATGTTATAAACAATGCAAAACATGCTCATGTCTACATGACAAATTAATCACTCTTAACAAGTTGAGGCTAAGCATAAGAATCCATACAGGCTAAGCAATATCATCTACACAACATTCTATCATAGCAAACTAAAACATGAGCACGAGGATAAACATCTGTACAAAAATGAAAGCAAATAGAGTTCATACCAAATTTCCTCATCATATCCGTGTTGCCAAATATCATCATTATTGCATAGACGCTTGCACATCCGAAAGATATAGAAATAATAAAAGTGTGCAAGTGTCGTCACAAATACGGGTTGAACTCTAAATCAACAGTACGAAATAAAGAAGAAGAGAAATATTTGTGTGTTTTTCAAATAGTAAAAAGGGAAAACGCAAAAGCTAAAAGAGAAATCTTTTTGTTGTTTTCGATTTGGGAAGGAAGCAACTTGAAGCAAAGGAGAAAACGACCGAACAAGAAATAAAAGAAAAATATTTTGGTCTTTTTGATTATAAGAGAGAAAAGCAAACAAAGAGGAAATCTTTTTGGGTTTTCAAGTAGTAAACAAAAAGAGCAACAAAAGCAACTGAGCAAACCGAAAAGAGCAAAAGAAAACAAAGAGCAAACTCATGGATATACAAAGGAATGATGAACACACCGACATATAATAATTGAGTGAACGAAATAAATAGATGTCGGTGAGAGATACGTACTCCCCCAAGCTTAGGCTTTTGGCCTAAGTGGGACTCATCTACCACGGTGGCGGCACGCCCCAGTTGGCGCCCGGCTGTGGCTGCCACTGCAAGTCCTGTGGCTCCTCCTCTGGCTGCTCCTCGGGGACTAGTGATGCGAGGTACTCATCCAGCACCTCCTCAGGAAACGAGTATCTGTACCTAGCAATAGTATTAAACAAAACAGGAGCAGGTAATCTCACAAAGCGAGGGTTATCCAAATCAAAACCAAATAATAATCTATACTGCAAGTTCTCCAAAGTGGAATCAAAAGTGACAAAATGATGAGATTTCATTGCAACAAGATCAAGCCTAATAAAATCTAACTCTAAATCATCCTCTCTAGGAGGAAGCATGGCAGTAGCAAGCATGATTGAGGCAATAATACCTCTATAAATAGTTCCTCTAACTTTATTAGTGCTAAAACAACGAGCAATAAGAGCGCCAATGTTATAGGTTTCATCATGATTAATCGCGGCGGCAAGAATAGCAACATCAGGACTAGACATGTTGCTCGTGTTATCCCGGGGAAGGATACAACGAGCAATGACATAGCCCAAATACCTCACAGCTGGAAACTGAATGATCCCAAATTTTGCACGGGTAGAGTCCCTCCAATCATCCTGACAGATGCCGGCATAGAGATCCTTGAGGTATTGGGGCTGCGTGTTCATCTTCCCTGTGAGCCCCGTGTTCCTCACACCCAAAGCACTGCAAAACTCTGACAAAGACATTCTCCAAGGTTGTTCATATAGCATGAACTCCACACTTGGGTGATATTTACGATCAACGAAATTAAAGCTTTGCACAAAGATGTTAGTGAGCTTAAGATATTAGGGCCTCTCCACTAATACAATATTAGTCAAACATGCATTAGTAACAATACTAGTGAATTCATCGCGTATACCTGAAGCTTGTAGAAATTCATAACATGGATATACCGATGAACGCACGTCCGACTCTCGGGCAAGCAAAATAACACCGAGTGGCTCCAAATCTTCATTGTATGAGGGCCTCATTGGTGTATTAGAACTTGAACCTCTCGTTTCTCGATGAGAAGAGGGCTCCTTCTTCTTAAAAATCCCACCTAAATTGAACTTAGGCATATTCTTCTTTTTCGGAGAAGGTTTGCACCAATTTTCGGCAAGAATGATGGGCTGAGCAAAGAGATCGAAAATCCCAGCACTCAAGAGCAAGAACTCGGGTTTGAACAATGGGGAAGTGATTTTTCGAGTGAGAGAGAGAGAGTGTGTGGGAGGTGACTCACCTGGTGGGGCCTCCATAGGGCAAGGGCGGCCTTTGGCCGCAGCCAGGTCCTCACCCGCAAGTGGGACCCGCCTCTGCCCCTAGGGGGTCCCCCAGGTCAGCCCCAGCCACTTCTGTGGCTCTTTCGAAAAAATAAAAATTGTGGATTTTTTCTGGAATTTTCGACAACTTTTCCCGAAGAACTTAAATGAGATTAAAATAAGCTAATAAAACAGGATATTGATAATTAAAAGGGACAAACTAAACAAGGAATAAAAATTACAGAAAAGTAAAAGATAATCAACAGAAGAAAAACTAATGGTTATTAAAGTCTTTATGTTGCTAAAATTGATTTGTTAGCAAGGTTGATCAAGTCTTGCTACCACACCAAATTTATTTGACACAAAGAATTCAATTTCCAAAAGACAATTATGTTACCACGTATTGTATAGCAATTGTCCCAATCATAAGAGTTTCATATTTTCTAAGATGTATAACAATAGGACAATCAATAGCTCCAACCTTGATGGCTTCAATATTTTCAATGAAATTCAAACCAATTTTTGTATTAATCTTCTTTAGGAAATATACCGTGTGCTCTTTATCATCAACATTAAAAGTAACTTTTCCTTTATTGCAATCAATAACAGCTCCTGTAGTATTAAGAAAAGGTCTTCCAAGAATAATAGACATATTATCATCTTCAGGCATTTCCAACACCACTAAATTAGTTAGGATTAAACAATTAGCAACTTTAATAGGAACATCCTCACAGATACCAATAGACACAGCAGTAGATTTGTCAGCCATCTGTAGGGAAATATCAGTAGGAATAAAGCTTGTCTAATAAAAATCTCTTATAAAGAGAGAAAGGCATAACACTAACTCCTGCACCAAGATCACATAAAGTAGTTCTAACATAATTATTTTTAATGGAGCAAGGAATAGTGGGTATACCTGGATCACCAAGTTTTTTAGGAATCTTGCCATTGAAAGAGTAATTAGCAAGTATAGTAGAAATCTCTTCATTACGATTTTTCTCTTATTAGAAACAATATCTTTCGTATATTTGAATAAGGAGGTAATTTAATAGCATCAGTCAAAGGGATTTGCAAAAAGAGAGGCTTCATCCATTCACAGAATTTATTATAGTGTTTGTGGCGCCCTCGCTTAGAAAAGCAAGGCCACGTCGTGAAATATGCTATTCCCTGGATCGAGTATGGATAGCAATTCACAAATAGATGTAATACCATGCACCAATGTCAAATAATTATTACATCGCGAGATCCATAAATAAAATATTCTTTACAAATTGCATAGCCAAAGGCTAGCTTGAATGTAAAGTTTGGCAGCGGAAACATAAGTAGCACAGAGAGCTTCATCATCTTCATGTGCCACTGGCATACATGTTGGTTGCAAGCTCGAAAAGGTAGACGTCCTCACTCGTCGTCGTAATAACCTGCAACATTAACGTTGCAGCCCAGGGAATTTGGGTCAATACCTTGTAACAGGCCGGCAAGTGAATACTATGGTGGATTATAAAATGGCAAGACTAAAACTACATGCTTATTTGGCTGGTGGGGTTGAAGGCTATTGCATAAAGCCAATTTTGTCCTACTTTTCACAAACATTTTATTTTCAACTTTTCAATATGAGACACACCCATGGAACGCATCCAAGGTCTCATATACCCGTGTTCACCCATCACATTTTATTATGAAATTGGAATGAAGAGATCCTCCGACAACTTCCTTATTTAGCTACTCAAATTGTCCGTAACCGGGGACACGGCTATGATCATAGTTTTATTACTCTCGAGAGTTCGTGGCACTTTCCCCACTAGACTCAACTAACCCAAACTTCCTAATCACTCATTTAGTGAAAAGGAAAGGAGAGAGTCGAGACGAGATCTTTCAGAAGAGCTTTCCCATACACATGTCCGAACAATACCCACCTACATCCCCTACATCTGCTTGTTCGTCCGGTCAGGTCCACTCAACTTACTTAATCAAGACAGAGCCCATATGACTAGTGGCTGCACTGGAAGCAACTAAACATGGAGTGACATCGAATCTCAATACCCTGGGTGGCCATCCACAAGTGCACATACTCAGGTTAGACCACAAGAAAATGGCCCTGAGTAGCCACTCAACTTCGCACACCTCAACAAACCAAATCCACCCAGGTGATTTATTAATTTAGTAGAGTTTTCACTTAACTTACTACATCAAAAACTTCACAATTGCAGCAAGCATTTCTACTAAATTAATGTAGGTACCTAGTCAACAAGAAAGATCTAGCAGGCTTGCATAGCATAATTTAAAACAATAATAGACCTATCATGCATACTACTAAAATAATCTATAATGCCATAAAGAAAATAATAGGTCCTTCATGAGTTTGTGTATACACTTGCCTTTGATAGAAGTCGTTGCTCACACACTCATTTCAACGTAGCTCGTAGCACTCCGTTCAAACTATAAAATAAAATAACACCATATAAACACACCATTCATAGCAACATAAAAAGCAATGCAAACAACAGGAAGATTTATTAATTCTTTTTACTTTAGTCTTTTCGATCTTACGGATCATTAGGCAATAAATATTAGTGCTTGAGGATGGCTTGCGAGATATGGCATGAAGTCATTGGATGGCATTGGTTGATGGGACATGATGTGGTTCTACAAGAACAATTTGATAGATATTTTGTGAATACCATCAAACAATAGTGATAAATATCAAGTCGTTTAACTCTAATGATAGGAAAAGAACCCCTAAGATTAAGATTGAGATATGTTCCAATGTCTACACCTATATGAGATGACATGATATAAAACATTGATAGAAATAGATATGGTCAGCATGAGAACGAAATGGCTCACCAACGGAAACGAGTATCGTTGTAGATGAGGAGACACCAACGGAACACGATGTAGATGGAGATTATCATGCATGATCTCCAAGAAGTAGTCGATGTCGTGGAAGTAGTCAAGGCAGTCGTACTCGGGTCGTCGTCGTACGGCAGCGGTAGTCGTTCACGGTCGTCGTGGAAGAATTTGGCGGCTCCGGTCTTCGGGGTCGAAGGAGTTCACGGTGTCTTACACGGAGAAGTCGTCGGGTTTCACGGCGGGTTGGGAGCGGGTTCACGACGGGAACATCCGGGTTCATAGCACCGGGAGGAAAACACGACGGAACGCGTATGGAGACGGACACCGGAAACGAGACACGTCGGGAACGGTCGGGGCACGGAGGCATCCACGACATGGAGAACACACACGACGGGAACAAACGGAAGCACGACGGGACGTCGGGGACGGAACACGACACGACATCGAGGCGGAAAATGACATGGTAGATTTTGGTGTCCGGGTTGCGGTACACGAGGCGGACACGACGTGGAGGCACGTCGGAGCAGAACATGACGGCGGCAACGGGGGACGGACGAGCTCGGGTCGGAGCGGAGGCGCGTGGCAACGGAGGAAGTCCACGGCCGGAGCGGGGACGGGTTGGCGCTTCACGACGGGAAAGAGACACACGACGGAACAACCGGGCCATGCACGGAGGCTAGCGTCGGGACGGGCAGCACGCACGACATGGAGCTGTCGGAGACACAGCAGCACGGATACGGGGAACCGAGGCTGCACGACACGGAGACAACATCGGGGAACACGACAACGGCGCACCGGAGATGGACACGGAACGCCGACGTCTTGCAGGAATTTCATCGAACACGTTGCAGGCAGAGGACGTAGCTTGCTGCAGGTGGAGGTGGCCCGGCTCGGGAGGCAGCGAGGGAGGTGGGGAGGAGGGACAGAGTGGCGCAGCTGGCCGGAGGGAGGTGGCCGGAGGAGCTTGGGTGGGTGGCGGCCATGGCTTACTGGAGCCGGAGGAGAGGCGCGGGTTCGGAGGCCGAGCTCGGGTCACGGATGGATACGACGAACGCTGCGGCCAAAAACAATCCAGCACATGCGAAGGTGAGTGAGGATGTGGGGGTCACGAAGGACATGATGACATGGACAAGTATCCTGCTCACCTTGCCGGAATCGATGGCGCGATGGCGGCAACCGTCGGGTCGAGGACAAGCCTCGTCGGTTCTGGGTCCCTTGGGGCACGGGAAGATGTCTAGCACGTGCGCATCGTCATGGGGAGGAGATAGGAACAGAGGGGAGGCAACGGGAGGTCAGAACTCGTCGGAATCGAGCTCGACGTGGTCGTGGCTTGTCCTGCAATGGCGGCCAAAATTAGGGCAGCATGGGGGCATTTGGGAGGGGGCTTTTGGGGGGGAATGATAGAGGAGGTCGGGGGCTTCGCAAAGCAAGAAACGGAACTCGATTTGGTGTGGTAAAACTCCCGCAATCAATTTGTGAAGAAACGGCAGTACGATGCGTAACTCCCGTGCGGGAGGTTGGAGATGAGTGATGACGTCAGCATGACGTCATCATTTCTTTTTCTTTTTCTTTATTTTCTGTTTTCTTTTACATCTTTTGATTTAGGCCTCCAAATCAAGTCAAATAAATTTGTAAAAATTTGTAAAATTCCAAATAATCAAAATAGACATTTAGGAACTATTTTTGGTCAAAACAAAATTACCAAAATACCCTTTTGGTCAAATATGCCTTATATGGCTAAATGGGGATTTTCCAAATTAGGGTTTATAATTATCTCAAAATATTTAAATAAAAACCAGAGAAATATAGTGAGTAATATCATTCAAAATGATAGCTCATTTTCTTATTTAAATATAGTTTAAGATAAAACATTTTATAAAACAAAGATTAGAAAGATGTTTAAATCATTTTCTCAAATAGTTTAGGGTTCATAATGTCCCCATATTCTTTATTTTAAAAACCAAATATCCAAGTGGAAGTACTATTTGAAAACTCATTTAAATAATTTATTTCCAAAACATTAAAGTTGAGATTTGAAGATAAAAGAATATTTAATTCAAAATATATAATTTTGAAGATGTCAAAACAATCTTCTATAAAAGCTTTGCTTGATTTTTGGAGACTTTATTTAGTTATTAACAAAAGTTTTAAATTTTTGTGATTTTTAAAACATTCCAAAATTTGGGATGTTACAAACCTACCACCCTTAAAAGGAATCTCATCCCCGAGATTCGGAGAGGCTAGAAAGAAAGATGGGTTCGGGACAACTAGGTTTAGGCAACTGGGTGGGCTACCACCCTTAAAAGAAACTTTTGTTGGTAGTCTTGACTCTTGCCTTCAAGCTGGGGTCCATATGAATTTTATGAATCCTTGTTGGGTAAACTTTGTAATCAACTGTTTGAGTCAAGCTTCGTCATCTTCAATCCATAGATATAGCATGTACCCGCTCTTCATAACGACATGATGATTCATTTGTACTTAGATGATATGTTGGGATCCTTGTATCGTAAGCTTAATTTCCAATAGTTGGATGCCTCTTCAAATAACTTCGGGTATTGGATGATCACTCTTTTGATCTATCTGAAGACCAAGATGAGAGAAATTCCCATCATGGCATTCAAACTGCAATGTCTTTGTAGGTTTCTATCTTCTGATTGACTCCCTTGAATGAACACTGTGCCAGATTTTCTAACGAAACTCTCATGGTAGGAAAAAACTTTCATTTGCAGTATTCCTTCTTCTTCACGAGAGCTGAGTTCTATCCTCACCGTATTTTATACGCCTTGGCAAAACTTGCCTTAATTTAAGGGTATAATATTTATTACCATCCTATGGTTTAGGCTTTTCATCGTCGGCTCTCTCATAGGTATGTCACTCAAGACTTATCATTCCGCATAACAAAAATGAATGATATGAGTAGTAGTCATGGGGGCCAATCCACGACGCACTCAATCATCACCTTGCACTTGGTTTGGTGAGTCTTCTAACACTCGGTCATCCTCACTTGTCTGACAGAAAGTTTCCAATCTGCAAGACAACCTAATTAAACTATCGATCCTTCAAAACTATTGGGTTACGTAAACTCGTACACAAAGATAGCTCACAAGCTATAGCTTCTTCTTTGATCCTTCTCCTTGGTGCAGTAGGCTTTCCATACTATGCTTGAGTTGTTGGATCATTTGTTGCACCTTTGCATGGAAGTGGCTATCGGTCGTTGCAATCCAGTAGGTAAGTCACTTCGGTTGGCATATTGGCGAGGCATTTGGTTGGGTTTAGTACAGAGAAGTGGAGATAGAAAGATCTAAAGAAGATTCCAACCCGCCCACACCATATCAAGGCAATACATCTTACAAACAACATCTAGCAAGCAACAAGTGACTAACAATGGTAACCAAACATCAAACAGTGGTAAAAGCAACCACTCCTTTTTAATTTCGAAAATATATAGTTTGGAAAACAAAACTAACACGATAAAGGTTTTGAAAATAAGAATGATAGTACTGACATACCACAATTTGGTAAGTCAATACAATACCACAATAACGTTATTCTAATATAATGGTGGTCGAGTCTATCTATTTCTTCAGTGCTTCAAGTCCCTCTTCTATTTCTTTGGGTTCATCAGGATATCTCTGGTTGTTGTGAAGTCTAAATCGACGAGATCAATGGATGCCCTTGATGGCTTCACATGCTTGTCAAGTTGATCTTCAATACCTTCGGAAACATCCCAAAGTTATGGTCATCTATAAATAAGATAAGATAACTTAGAAAGCAATTAGGTGAGGAGGTTACAAGAAAGATATTAGGAAAGTTTTGGACGAATAGAAAATAAAATTTGTTCCTATGGTATTTCCTATTTCTAATCCAAACCTAAAGTTTTCGAGCCTACAGGCAACATTACGCTCTGATACCATCTTGTGGCGCCCTCGCTTAGAAAAGCAAGGCCACATTGTGAAATATGCTATTCCCTGGATCGAGTATGGATAGCAACTCACAAAAGATGTAATATCATGCATCAATGTCAAATATTATTACAACGCGATTCGAATGATCCAGAAGTAAAGTAATTCCTTACAACTTTGCATAGCCGAAGCTAGCCTTAAAAGAGTAAAGAGTCCAACAATTTATTCAGAGTTCAACAAGCAGCAATATAATAGCACAGAGCTCCATCATCTCCATGAGCCACTGGCGATCATGTTGGTTGTAAGCTCGAAGACACGTCTCACTCATCGTCGTAGTAGCCTGCAACATTTAACGTTGCAGCCCAGGGAATTTGGGTCAAAAACCTTGTAACAGGCCGGCAAGTGAATACTATGGTGGATTATAAAATGGCAAGACTAATACTACATGCTTATTTGGCTGGTGGGGTTGAAGGCTATTGCATAAAGCCAATTTTGTCCTACTTTTCACAAACATTTTATTTCAACTTTTCAATATGAGACACACCCATGGAACGCATCCAAGGTCTCATATACCCGTGTTCACCCATCACATTTTATTATGAAATTGGAATGAAGAGATCCTCCGACAACTTCCTTATTTAGCTACTCAAATTGTCCGTAACCGGGGACACGGCTATGATCATAGTTTTATTACTCTCGAGAGTTTGTGGCACTTTCCCCACTAGACTCAACTAACCCAAACTTCCTAATCACTCATTTAGTGAAAAGGAAAGGAGAGAGTCGAGACGAGATCTTTCAGAAGAGCTTTCCCATACACATGTCCGAACAATACCCACCTACATCCCCTACATCTGCTTGTTCGTCCGGTCAGGTCCACTCAACTTACTTAATCAAGACAGAGCCCATATGACTAGTGGCTGCACTGGAAGCAACTAAACATGGAGTGACATCGAATCTCAATACCCTGGGTGGCCATCCACAAGTGCACATACTCAGGTTAGACCATAGATAAATGGCCCTGAGTAGCCACTCAACTTCGCACACCTCAACAAACCAAATCCACCCAGGTGATTCATTAATTTAGTAGAGTTTTCTCTTAACTTACTACATCGAAATCTTCACAATTGCAGCAAGCATTTCTACTAAATTAATGTAGGTACCTAGTCAACAAGAAAGATCTAACAGGCTTGCATAGCATAATTAAAACAATAGTAAACCTATCATGCATACTACCAAAATAATCTATAATGCAATTAAGAAAATAATAGGTCCTTCATGAGCTTGTGTATACACTTGCCTTTTGGAGTTGGTGTCGATCACACGCTTGGTAAAAAGGAACGTTCCTCTCCGTACAATTCTATACAATACAAACATATGGCAATAAGCAACAATACAACATTCAAGTAAAACAAACATGAGGACAAACAAGGATGGCAACAAGGATAACTAGGTTGGTGGTACAAGTTCAACACATGATCCAATCTGCAAAATGAATCAGATAATTGGGTTTATGATTTTCGTTTGTGGTCAATATGAGAATGAGATTGCTCACCCAAAGCGAACGAATGTCGTTGTAGACGGGGAGAAAGATGTCCACGACACATGATGTAGACGGGTAGTCGACGTAGAATATCACACATGACCTCCGGGAAGTAGTCGATGTCGTGGAAGTAGCCAAAGTAGTCATACTCGGTTCATCGTCGTACGACACCGTTAGTCGTTCACGGTCGTCGTGGAAGAATTTGGTGGCTCCGGTCTTCGGGGTCGAAGGAGTTCACGGTGTCTTACACGAAGAAGTCGTCGGGTTTCACGGTGGGTTGGGAGCGGGTTCACGACGGGAACATCCGGGTTCATAGCACCGGGAGGAAAACACGGCGGAACGCGTACGGAGATGGACACCGGAAACGAGACACGTCGGGAACGGTCGGGGCACGGAGGCATCCACGACATGGAGAACACACACGACGGGAACAAACGGAAGCACGACGGGGACGAAGACAACACGACATCGGGTACGGAGGGCACAAGGGACGGATACACGGACGGAGACGGATGGTCGGAAGCACGACGGACACGGAGGTGGTCGTCGGGTCGGTTTCACGACGGGGACGTCGGGGACGGAACACGACACGACATCGAGGCGGAAAAATGACATGGTAGAATTTGGTGTCGGGTTGCGGTACACAAGGCGGACGCGACGTGGAGGCACGTCGGGAGCAGAACACGACGGCGGCAACGGGGACGAACATGGACACATCAACGGACACGGAGACCTAGGCAGCGTCATCGGGGATCAGACTCGGCAACTCGCGGCACGGACACGGGAAAAGGACTCCGGGTTCTTGCGGGCAAATCATCGAGCACTTGGCGGGCGGATGTCGTGAACACGACGGGAACATGCCGGACACGGAGGCGGACCGGGAGCATGGCACATCACGATTCGGGAACGAGCAGCAGCACGCGACCATGGGCCGGAGCTGCAGGAGCCGGGAGGAGGGAGGCGGCCGGGGTAGGAGGGAGGAGCAGGGGAGGCCGGACTCGGCTCGAGCTGAAGGGGCAGCGGCGGCCTGAGGGAGGCGACGGAGGGGAGGACAACGTGCACGGCCACGCCGACGCTGGAGAGGAGGAGGGCACGGGGAGATGGCAGGGAGGAGGCGGCCGTCCGCGACGGAGGAGGAGCATGTGGCGGCCGGTGGCGGTCGGCTTGGGGAAGAGAGAGGTAGGCGGCGTGGTGGAGGGGAAGCGGGGCAGAGGCGAGCTCGGGTCACGGATGGATACGACGAACGGCTGCGGCCAAAAACAATCCAGCACATGCGAAGGTGAGTGAGGATGTGGGGGTCACGAAGGACATGATGACATGGACAAGTATCTGCTCACCTTGCCGGAATCGATGGCGCGATGGCGGCAACGTCGGGTCGAGGACAAGCTCGTCGGTTCTGGGTCCCTTGGGGCACGGGAAGATGTCTAGCACGTGCGCATCGTCATGGGGAGGAGATAGGAACAGAGGGGAGGCAACGGGAGGTCAGAACTCGTCGGAATCGAGCTCGACGTGGTCGTGGCTGTCCTGCAATGGCGGCCAAAATTAGGGCAGCATTGGGGCATTTGGGAGGGGGCTTTTGGGGGGGAATGATAGAGGAGGTCGGGGGCTTCGCAAAGCAAGAAACGGAACTCGATTTGGTGTGGTAAAACTCCCGCAATCAATTTGTGAAGAAACGGCAGTACGATGCGTAACTCCCGTGCGGGAGGTTGGAGATGAGTGATGACGTCAGCATGACGTCATCATTTCTTTTTCTTTTTCTTTATTTTCTGTTTTCTTTTACATCTTTTGATTTAGGCCTCCAAATCAAGTCAAATAAATTTGTAAAAATTTGTAAAATTCCAAATAATCAAAATAGACATTTAGGAACTATTTTGGTCAAAACAAAATTACCAAAATACCCTTTTGGTCAAATATGCCTTATATGGCTAAATGGGGATTTTCCAAATTAGGGTTTATAATTATCTCAAAATATTTAAATAAAAACCAGAGAAATATAGTGAGTAATATCATTCAAAATGATAGCTCATTTTCTTATTTAAATATAGTTTAAGATAAAACATTTTATAAAACAAAGATTAGAAAGATGTTTAAATCATTTTCTCAAATAGTTTAGGGTTCATAATGTCCCCATATTCTTTATTTTAAAACCAAATATCCAAGTGGAAGTACTATTTGAAAACTCATTTAAATAATTTATTTCCAAAACATTAAAGTTGAGATTTGAAGATAAAAGAATATTTAATTCAAAATATATAATTTTGAAGATGTCAAAACAATCTTCTATAAAAGCTTTGCTTGATTTTTGGAGACTTTATTTAGTTATTAACAAAAGTTTTAAATTTTTGTGATTTTTAAAACATTCCAAAATTTGGGATGTTACACTTAGAGGCTGAATTTGAGGGTCCCCAATGGCTCTGGGAACAAGCGGGGAGTATTTTTTGGATTCGCACGCTCGTTGCAAGCATTTTGTGTACTTGTGGGTCAGAAAACGGGCTCCTTGTGACAAAGTTATGGCCGTTTTAGTGAACACCGGTCCATTATTGGCAGTCCATGAGAACTCCCTTTTCGCGCGACGCGTTTCGACGCGTTGTCTCGAAATTGTCTGTACTCTATACTAAAGATATTGTTTCCACATATAGATTGCTCGATCCCAAGAATACCCTCTTGTTCTTGGCTATCTGGCACATATTTTACGGCATGCCACAGGGCGAAACAAGGAGAAATAAGGCGTATAGTAGCTAGATTTTCTTAAATCTACATCCAAATGGGATTGGCCCGATCATCGAGCATGTATAGAAAGCAACGGTTCTCCTTGCTAAGCAGGCTAATGTTTGTACTCACCATAATCTTTTGAATTTCCTTCCAAAGGAAGTGTCAATGGGCTCAAAACCTTGTCTGAAAAGCTGCGGCGAATGATGTTCTTTGAGTTTTGAGGGCAAAAAGTCTAGCTTAGAGGCTGAATTTGAGGGTCCCTAATGGCTCTGGGAGCAAGCGGGAGTATTTTTTGGATTCGCACGCTCGTTGCAAGCATTTTGTGTACTTGTGGGTCAAAAACGGGCTCCGTATGACAAAGTTATGGCCGTTTTAGTGAACACCGGTCCATTATTTGGCAGTCCATGAAAGAACTCCCTTTTCGCGCGACGCGTTTCGACGCGTTGTCTCGAAATTGTCTGTACTCTATACTAAAGGTATTGTTTCCACATATAGATTGCTCAATCCCAAGAATACCCTCTTGTTCTTGGCTGTCTGGCACATATTTTACGGCATGCCACAGGGCGAAACAAGGAGAAATAAGGCGTATAGTAGCTAGATTTTCTTGAATTTACATCCAAATGGGATTGGCCCGATCATCGAGCATGTATAGAAAGCAACGGTTCTCCTTGCTAAGCAGGCTAATGTTTGTACTCACCATAATCTTTTGAATTTCCTTCCAAAGGAAGTGTCAATGGGCTCAAAACCTTGTCTGAAAAGCTGCGGCGAATGATGTTCTTTGAGTTTTGAGGGCAAAAAGTCTAGCTTAGAGGCTGAATTTGAGGGTCCCCAATGGCTCTGGGAGCAAGCGGGGAGTATTTTTTGGATTCGCACGCTCGTTGCAAGCATTTTGTGTACTTGTGGGTCAAAAACAGGCTCTGTATGACAAAGTTATGGCCGTTTTAGTGAACACCGGTCCATTATTTGGCAGTCCATGAAAGAACTCCCTTTTCGCGCGACGCGTTTCGACGCGTTGTCTCGAAATTGTCTGTACTCTATACTAAAGGTATTGTTTCCACATATAGATTGCTCGATCCCAAGAATACCCTCTTGTTCTTGGCTGTCTGGCACATATTTTACGGCATGCCACAGGGCGAAACAAGGAGAAATAAGGCGTATAGTAGCTAGATTTTCTTGAATTTACATCCAAATGGGATTGGCCCGATCATCGAGCATGTATAGAAAGCAACGGTTCTCCTTGCTAAGCAGGCTAATGTTTGTACTCACCATAATCTTTTGAATTTCCTTCCAAAGGAAGTGTCAATGGGCTCAAAACCTTGTCTGAAAAGCTGCGGCGAATGATGTTCTTTGAGTTTCGAGGGCAAAAAGTCTAGCTTAGAGGCTGAATTTGAGGGTCCCCAATGGCTCTAGGAGCAAGCGGGAGTATTTTTTGGATTCGCACGCTCGTTGCAAGCATTTTGTGTACTTGTGGGTCAAAAACGGGCTCCGTATGACAAAGTAATGGCCGTTTTAGTGAACACCGGTCCATTATTTGGCAGTCCATGAAAGAACTCCCTTTTCGCGCGACGCGTTTCGACGCGTTGTCTCGAAATTGTCTGTACTCTATACTAAAGGTATTGTTTCCACATATAGATTGCTCGATCCCAAGAATACCCTCTTGTTCTTGGCTGTCTGGCACATATTTTACGGCATGCCACAGGGCAAAACAAGGAGAAATAAGGCGTATAGTAGCTAGATTTTCTTGAATTTACATCCAAATGGGATTGGCCCGATCATCGAGCATGTATAGAAAGCAACGGTTCTCCTTGCTAAGCAGGCTAATGTTTGTACTCACCATAATCTTTTGAATTTCCTTCCAAAGGAAGTGTCAATGGGCTCAAAACCTTGTCTGAAAAGCTGCGGCGAATGATGTTCTTTGAGTTTTGAGGGCAAAAATTCTAGCTTAGAGGCTGAATTTGAGGGTCCCCAATGGCTCTGGGAGCAAGCGGGGAGTATTTTTTGGATTCGCACGCTCGTTGCAAGCATTTTGTGTACTTGTGGGTCAGAAACGGGCTCCTTGTGACAAAGTTATGGCCGTTTTAGTGAACACCGGTCCATTTATTGGCAGTCCATGGAACTCCCTTTTCGCGCGACGCGTTTTGACGCGTTGTCTCGAAATTGTCTGTACTCTATACTAAAGATATTGTTTCCACATATAGATTGCTCAATCCCAAGAATACCCTCTTGTTCTTGGCTATCTGGCACATATTTTACGGCATGCCACAGGGCGAAACAAGGAGAAATAAGTCGTATAGTAGCTAGATTTTCTTGAATTTACATCCAAATGGGATTGGCCCGATCATCGAGCATGTATAGAAAGCAACGGTTCTCCTTGCTAAGCAGGCTAATGTTTGTACTCACCATAATCTTTTGAATTTCCTTCCAAAGGAAGTGTCAATGCGCTCAAAACCTTGTCTGAAAAGCTGCGGCGAATGATATTCTTTGAGTTTCGAGGGCAAAAAGTCTAGCTTAGAGGCAGAATTTGAGGGTCCCCAATGGCTCTAGGAGCAAGCGGAGAGTATTTTTTGGATTCGCACGCTCGTTGCAATCATTTTGTGTACTTGTGGGTCAAAAACGGGCTCCGTATGACAAAGTAATGGCCGTTTTAGTGAACACCGGTCCATTTGTCAGGGGGAAGCCCCCGAGTGGGGTCAGTATGGTAAAATAAGGTTGACTCGGAGTTGACCGAGTCAATGGAAACCGACATACCATACAGGTTTTATCCGGGGTCATCCGGGTAAAGGTTAACCGACATATCCCTATGTCGGATCATGATTATTATATGTCGGAATCCCCTTTGTTGTTCTTATGTGCAGGAATGGTTAAACCGGGTCAAGAGCATGGGGCATGCCTATGCCGGATGGGGTTATCTCGGACGGTGGTCCAAGCTCCTTGAGACACGGAGCGAAACAAGGGCGGCGGCGTGCTGCAAGTGGACGGCGTGCCAAGCCTCGGCCACGCCTCTGACGCGTGCGGCGCGGCACAGTGGCGCTAGGCCTAGGCTTGGGCGTGCTGTCGGGTGCAGCGGCGACCGTGGCGACCAGCGCTGCCACGGTCTGGGTATGGCGCAGCGGCGCCCGTGCCGGCCGGAGACCAAGGAGTATGGCGCCAGTAGCAATGTTTTACACTGTAACCCTGGGTTTCCCTATATAAGGGGTACCAGGGGCTCCTCTTACAGGGACGATTCCCAGACGCTACGCAGAGACGCTGAGCAGATACCTAGCAGTTCCTGGGAGCTGGAGGAGAGCCAGAGAGTTATTCTCAGACTCGGTAGAGGCTTAGATCTTGCAGCTCTTTGCATACAGCTCAAGGAGCAAGCTTGTAACTAGTTGTAATCCACATATAAATCAAGCAGCAAGCAGGAGTAGGGGTGTTATCTCCTCACGAGAGCCCCGAACCTGGGTAAATCGTGTGAGTGTGTGTGTGAGTGTGTGTGTGTTCGTGTCTGTACGCCGTGCGTGCAAGCCCTCCCCGGTACCTCCAGCGTCCAATCGGCCCCACATCAAGCCTATATGGCATCTGCCGTGAAACCACCACGACAGTTGGCGCCCACCGTGGGGTCAGCAGCGGCGCTGGCTGGTGTGTTCATCCGGACGGGTTCCTTCATCGAGTCGGGTGAGCGCGTTCTCTGTGGCCTTGTCCACAGGTTCGGCTCGCTCAACGTCGTCAGCGACAACGCCGGCTGTTTCGGCAGCAGGCCACTGCCCCGGAACGGCTGCCTCATCGAGTTCGGCTCCCTCACCGTCTACGTCGCCACCGAGGTTCCCTGTCGATTTCCCGAAAGGGTGCAGGTTGCAGCAGATCCCCCCGCTGTGTGCGCAGCTCGCGGCCGACGTATCGCCCGTCCCGCTGCTAGCTGTGCAGAGGTCATGATGACTGCCCCGGTTGCTGGTGCCGGGGTGGCCGAGATCAGCACCAGATCCGCCAGGACGGCGCGCCCGCCGCTGGAGAGGCCGGAGAATCGTCCGGAGCAGGCCGGTACTTCCGCTGTGCCGGTGGTGCAGAGTCCTCTTCAGGACGTGATCGAGAAGCTGACAACCCCAGTGGCTCCAAGCGCAGATGTTGTTCTAACTCAGGCGGAGTTGGAGCAGCAGCGCCAGGAGATACTCCGAGAGGCCCAGGAGGTGGCCCGAGTCAGACAGGACTTCGACATTTCCCTCCGTGAGTACAATATCGCTCATGGTCTTACACCGGTTGCTAACCCGGTTAGTCGCATAAATGAAGTACGTGCTAGAGGTAGAGACCTCAATGCCGAAATAGCTAGAGATGGTAGAGCCAAATCTAGTAGAACTGCTAGTCATGTGTCGGCAGGCCGGCCGAAATACAGTACCCCGGGTAAGAACCTTAGAGCTGCACAGGCCGCCATAGCAGAGTTGCCTAACTTATCCGGTGAGGCTCGTAGTAGGCAGCAGGACCGAGTAAATGAGTTGGTAGCTGTAGCCAACAGGCAGAATGAGGCATTCCGGAATGCAAATCCGGGTGTAGGAGGATCCGGATACCTTTACTCGGGTGGAGGTGCCGGACGAGTGTCCAAGGGACAGGCCTCTTCGCCGTATGTCGGTGCAAGCCGTGGCCAGAGTGTGAACTCTGGCAAGAACAAATAGCTGCAAGCGTATGATCCGGTATATGCCGGAAAGCAGAAAGCTGCCCAAGGCAATGTCGGCCAGGGAGGCCCAGGACCCGTTCAGGGCAGACAAGAAGCCAACCGGGTCAATCCGGCGAATCCGGGTCAGCCACCTCGGTATCCGACACCCATTCCACCTCGTCATCAAGCGGGTGCCGGGTATGCCGAGCCGGCCGCTGACCGGTATGACGACGGTTACTCGGCCATGGAGCGTGCCGGGTATACAAGATACAGAGATCTGGCGACCGAGGGTGCACTCGGTGCTAGGCTGGGAGCTCGCCAGTTACCGGCTCACGATGTACGCAACAAGCTGGACAGAATCTATCTGTCTGAACTGCTGGAGGAGCAAGGCCCACCGGGTCCTGCATGCTTTGGACCCCGGATCATGAAGCAGGCACCGGTGCCGAATTTCCAGCTCCCCCGATGTGCAAAGACCTATGACGGCAGCACCAAGCCGGAGGACTGGCTGACAGACTATGTCACCGCTGTGCACATTGCTGGCGGAAGTCGCAGATGGGCAGTGCGGTATGTGCCGCAGATGCTAGAGGGACCAGCCCGAATCTGGCTGAATAACCTGGAGGAGAACAGCATTGACTGCTGGCTTGACTTTTCCGACGCCTTCGTCAGCAACTTCTCCAGTACTTACAAGAGGCCGAATCGACCTCAGCAGCTGTCCATGTGTCGGCAGCGAGAAGACGAAATAGACCGGGAGTACCTGACCCGGTGGAGCACGATCCGGAACTCCTGTGAAGGAGTGATTGAGTCACAAGCCATTGCCTGGTTCGCGCAAGGATGCCGACATGGCTCCATGCTTTGGCAGAGACTCCAGAGGGAGATGCCGGCCACCTTGGCCGAGACAATGTCAATTGCTGACAGTTATGCACTCGGTGACCCGACACAGCCCTTGCTGACCCAGGTTGATGTGGGCAGGAGGTATCCTGCTCAAGACCGAGATAGATCGAGCCGGCGTAGCGATCGCCCGGACAACCGAAACAAGAGAAGAGACGACCGACCGGATTACCGGTACGGGTCGGACCAGGTCGCAGCTGTCGACCAAGATCAAGCGGGTGCCGGCAGCAGCCAGCGCCAGAAAAATGAGGGTCCCGCTTGGGGCCAGAACTCGGAAGGAAGGAAGCCATGGAACGGTGAAAGGAAGCCATGGAGTGGCAACAAGAAACAGTTGGATGATCAGGAGAGGTACATCTACGAGAAGATGCTGGATGGCCCTTGCTGCTTTCACACCCGACACCCCAGCAAACCGGCGCAACACTCGACTCGCGACTGTGACCGGCACAAGAATCAGCCAGCGGCTACTGGTCCGACACCGAGACCCGCACCTCTGACAGGTGCAAATGCTCAACCCCTGAATGCACAGCCTAGGCAAGAGGATGTCAACCAGGTAGCAAACAACAACAACAACAATTACAACGGCAATGCAGGCCCAAGTAGGCAGAATCAGTATCGAGAGCCCCACCAGAGTTACATGGTCTTTGTGACCGAACCCAACGACAAGCAGAGTCAGCACAGGCGTGCGATGGAGGTAAATGCTGTTATGCCGGCGGTGCCGAAATTCATGTACTGGTCCGAGGATCAGATCAGTTGGAGTGTCAAGGACCATCCCAAGATCATGCCGAATCCCGGAGGTTATGCTCTGGTGGTGGATCCGACATTCGTCGGACCCAGCATTAATGTCAGGTTCACCCGGGTCCTTGTGGACAACGGGAGCAACATCAATATTATGTACCGAGATACCATGGTCAAGCTTGGTATAACCGAAAACATGATGCAGCCAAGCAGAACTACCTTTCATGGTATTGTGCCTGGTGTCTCGCATGCACCTATGGGCACCGTGTGGGTCGACGTTGCCTTCGGCGACAAAAGCAATAGCAGAACCGAGAGTCTGCTGTTCAAGGTTGTGGACCTCGAAAGCCCGTATCATGCCTTACTCGGTAGGCCAGCACTCGCCAAGTTCATGGCGTCCACTCATGTGGCCTACCTAAAGATGAAGAGGCCGGGTCCGAATGGTGTCATCACTATCTCGGGTGACTATAAGCGTTCGATGGAGTGTGCCTCTGCCGGATCACTGCTGGCCGAGTCACTTGTGATTGCTGCCGAGAAGAAGAGAATCCATGAGGTAGTAGCTCTGGCCCAATCTGCTCAACTCGGTATACCGAGTCCGGCCAACCCGCAGCAGACTGCAACATTCCAGGCGGCGAAGGAGTCCAAGAAAGTGGGCATAGACGAGTCTAACCCGGACCACACGTCATCATCGGTGTCGGGCTGGACAGCAAATAGGAAAGCGAGCTCATCCACTTCCTCCGTGAGAATTGGGATATCTTCGCATGGTCCAGTTAGGACTTGCTGGGTGTTCCGAGGGAGTTGGCTGAGCATTCTCTGCATGTCAGGCCAGATGCTAGGCCTGTGAAGCAACCGACACGGCGTCTTGCCGAAGGAAGAAGGAAGGCTGTGGGTGACGAGTTAGCCAAGTTACTCGCAGCAAATGCTGTCGTCGAGGTGAAATACCCGGATTGGTTGGCTAACCCGGTCCTGGTAGAAAAGAAGAAAGAAGAACCGGATGCTGCCACTGTCTGGCGCATGTGTGTCGACTACACACACCTGAACAAGGCATGTCCTAAAGATCCATTCCCGCTGCCTCGGATCGATCAGGTGATCGACTCCACGGCCGGGTGTGAGCTGTTATCATTTGTAGATGCGTACTCTGGTTTTCACCAGATACCACTCAATCCTGATGATCAAATAAAGACTGCTTTTATCACCCCGTACGGGGCTTATTGCTATCGTGTCATGTGTTTCGGTTTGAGAAATGCTGGTGCCACTTATCAGCGCTGTATGCAAAAATGCTTGCATGACCAGATAGGTAAAAATGTGCAGGTGTATGTCGACGACATAGTTATTAAAACTAAAGAAAAACACACTTTGCTGGATGATCTCAAAGAGACATTTGCAAACCTAAGAAAATTCCGACTTAAACTTAATCCGGATAAGTGTACATTCGGTGTACCAGCAGGAAAGTTACTCGGTTTCCTTGTGTCTAGCCGAGGTATCGAGGCAAACCCGACTAAGATCCGGGCGATAGAAAATATGAAGTTGCCGAAATGCCTCCGAGATGTCCAGAAATACACCGGGTGTCTGGCTTCTTTGAGTCGTTTCTTAGGTCGGTTGGGAGAAAAGGCCTTGCCCTTATACCAACTAATGAAAAAATCAGATAAATTTAGCTGGACTCCGCAAGCGGACGCGGCATTTCATGAGCTAAAGAAGATGTTGGCTACTGCGCCGATATTGGCTTCGCCACTACCGAGTGAGCCCATGCTGCTCTACATTGCGGCCACTAACCGAGTCGTTAGTGTCGTAGTAGTGGTGGAGCGAGAAGAACAAGGAGCTACCGTGCAGAGGCCGGTATATTATTTGAGTGAGGTGCTCTCTGCATCGAAACAAAACTACCCTCACTATCAAAAAATGACTTACGGCGTCTATATGGCGGCCAAAAAACTAAAGCATTACTTCCAGGAGCATCCCATAACTGTCGTGAGTGCGGCCCCTGTGTAGGAAATCATAGGTAACAAAGATGCCAGTGGCCGAGTCGCCAAATGGGCTATTGAGCTTGCAGCTTATGCGCCGCAGTATGCCAGAAGAGATACCATCAAATCTCAAGCGGTGGCCGAGTTCCTCGTAGACTGGGCCGAAATGGAGTATGAGCCGTCCTTACCTGACTCCAACTACTGGAGAATGCATTTTGACGGGTCCAAGGTAAAGGATGGCCTGGGAGCTGGTGTAGTTCTCACCTCGCCAAAGCGAGATCAGCTGAAATACGTATTGCAAGTACACTTTGCGGCATCCAACAATGTCGCCGAGTATGAAGCGCTGATTCATGGACTCAAAGTGGCCAAGGAAATTGGAATCCGCCGGATCATCTGCTATGGTGACTCGGACCTGGTGATTCAGCAAACATCAGGCAACTGGGATGCCCTAGATGCCAACATGGCGGCATACCGGTTCCATGTCCAGAAAGTTTCAGGATTCTTTGATGGGTGCGAGTTCACGCACATTCGGCGGACAGATAATGAGAGTGCAGACATGTTGTCCAAGATTGGGTCATATCGGCAAGCCATTCCGCCCGGAGTGTCACTGGAGCATCTTCACAAGCCATCAATCAAGCCTTCACCCGAGTCAGACTCAATATTCATCCCGGGTAATCCAGAGCTCGGTGTCATTCCGATGGATGTAGATATCGGAAGCAAATTGCAGGGCTCGGGGACTGCTGCGCAGGACCCGGGGACTTCCATGGATGTTGATTATATTCAGCAAGACTCGGCGGTTACGCTGGAGAATTGGAAAGCTGCTTGGCGGAACTCGGGGACTCCTTGGGAGGACTCGGGGGCTCACCAGCCTATGTCGGGTGTGGTGATGTCGGTTGATGCGATGGAAATCGACGAGCCTATACTCGGCACTCGCCCGGTACCGGCATGGGCGCAGCCCATCATGACCTTCATGTTGGATGGCACTCTACCGAGTGATGAGGTCTCGGCCAGACAAATCCAAAGGCGATCCAAATCCTTCACAATCATCAATCAAGAGCTGTACAAGAGAAGTGTGACCACTGTGCTTCAGCACTGTGTTGAGCCAGAAGAGGGAGAAAGAATCCTCCGAGATATCCACCAGGGGGAGTGCGGTCATCACGCCTCTTCTACCTTAAAACCAAGAACCCTTTGTTTATGACCACATGATATCAAATATAATGTGACTACAACACTTTAGGTTTATCAAAACACCTTTTGAATAATCCTCTAAACATTGTAATTTGTGATAACACTTGTCACAAGTCTCCATACTAAACAATAACTCAAATATTTTGTCTCTTTTGATCAAATCGAAAAGACTCAATTATCTTGTTAACTTAATATCCTCTACTTCCAAAATCTCATCATGACATGAATAAATACTCCTATTCACTCATCCATGATAAAACAATGATGTCTTTTATTTACTGAAAAATACAACCAACACTTGTGTTTATTTTCAGCAACTCATGGCATTTTCAGAAAATGGCATTTTTAATCACACTACTTAGTGATGCGCATCAACATGCTCTTCAGCACTAATAGTACAATTAAAACAAATCTCATCATTAAGTATTGGATATTTTAGTATGTCTTTATTTTATAAGTGTTTAACTAATTATCGCTTAAATCTAGCAAAGGACAATAATCTCATAATCGAAACGTGATCTCCAAAAAGGATTACTCATGAAAATAGAACAACCACTTGTCTTTAACATGAATGACCGTCTCACAAACCGAGACACACTAATTTAAGATCACACTTAATTCGATTACAAAACTCATTCAAATCCTCTAATTTAAAACGATAAATGTAGAAGTAGAACATCGCCAGCATCAACTCCTTGATTGCCATCTTCCCGCGAAATCCACTCAGTCCCTCCATGCACTTCTCAAGCGGCAGGCCCTGTTTTCATAAAACAGCACAAGTATCAAATACTTAGCTCACCATAAGTGTAAATGGGACATTTAAACATTTATAACTAGTATATCAAAATATACCTTCTGCGTTGGCTCCTCCGCCTGCTACGGGATTCCTTTCGATCTGACGAAGTCGAGACATCAGTTCCGGATAAGTGATCGAATCCCTTTCCTTTACATAGTCTCTGACACAATTCTTGAATTTGGGATGAAGCGAATGCAACAACCCATCTATCGCGAATTCGTCACTCATCTCCATATCCCAAGCATCCATCAGAGTGTGATATATCCTATACATCTTCTTCAGATGATCCTCTAAGCGATCATTTTCTTCCATCTTAGTTGAAAGAAACACACCCAGACCTTCAAACCTTGCAATTCTCACTTGTGCTATGAACATTTCCTTTAGCTTAGTGACAGTCTCAATGGCACTCAAGTTCTTGAATTGTTTGGATAGGTCTGAATTCATGAAGACACTCATCAACCAATTGACTTGAGTGTGAGTCTTACTCCGACTGAGCCAATCCATACGTTTGTTGTAACTCGCAGAAGCATCGGGTTTTTCTTCTAAGGGTTCATGTAACACGTAGAGCTGATCATTGGTTGATAGGACTTCTCTAAGACGTTCATACCACTCGATGAAGTTTGACCCATCAAGACGCAGCTCCTCAGCAAGAAACATACTACTGTAGTCGGCCATGATCTACAAGGATTTTGCAAAGACATCTTTAGGACACTTGTTTATGACAATTTTAGTTCAATTTAATCAAATTAACGAACTCCCACTAAACTCAACATCTCTCCGGTTGATTAGTGACACACGATCCAAATCCACTACACCACCACCGATCATCACGTGAGATGATGTAGCTTCAATGGTGAACAACTCAGTGTTGATCATATCATTTATATGACTCGTGTTTAACCTTTCGGTTCCGTGTTCCCGAGGCCATGTCTGTACATGCTAGGCTCGTCAAGACAACCGTAGTATTTCTGCATGTGCAAACTGGCTTGCACCCGTTGTATGTGAACGTTGAATCTATCACACCCGATCATCACGTGATGCTTCGAAACGACGAACTTTCGCAACGGCGCATACTAGGGGAGAACACTTAATTATCTTGATATTAACATGAGAGATCACCTTATCATGCTACCGTCGCGATCACATCTAAGCATAACAATAAGGTGCATAAAAGGGATTAACATCACATGCAATTCATAATTGTGATATGATATGGCCTTTCTTCATATGCTCTTAGATCTCCATCTTCAAAGCACCGGCAAGATCTCCATCTCCGGCATGATCTCCATCATCTTGGCGCCATCACCATGGTTGTCCACCAACTATTGCAACTACAACTAATGCTACTCTTAGCAATAAAGCAAAGCAATTACATGGTGATTTCATTGACACGCAGGTCACATAAAATAATAGACAACCATATGGCTCCTGCCGGTTGCCGTACTCGTCGACATGCAAGTCGCGAAATATTACAAACATGATCATTGCATACATTATCACAAATCACATTGGCCATATCACATCACTTGACCCCCTCTGCAAAAACAAGTTAGACGCCTCTACTTTGTTTATGCAAATTTTACGTGGCTTGGGTCAACGAGATAGAACCGTTCTAATCTACGCAAAAACCACAACGGTGATATAATAGTTGCTTATTTACTCATCCTTTTGAAAGGCCTTCCATTGAAAATTGCATCCTCACTAAAGCAAGAGAAACAGACACCCGCCAGCCACTTATGCAAAACAAGTTGCATGTCAGTCGTGGAACCGGTCTCTCGTGCGTGGACGAGTAAGGTTGGTCCGGGCCGCTTCAATCTCACAATACCGCAAAGATGCAAAGTGCACGCGAGAAGGTAGCAACATAAAATATCAACGCCCACAACTCCTTGTGTTCTAATCGCATCAACACCTACGAATAGATCTAGGCTCTGATACCACTGATGGGGTCGCAGCATGGAAAACAAAAATTTTCTACGCGGCAAAGCGGAATAAACCCCAAGGATCTAGATCTACGAGATGAAGATAGCGAAGATGAGATCCAATCTCTTACCCTCGAAGATCAACAAACGCGTTTTGTCGGTGCAGGGGTTGGCTAGTCGATCCCCGCAACTAGACTCGTCTAGTCGCGAGGAGATGTATTATCCTCGAGATCCAATCCGGTGAAGTGCGGCAACGGGCAGCACCTCCGCGGCGTCCACACGTACAGCTCGATGAAGACGTCGACTCCTTGATCCCGCAAGCGAGACGACGTGGCCTTGATGATCTCAGCAGCACGACGGTAGTGCCGGTGACGATGACGATCTCCGCACGCGAGGCTTCGCCAAGCCAAGCAGAGGGAGAGGGAGAGGAGGAGGTGGCGCAGCCCCTAGGGCAAGGGGTGCGGCTAGGTGTGGAGGTGGAGCGGCGGCAGCCCTCCGGGAGAGGAGGGGTGCGGCTAGGGTTGAGGGAGAGAGGGGGGTGCGGCAAGGGGGGCAGCCTCCAAAGGTGTGTTGCGCCTCCCCCCCCTCCCCTCCTTATATAGGTGGCGGCTAGGTCAAGGGGAGGGGGCCGGCCGGCCCCTCCTTGCTTGCCCCCCAAGTTGGAGTCCAACAAGGACTCCTCCTTGGGCCCCTTTCCTAAAGGGGTGGGAGCCCACCTCCTAGTCCAACTAGGAGTGGGACTCCCTCCTTGTGCCGCACCCCTCATGGGCCTAGGTGGTGCGCCCCACCAAGTGGTGGCAGCACCCCTTTGCACCATGTGGGCCCCATACAAATTATGCGGTCCCACTTCTAGACTCTTCTAGAACATTCCGGAACCTTCCGGTACCCTTTAAATAATTTCCGGAACTTTTCCGAAACCTCCGGAAACCACTTTCCATATATGAATCTTATTCTCCGGACTCCTCCGGAACTCCTCGTGATGTCCGGGATCCCATCCGAGACTCCGAATCACCATTCGTTCACTTCATCATTTAATTCATCGCAAAACCTAATTTCATCGGAACGTTAAGTGTGTGACCCTACGGGTTCGAGAATGCATAGACATGATCATATCAATAATTAATAGCGGGACCGGGATGTCCATATTAATTCCTATACACTCAACGAAAACCTTTTCTCGATTGAACCACGATGCCGGAGATTCAATTAATCTCATATACGATTCCCTTTGTCTCACGATATTTTACTTGCCCGAGATATAATCGTTGACATCCCCATGTCTAGTTTAATCTCGTTACCGGCAAGTTCTCTTTACTCGTCCATAATATAGGATCCCGGTGATTACAACTTAATCACATGTCTGCAGACTCTTGATGCTATATTACCGAGAAGGCCTGGAGATATCTTCTCCGTCACATGGAGGGACAAATTCCACTCTCGATTCATATCACCCAACAACCCACCATCGGAGATACCTGAAAGCCACCTTTATAATCACCCAGTTACGAAGTGACGTTTGATGTCCACAAAGTATTCCTCCGGTGAACGGGAGTGATATAATCTCATGGTCTAAGGAAACTATATTTGGCATATTAAAAGTGTTGACAACAAAACTTTTGTGACACGATTAATTGCAACTCTTTATTTGGGTCATGTCCATCACACCATTACTCCTAATGATATGACTCCGTTATCAAGTGACTATAACAAGTCCATAGTTAGGAAACTCTAACTATCTCTTGATCAACGAACTAGTCCTGTAGAGGCTCACTAGGGACTCCGGGTGTTTATATTCCACACATGTATTATGTTTCCATTTAATACAATTATAGCATGGATAATAAACTATTATCATAAACTTGAATATGCTTAATAAACCATTTTATTATTGCCTCTAGGGCATATTCCCAACAGTCTCCCACTTGCACTAGAGTCAATAATCTAGTTTACATTTCCGCGATCCAACACCCATGGAGTCTCACTCATGAAGTCTCAGTGCTGATCATGTTTGCTTGTGGAAGAGGTTCTGTCCGTGCTCTGTACTTTACAGCTCTTTATGTCCTTTGCAAAATTGTAACTGTCACCTAATTTGACATTACTTTATCATCACATGATAAACTTCCTATCATCCCATGATAAAACCATTATCATATAATGTATATAATATGTTTGGTTATAGAGTGAGATAATCATATCCTTTCATGCCCATATGTATGATTAGTCAAATGGACTTTCTCATAACATATGCATCTGGAACTCACTCAATCTTGAAACAACTTTCTCAAACCAAAATATTATATCTTATTTCAATCCTTGAATTAATCATATACTCCTATATGTTGTAGACTTAACAAATCAACAGTGAGCCTTGTCACTTTGATATTTCCGATCATGCTTTCGCTGTGCTACTCCGATATTAAGAGATCCCTAATTTAGTCTGGCTTTATGACTTCAACCAAGTCCACCATTTTCTAAATTTATCTCAATCTCATGAAAAATGACTCCTCATTCAACATGTTCTTACAATTAAGAACTTGGGTCACATATCGTCATATACAAACATATGGTTCTTATATGTTGAGATCTATGAACAATTCATATTGAATTCCAACATATCCTCCAACCATCAATTTTGTACTGAGTTCTCTAACTCAATGCTTCACCTATATATCACAATGAGATGAACCGTTCTTCTCTTGTTTCCATTTTGAACTCCTTCAAAAACTTGTATAGGTAAAACACCCTGACTTTAATGTTTATCAAACTTATCTATCCTCCATAGATACATTCATCTACATGAATATTTGACGTTCAAACTAACTTCATAAGTTATGCATTGGTCCATGACAACATTTACAACATTTATGAAATCTCCATTTCACTAAAACACGATGTTGTAAACTCCCACTCAAATATACCTCATACACATATTAAATTGTGAAGCCACTTTGGCTCCCACTCAGAAATATGTTATCTTTATATTTGACCATGATTAATTAGCTCCCACTCAAACATATGTCACCACATATTTTGATTAGATCTCACTCAGTTTCTTATGCACTTTCTCGACACTTTGGACTCCTCCAAAACTCTTAACTCTTAAGATTCGAGAACTCATATACGAAACACCAGCACTTTGCCAGCTCTAAGTTTTATTTATTCCACGCAAACTCTTTTGCCAAATAAATATGTGAAACATTCTTTTCACAAAATCAAGTAACAATTACTTTATGATTTAAACTTAAAGTAGAATGACTCTTAGTCACTTTCGTATTTAAAGTTTCTATTTCTTCTTTTGTAGTTTTGTAGGTATGTCTTGTTTCTCAAACACGACAAGTAAATCATGAATATTATTTTGCAACTTTTGACAAAATTCATATTCTTGAACCCTACTTCTCTTTAGACAAGCTAAACCAAAATTCAATGATCACCATCATCAAAACCTTTATGTGTCAAGTTTTAACCAACATAGCACTTTACATATGTGCCACTTGATACATAAACATGCAAGGTTTAAGCTTTCTAAACTTATTCCAACAATTCTTTTATCCATGAAACCATTTCACGATAAAACCACTAAAATACATAACACAACCAAACACATTGGTTTGTCCCTTTTAGTCTCACATTGTGGAATCTCTATTCATAATCTCATATGAACATTCTACAAAACTTTATTTGCTTTGGCTTTTAATTATCTCATAATTATTGAAACCACTATTTCACATAACTCATATGCGAAATGCAAATCATTAAATAGATCCTTTATTTAAAACAGGAGTGTTATCAAAATAAATCTAAATGATACTAATGAAACCTTAAAACTAAGAACCCTTCTTTATGACCACATAATATCAAATATAATGTGACTACAATACTTTAGGTTTATCAAAACACTTTTGAATAATCTCTAAACATTGTAATTTGTGATAACACTTGTCACAAGTCACCATACTAAACAATAACTCAAATATTTTGTCTCTTTTGATCAAATCGAAAAGACTCAATTATCTTGTTAACTTAATATCCTCTACTTCCAAAATCTCATCATGACATGAATAAATACTCCTATTCACTCATCCATGATAAAATAATGATGTCTTTTATTTACTGAAAAATACAACCAACACTTGTGTTTATTTTCAGCAACTCATGGCATTTTCAGAAAATGGCATTTTTAATCACACTACTTAGTGATGCGCATCAACATGCTCTTCAGCACTAATAGTACAATTAAAACAAATCTCATCATTAAGTATTGGATATTTTAGCATGTCTTTATTTTATAAGTGTTTAACTAATTATCGTTTAAATCTAGCAAAGGACAATAATCTCATAATCGAAACGTGATCTCCAAAAAGGATTACTCATGAAAATAGAACAACCACTTGTCTTTAACATGAATGACCGTCTCACAAACCGAGACACACTAATTTAAGATCACACTTAATTCGATTACAAAACTCATTCAAATCCTCTAATTTAAAACGATAAATGTAGAAGTAGAACATACGCCAGCATCAACTCCTTGATTGCCATCTTCCCGCGAAATCCACTCAGTCCCTCCATGCACTTCTCAAACGGCAGGCCCTGTTTTCATAAAACAGCACAAGTATCAAATACTTAGCTCACCATAAGTGTAAATGGGACATTTAAACATTTATAACTAGTATATCAAAATATACCTTCTGCGTTGGCTCCTCCGCCTGCTACGGGATTCCTTTCGATCTGACGAAGTCGAGACATCAGTTCCGGATAAGTGATCGAATCCCTTTCCTTGACATAGTCTCTGACACAATTCTTGAATTTGGGATGAAGCGAATGCAACAACCCATCTATCGCGAATTCGTCACTCATCTCCATATCCCAAGCATCCATAAGAGTGTGATATATCCTATACATCTTCTTCAGATGATCCTCTAAGCGATCATTTTCTTCCATCTTAGTTGAAAGAAACACACCCAGACCTTCAAACCTTGCAATTCTCACTTGTGCTATGAACATTTCCTTTAGCTTAGTGACAGTCTCAATGGCACTCAAGTTCTTGAATTGTTTGGATAGGTCTGAATTCATGAAGACACTCATCAACCAATTGACTTGAATGTGAGTCTTACTCCGACTGAGCCAATCCATACGTTTGTTGTAACTCGCAGAAGCATCGGGTTTTTCTTCTAAGGGTTCATGTAACACGTAGAGCTGATCATTGGTTGATAGGACTTCTCTAAGACGTTCATACCACTCGATGAAGTTTGACCCATCAAGACGCAGCTCCTCAGCAAGAAACATACTACTGTAGTCGGCCATGATCTACAAGGATTTTGCAAAGACATCTTTAGGACACTTGTTTATGACAATTTTAGTTCAATTTAATCAAATTAACGAACTCCCACTAAACTCAACATCTCTCCGGTTGATTAGTGACACACGATCCAAATCCACTACACCACCACCGATCATCACGTGAGATGATGTAGCTTCAATGGTGAACAACTCAGTGTTGATCATATCATTTATATGACTCGTGTTTAACCTTTCGGTTCCGTGTTCCCGAGGCCATGTCTGTACATGCTAGGCTCGTCAAGACAACCGTAGTATTTCTGCTTGTGCAAACTGGCTTGCACCCGTTGTATGTGAACGTTGAATCTATCACACCCGATCATCACGTGATGCTTCGAAACGACGAACTTTCGCAACGGCGCATACTAGGGGAGAACACTTAATTATCTTGATATTAACATGAGAGATCACCTTATCATGCTACCGTCGCGATCACATCTAAGCATAACAATAAGGTGCATAAAAGGGATTAACATCACATGCAATTCATAATTGTGATATGATATGGCCTTTCTTCATATGCTCTTAGATCTCCATCTTCAAAGCACCGGCAAGATCTCCATCTCCGGCATGATCTCCATCATCTTGGCGCCATCACCATGGTTGTCCACCAACTATTGCAACTACAACTAATGCTACTCTTAGCAATAAAGTAAAGCAATTACATGGTGATTTCATTGACACGCAGGTCACATAAAATAATAGACAACCATATGGCTCCTGCCGGTTGCCGTACTCGTCGACATGCAAGTCGCGAAATATTACAAACATGATCATTGCATACATTATCACAAATCACATTGGCCATATCACATCACTTGACCCCCTCTGCAAAAACAAGTTAGACGCCTCTACTTTGTTTATGCAAATTTTACGTGGCTTGGGTCAACGAGATAGAACCGTTCTAATCTACGCAAAAACCACAACGGTGATATAATAGTTGCTTATTTACTCATCCTTTTGAAAGGCCTTCCATTGAAAATTGCATCCTCACTAAAGCAAGAGAAACAGACACCCGCCAGCCACTTATGCAAAACAAGTTGCATGTCAGTCGTGGAACCGGTCTCTCGTGCGTGGACGAGTAAGGTTGGTCCGGGCCGCTTCAATCTCACAATACCGCAAAGATGCAAAGTGCACGCGAGAAGGTAGCAACATAAAATATCAACGCCCACAACTCCTTGTGTTCTAATCGCATCAACACCTACGAATAGATCTAGGCTCTGATACCACTGATGGGGTCGCAGCATGGAAAACAAAAATTTTCTACGCGGCAAAGCGGAATAAACCCCAAGGATCTAGATCTACGAGATGAAGATAGCGAAGATGAGATCCAATCTCTTACCCTCGAAGATCAACAAACGCGTTTTGTCGGTGCAGGGGTTGGCTAGTCGATCCCCGCAACTAGACTCGTCTAGTCGCGAGGAGATGTATTATCCTCGAGATCCAATCCGGTGAAGTGCGGCAACGGGCAGCACCTCCGCGGCGTCCACACGTACAGCTCGATGAAGACGTCGACTCCTTGATCCCGCAAGCGAGACGACGTGGCCTTGATGATCTCAGCAGCACGACGGTAGTGCCGGTGACGATGACGATCTCCGCAAGCGAGGCTTCGCCAAACCAAGCAGAGGGAGAGGGAGAGGAGGAGGTGGCGCAGCCCCTAGGGCAAGGGGGTGCGGCTAGGTGTGGAGGTGGAGCGGCGGCAGCCCTCCGGGAGAGGAGGGGTGCGGCTAGGGTTGAGGGAGAGAGGGGGGGTGCGGCAAGGGGGCAGCCTCCAAAGGTGTGGTGCGCCTCCCCCCTTCCCCTCCTTATATAGGTGGCGGCTAGGTCAAGGGGAGGGGGCCGGCCGGCCCCTCCTTGCTTGCCCCCCAAGTTGGAGTCCAACAAGGACTCCTCCTTGGGCCCCTTTCCTAAAGGGGTGGGAGCCCACCTCCTAGTCCAACTAGGAGTGGGACTCCCTCCTTGTGCCGCACCCCTCATGGGCTTAGGTGGTGCGCCCCACCAAGTGGTGGCAGCACCCCTTTGCACCATGTGGGCCCCATACAAATTATGCGGTCCCACTTCTAGACTCTTCTAGAACATTCCGGAACCTTCCGGTACCCTTTAAATAATTTCCGGAACTTTTCCGAAACCTCCGGAAACCACTTTCCATATATGAATCTTATTCTCCGGACTCCTCCGGAACTCCTCGTGATGTCCGGGATCCCATCCGAGACTCCGAATCACCATTCGTTCACTTCATCATTTAATTCATCGCAAAACCTAATTTCATCGGAACGTTAAGTGTGTGACCCTACGGGTTCGAGAATGCATAGACATGATCATATCAATAATTAATAGCGGGACCGGGATGTCCATATTAATTCCTATACACTCAACGAAAACCTTTTCTCGATTGAACCACGATGCCGGAGATTCAATTAATCTCATATACGATTCCCTTTGTCTCACGATATTTTACTTGCCCGAGATATAATCGTTGACATCCCCATGTCTAGTTTAATCTCGTTACCGGCAAGTTCTCTTTACTCGTCCATAATATAGGATCCCGGTGATTACAACTTAATCACATGTCTGCAGACTCTTGATGCTATATTACCGAGAAGGCCTGGAGATATCTTCTCCGTCACATGGAGGGACAAATTCCACTCTCGATTCATATCACCCAACAACCCACCATCGGAGATACCTGAAAGCCACCTTTATAATCACCCAGTTACGAAGTGACGTTTGATGTCCACAAAGTATTCCTCCGGTGAACGGGAGTGATATAATCTCATGGTCTAAGGAAACTATATTTGGCATATTAAAAGTGTTGACAACAAAACTTTTGTGACACGATTAATTGCAACTCTTTATTTGGGTCATGTCCATCACACCATTACTCCTAATGATATGACTCCGTTATCAAGTGACTATAACAAGTCCATAGTTAGGAAACTCTAACTATCTCTTGATCAACGAACTAGTCCTGTAGAGGCTCACTAGGGACTCCGGGTGTTTATATTCCACACATGTATTATGTTTCCATTTAATACAATTATAGCATGGATAATAAACTATTATCATAAACTTGAATATGCTTAATAAACCATTTTATTATTGCCTCTAGGGCATATTCCCAACAGGGACCATTTAAACCAGCCCGAGGTAACATGACTCACATCCTGGTGATGGTGGACAAGTTCACCAAGTGGATCGAGGTGAAGCCAATCAGAAAGTGCGATGGCCGCACAGCCGTGTCATTCCTAAAGGATATCATCCTAAGGTATGGGCACCCTCACAGCATTATCACGGATAATGGCACCAATTTCGCCGAGGGAGCCTTTGCTCGGTTTTGCCAGGAAAAAAGAATCCGGCTAGACCTGGCCTCGGTTGCGCATCCGCAGTCCAATGGACAAGTGGAAAGATCAAATGCCTTAATCTTATCCGGCATCAAACCCCGGTTGATTGAGCCACTGTTGCGTGCTCCGGGTTGTTGGCTGGATGAGATTCCGGCAGTACTGTGGAGTCTGCGGACCACGCCGAATCGTTCCACTGGCTATACGCCATTCTTCCTGGTTTATGGAGCAGAGGCAGTTCTGCCGACCGACATAGAGCATGACTCGCCGAGAGTCGCGTTGTATACCGAGTCAGAGGCAAAAGAAGCCCGAGAAAATGATGTTGATCTGCTCGAGGAAGCAAGAGAATTGGCATTGTCCAAGTCGGCAATATATCAGCAAAATCTCCGACGATATCATAACCGGAAAGTAAACCCCCGCAAGTTCCGAGAAGGAGACTTGGTGCTTAGGCTGGTACAGCGCACCGCCGGAATGCACAAGCTCCCACCTCCCTGGGAGGGGCCATTTATTGTGAGCAAGGCCTTAAACAATGATGCATATTATCTTATTGATGCCCAGGCACAGGTGAAGAACCGAATGGATAGATCCGGAGAGGAGACCAAGCGACCTTGGAATGTAGCTCTTCTTCGCCCTTTTTACTCTTAAGGACTCACTGTATGTATCTCGAAACTTTGAAATGAATTATCGGCACTCCGAAATAAAACTCGGGGACTGCCTGGCTATGAATCTTGTGTTGTATGCTTGTTTATCTCTGTTTCCTTTATGTCGGATGGCTCCAAAAATCGTGTTTCCATGTTTGCAAGTATTGTATGCTATGTTTTTTGTGATTTTGTGACCCGAATGCCAAGAAACCCATCGAGGTAGGCAAGGGCAGAGATTGCAAAGGATAGTAAACAAGAAAACAGACCCGGGGACTCGGTCCAGGGGCGATTCGGTTTTCTTTTCTGTTTTATGTCGGATGGCTCTGGATCATGTTTCAAAGTTTTGAGTATTGTATGCTATGTTTTTGTAATTTTGTGACCCGAATGCCAAGAAACCCATCGAGGTAGGCAAGGGCAGAAATTGCAAGAGGTAGTACACAAGAAAACGAACTCGGGGACTCGGCCCAAGTGCGATTCGGCACAAGTTGTTTCGTTTCTAATATTTATATCGGATGATTGTGAGCTTTGACTCAAAGTTTCTTAGTATTGTATGCCGTATGTCGGTAATCTTGTGACTCGACTGTCAAGAAACCCAAGAGAGGTAGACAAGAGCAGAGGTTGCTAAGTATGGTAAACAAGAAAACGAGCTCGGGGACTCGGTTCAGAATGATTCGGCATAATAAATAAACCATGCTAAAAATGTGCAAAGTAAAAGAACCAAGTACCAGGCATGAAAAGCTAAAGGTTTATATTACATTTGCACCCGGCATTCCGGGGATTTGATGATTTGAGTTTTTTCTAAGTCTAGGCAGCAGGATCCTAGATACTTGGAGCAGAGGTAGCGGCATCGGTCTTGGCCGGTTCCGAGGTTGAGGTCTCGGTGCTATCCTTAGTTGCAGCGGCTGAGGTGATGCCGGTGGCTGTGTCGGGAGGAGTATCGGCTTGGATTTCTTCATCGACGGGTTCTTCGTTTTCTTCTTCGTCCTCGCCGTCGGTCTCCAATTCTTCCGAGTGGGGAACCCGATCACCCGGGACAAAGCTGTGTACTGGAGCATACTGGATGAGCGAGTGAGCCAACTCTTGGCGGCGCTGGATGTGCTCCGGGTCAGAGAGCCACCTGGACCCGTCCCGCACTGTCTTCAGCACGTCGAGGTCAAGCTCCTCGTACCAAGATAGCACATAACTTAATGCCTCATCCGCTCCGACGCGGGCAGCGGATGATCGCCAATCGTCGAGTCTGTCCTCGGAGGCCAACAGGCATGTGGCCAGTTCATCCACAACCAAAGGGGCCTCACACCCGGGCCAGAGGACGTTGTAAGCTCGGATGGCAGCGGTGAGGAGGTTCATCCCGATTGACCTCATCGGCACCAAGCGCGCCTTCAATGCCACCAAGTGAGTGTCCATATCCCACTCGGATGAGATTGGGCCATCCTGGATTTCCTTGAACCGGTGCTCGGCAGCGCTCTTGTCCGCGGCAGCCTTGGTGTGGGGGAAGCGCTCTGAGTAGGGAATGGCTAGCGCCAGAATGAGTTATTTGAGAAGAAAAGTAATAGATTGAGTAAAGGCAGAAGGGAAAGTAGCTTACTGTCCATCTCGGAGTTAATTTTGGAGATATCCACCAGCCACTGCGCAATCTTGGCCTTCAGATCTCGGAGCTCGCTCGCAGCCGAGGTTACCTCGGATTTGGATTCGGCAAGAGATTCCTTTAGCTTCCGAGTCTCCTCTTCTCGGAGTTGCTTCTCTGTGGCAGCGGTTTTCTCCGACTCGGCGGCTTGACCCCGAGTTTTCTCCAGCTCGGCCTTCAGCCGAGATAACTCCTCTTGCTCCTTCTTCAGCTCGGCCTGGAGTGCAAGCTCGCGCTCCTGATGTGCGGCTGTGCCGAGGTAGCTGATGTTAGAATGAGAATTGATGCAAGTACAAGTTGGAAGGCGAAATATGGCTTACACTCGATTTCCGAGATCCGTTTCTCCAGCCCTTCCGCCTTGGACTCCGAAGCAGCTAGTTGCTGCAGCTTGGCCTGCTGCAGCTTGAACTTATCAGAGAGGCTCTTGTGAGCCAACAGCAGCTTGCGGTGCACCTGTGTGCGCTTGGTCATGCAAGCCTGGAAAGAAGGAATGTTAGAATGGTTGATAAAGATTCAGGCCGAGTTACCCTCATTCAACCGAGTCAGCTTTACTCGGTTCAGTTCAGTCACTCGACCCAAATCTCGGGGACTAGGGATGGATGATATCTATATTAAAGAAATTAACCGAGTTATCGTTACTCGGCAGGACTTACCGCAGCTGCTTGGTCGGCTGCGAGAACGGCAGCTTTTACTGCGGCCATCTTTTGGGCCACCAGACTCGGCCCTGCCGGATGTTCTGAAACGATCTGGCCTGCTGGTGCCTTTGAGCTCACTTCGCTCAAATCGGCAGCGTTCCAATCCATATGATAATGCTCGAGGGAGCCCAAGCTTTTTCCGCTAAGTGTTTGCAGTGGCGCAAACCCCCAGCTGGTGGTCTGGATGCTGCCGGATGTCGCTGCTCCGGTGCTTAGTGGCACAATCAGTTGCCGTTCCGGGTTCGCCGACACTGGTGTCGCCGGTGCCTTTTCTGCCGATACCCCAGTGGCTGGAACTGGGGCCTTAGATGGTTGTGGCTGCGGCTGCGGGTGTGCCGGTGGCGGTGTTGGCTTAGCCATGGATGTCGATTTGGATTTTGAGGGCGAGGGCTGCGACTTGTGTTTTGGCGGCTGCGGTGCTGCTGGAGCTGGTTTTTGCTTCTTCTTCTGGTGCTGCTGTGATGGAGGTGGCGGAGCTTGTTGCTGCTGAGGTTGCTGCTGTTGTTGTTGTTGTTGTTGCGGCCGAGTCTGCTGCTGCTCTGGCTACTGCTGTTGACTCGGCTGTGCCGAGTCCTCTTGGACCTCGGGAGCCGAAGAGCTGGCCCCGAGATAAATTACTTCAGGCGCTGCAGTTGCGGCCCCGACCGAGTCTTCAGTTCCGGCTCCGGATCCCGGAGCCGAGATGTCCGCAACCGGACTCATTCTCATTGGACTCGGAACCCGAGTATCGTCGGGCCGAGGTGGCGTCGGTGTCCTTGGTGGGATCCGGTCGGTAGACACAGTAGTGGGGGCCTTCGTCTTCAGAGGAGCCGCGCTGGAAAATCAAGACAGCAATGTATGTTGTCAAAAGGATAAGTACAGAAAGAGCAAGTTCAGTCAAATGCACGAAGTGTATGTCGGCAAGAGGGGATCTTACCCCTTAGTGACAGGGCGCTGGCGCTTCGCCGCCACCTTAACTCGTTGTTTCTTGGGCGCGGGACCAGAGGTCCCGGAGGTTCCGGCATCTGCGGAGGCGGCTGTTCCTGCCGGGCGCTTCCGGGCTGCACCCTTGGGTCCCGTGGCGAGGGGTGCCACCTCGATCACCTCGTCCGAGTCAGCTGAGTTCGGAGACAGCGGATATGAGTATGAAATGGGGAGAGGATCATACACCTCTGAAACCCGACAAGCGTCGCCTTCATCTTCAGACCAATTTCGGATGGAGGAAGCGCGAGTCTTACCCGTGGCAGAAAGTAAGCTGGCGTCGGGAATCGGCACGTTGTCCTCGTCGTCCGGGTCTTCCGAGTCGGCCTCGACCCGGTCTCGACCCCAGTTGGCGGAGGGGTTCTCTCCGTCCTCCGTCCACTGACGATCGAATCTCTGAGAAAAGAAAACAAGAAATGATTAATACCAAGTACAAAGTTGTACCAACATAAGAGTTTATGTCGGTGAAAAAGTTATGTCGGCGGAGGTGCTTACGTGTGGTGGTAGGTTGTTCCGGCTGTGGGGTTCTTTGCCCCATTCCCATGTCTCCGGCATCTTGGTCCGGGCTATGGCTTTGATGCGCCGCCGAATCTGGGCATTATCCAGCTCGACGGTGCTGACTCGGGTCGGGTCCAGCGGGCCACTCATGTGGCAGATCTTGTGGACTCGGCGCTGGAGGGGCAGGACTCGGCGGCTGATGAAAGTTGCAAGTAGGTCATCTGCAGTTAATCCTTCATCTCGGAGCTGCTCGACGACCTGGTGAATGTGGTTGACCACCAGGTTTGTATCCGTTGGGTTGTACCCCCAGTTGAGTTGAGCGGTTGGTGGGCCGATGGCGAAACTCGGCAAGTTGATCATGTCCACCTCGGTGGAGTTCTTCACGTAGAAGAAGGAGCGCTGCCATTTCCGGCATGACTCCAGCCCTTGGATCCGGGGGAAGATGGAGCCGCGCCGAGGTACGACGGTGGCAGCCCCGCACTGAGTCATTTCCTTGGGTGCGCCCGGATGATCAGGGTTCGGAATGACTTGCTTCTGGAAATGGAAGTACTTAGACCACGCCTCGACGGTGGGCCAGAGTCCGAGATAACCCTCCATGAAAGAGGCAAAGGCAGAGAGTGTGGTGAAGGCGTTCGCCGGAAGTTGATGGGGTTGGAGACCGAATTTGTTGAGGAAACTGCGGAAGAAATCGCTGGAAGGAAGACCGAATCCTCGCTCGAAGTGTTCGAGGAAGACGACATACTCTCCCTCTTTGAGATCCGGAGAGGTCTCTGGACCCGGGAGCCGACATGCCACCTCGGCTGGGATCCGCCGGGTCCGGATCAGCCAGTCTATGTCGGCTCTTCCGACATAAGAGCCTTCCCAGCTGGCCCGGGTGGTTTCCTCGGCCACTCCCTCTTCTACCTCGACCACCTCGAGGTTGGGGTTGTTCGACATGTTGGAGAGGAGTTACAAAGATCTGTGAAAGGGGTCATGGCATTAAGATCAAAATCGTTGCAGAAAAAAGAAACAGAAAAGGAAAAATAGAAGAAGAGCAAGAAGCAGAAGGCTCTAGTGCGTGACAAGAAAGGAGAGGGTACAGAACTACGGCGGCTAGTCCACCGGCGGTAAAACCGCATCTGGAACCACAATCTAGACGGTGGCGCCGGATGTGTCGCCGCGGTGAAGAACTAGAGGAAGAACAGGAGGAAGAGCTAGAGCGGACGGCATCGATAGATTCGAAGCGCTAATGCGCAAAAGAGAAGAAGAGAAGAAGATCTTACCGTGGCGTCGCGGCGTACGGCGGCGGCGTTGCGCGTCGGCGACGTTGGCGTCCGGTGGCTCGTCGGCGTGCGCGGTCCGTGTGTGCAAGCGGTGGCGGTGCCGTGCGCGGAGGCGTGCAGTGCTCTGCTGGTGCTCTGCGCGCTGGTGAAGAAGACGAGGGCAAGAGAGAAAATGGTGCGGAGGGGAGGACAGGTGCCCCCTCCCTGCTATTTATGGGCGGCCGGAGGAGATCGTGGTTGCGGGATCTGCTGCGCACGATCTCGTAACCAACGGGGAGTTATGGCCCCACGATCTCCTCCACGATTTCCTCTGCGGCTTAACCGCCGCCCGATCGTCCACACGAGAGGCCACAGAGAGGCAACGGTTATAAGGCCGCACGCTTGATCGGGCAGGACCCGAGGAGACGCGGGCGGTGTGGTCAAGACTGCACTCAAGTGCTGTCGTATGCACAGTTTCCGAAGCGACCGGCGTGACGCAAGTGGCGTGCGTGCCAGTGGCACGTCCATCCGGGCGCAAGTGTCGAGGCGTTGGGCAGAGATGCTCTGCCACGTAGAGGAACCAATGACTCGGAAGAATTGTGGGTTCTTCCAGTGATTCGGAACAGTCCGACACTAAGTCGAATATCACAAAGAAAGGCAAAAGCTGCTTTCCGACATATGAATTTCGCCGGCATATGTTATGTCGGGGATCAACTTAAGAATGCTGGTTTTTCGGGTAAACCTGCCGTGGTCCTCCATCCGAGGCTGCAGGACCGCGCCAGCTTCGGGGACTAATGTCGGGGGGAAGCCCCCGAGTGGGGTCAATATGGTAAAATAAGATTGACTCGGAGTTGACCGAGTCAATGGAAACCGACATACCACACAGGTTTTATCCGGGGTCATCCGGGTAAAGGTTAACCGACATATCCCTATGTCGGATCATGATTATTATATGTCGGAATCCCCTTTGTTGTTCTTATGTGCAGGAAGGGTTAAACCGGGTCAAGAGCATGGGGCATGCCTATGCCGGATGGGGTCATCTCGGACGGTGGTCCAAGCTCCTTGAGACACGGAGCGAAACAAGGGCGGCGGCGTGCTGCAAGTGGACGGCGTGCCAAGTCTCGGCCACGCCTCTGACGCGTGCGGCGCGGCACAGTGGCGCTAGGCCTAGGCTTGGGCGTGCTGTCGGGTGCAGCGGCGACCGTGGCGACCAGCGCTGCCACGGTCTGGGTATGGCGCAGCGGCGCCCGTGCCGACCGGAGACCAAGGAGTATGGCGCCAGTAGCAATGTTTTGCACTGTAACCCTGGGTTTCCCTATATAAGGGGTACCAGGGGCTCCTCTTACAGGGACGATTCTCAGACGCTACGCAGAGACGCTGAGCAAATACCTAGCAGTTCCTGGGAGCTGGAGGAGAGCCAGAGAGCTATTCTCAGACTCGGTAGAGGCTTAGATCTTGCAGCTCTTTGCATACAGCTCAAGGAGCAAGCTTGTAACTAGTTGTAATCCACATATAAATCAAGCAGCAAGCAGGAGTAGGGGTGTTATCTCCTCACGAGAGCCCCGAACCTGGGTAAATCGCGTGAGTGTGTGTGTGAGTGTGTGTGTATTCGTGTCTGTACGCCGTGCGTGCAAGCCCTCCCCGGTACCTCCAGCGTCCAATCGGCCCCACATCAAGCCTATATGGCATCTGCCGTGAAACCACCACGACACCCATGGACAAACATCGTCCACACTTCCAGAAACGATAAGCAATATCATCAACCACTTCTTCAAGCCCAGTAGGTTCTGTATGCGAAACATTGTGCTCTAGCTCGGGCCCATTGGGCTGTAACTCAAGGGCTGCAGACTGGTCCATGGTTGTGGAATTTGAACCCTGAATTATCGCGCTCAGCACTAGGGGTTTATGAACTGAACTGGGACCAGCGGCACTATCCTTTTCAGAAGAGAAATTACTAAAATCAAAGGGCTCAAAGGAACCAAAATAAATCACTAGCGTAGCAGTTGTTTTATGGAGAACCACTGGCTGCCTTTCAACAGCCTTTGGGTCATTATACCCTTTGCAAGCAGTGTACTCCAATGAATCAGCAAAATTCAGACGCCGTCCAGTGCAATTCCTACACTGTAAAATGGACTTAGGTCTAGGTAAATTTAGAGCTTGAAGACCGAGCAGCATTCTTTTCCTTGAAGGGCTGACAAGAGTCCATTCCTCATCTTCTTCCCTCTGCCAGTCACAGAATTCCTTCCTCCAATTGGGCCCCCCCCCCGTCCCCAAAGATGAAAGAAACATTTGAATTTCTTACATTCATACTTGTGCAGGTTGTAAACTTGAAAACCAACAGCCTTACTGGAGACATTGAAAGAGAAAACCCTATCCCTGAGATCAGAGACTTTCAACTCATCACAGGATCCACCAATGACTGCCTCTAGAGCCATTCCCACTGAAACAGAATCAAGCCTGAAGCTGGCACGGGCAAAGGACACAACCAAAATGAAATGCCCAGTATCATACGAAGGATGCACCGTTGTTAGAAATTTCCTTCCAATCTCCTTAGCAAAGCCAATGCCATGGGAGAAATCCAGACTCAAAAATCTACTTTTCCAATCACTTTGCCTCATAATTTGCTCCGGAATCTTCCCATATTTGAATAAAACTGCTGAATCTGACGCTGTTTTTAGCAAAGTCTCCTTTTTGGTTGTTTTTGCAGGAATTTAAATCGGAGAAAAATACCACGTCGTTTTTTATGGAAAAGGACATCGTGCGAAAATGGACACGAGGAAGCGTCCGAGGCCCAAAAGAGTGGGCCCCACGCGGCCAAATTCCTTGGCCGCGTGGGCCCACCTATCTGGAGCCTCGGGCACCTCCTCTCCTTCGGCTTCGGTGTACCCCTTCATATATACGAAAAAGTGGCTGCCCTAGGAGGAGAGGTCGATTCACGAAACAGAGCGCCGCCGCCACCACGATCTTCGTTTTCGGAGTCAGATTGATCCAGGATTTCTCCCCTGGAGGAGGGATCTGGAGGCCGTCTTCGCCGCCATCTTCACCGCCTTCATATCCATCGACCATGAGCTCCCTCACCATCACCATGTGTGAGTAGTCCGATGTAGGCACATGAGGTGGATGGGGATTGGATGAGATTGATCATGTAATGATACCCGTTGTCCGAGATCTTAGGGGTTTATCTTGAGGATATTTTTGTATTGTGTCGATGCACTTATGCTATGTTTAATGCTTGCTACTAGGGCCCGAGTGGCATGATTTCAGTACTGAACTTATTTTGCCCCATCATATAATTGGGTTTGGTATTCATCTGCAAAGTGTATCACCTGCTATTATGTTGAACCTGCGAACCCTAAATGTGACATATAGGGAAAACAAGGGGGAGATGTTTTAGTTTGAGGATTCTATGTGTTCATGAAGTGTTAATGCGTTGTTCCGGGCTATTCGAAAGGGTAGACCTTAATTACCTGTAGTTCCAAGTTGGCCCCGGTGAAATGGGCAGGTAGGACAATAGATGTTGTGCAAATTCTCTTGGTTAGTGCGCACAACTAATTATGGAACACATACCTACATATATCGGAGTTAGAGATAAGTCCCATTGCTATATGAATCTTATTATATGATCAATCTTATTCATGCAACACCCCGCTGTCACCTCATGCCTACGTTTTAAATCTCTGAGTTACACTTTCACTTTTCCGGTGAAAACTGGGAAACCATTATTCACTACTGCTGTTTTATTTGCTTGAATTATCCTGCTGCCATCACTATTACTGCTGCATTTTATTGATATACAGGTGTGGTTGACCAAAAACTTGTAGCGACCCCGAATCCAAGGTTATACATAACTGTTATGTCCTATCAGCCATGATAGCCGAGAGTTACTGGGGTACCAATCCCAGGCAGCATTTCACTGCAGGCGTGCCGGGAACACCGGTCACACAAAACCCCTCGGAAGACTACCACACGCTGATCATAACCAAGGATGCATAACGAAGAATCCTAGGATCAAGCTGAGCTGTCGGACTCGGCCTCAGAGTTATACAGAAATGCTATGTGTCACTGATCATGCTACACAACCGAGGGTTACTGGGGTTACCACTCCCAGGCCGAGTAAACATCGGCAGGCGTGCTCGGAATGGATCATCGGCACCACGACCCCTCGGCTGCGCCATAACACGGGCATAGCCAAAACTGCATAACATTGAGCCCAAGAACCATAACCCCTCAACCGTGCACTTTATATCCATACACGCATCATGCACGGGAAGGGAAGCGGACAACCGGTCAAAGCAGTGACTCTACGACACGAAGTTATATGATACAAGTCTTACTAGAGTAAGATAGCATTACACGCAGAGGTCACATGACCCAACATTACAACAAGCAACGGAAGGCAAATTATGTTGTTCTAACAACAAGTTTAACAAAAGGCCTAAGAGGCCATAAGTAAGCAGACGGCGAAGTCCCATTCACAGATTCCAGGCTGCTACCTGGGAACTCCAAACTACTCGTCGATATCCACGAAGAAACCTCCATCGGTGGTGTCGTCGGGATCTGAAACAAAATTAGCGCAGGCCTGAGTACAAAGTACTCAGTCAAGACTGTAACCCGTTACGGTAAAATGCAAGGCTTAGAGGCTGTTTGAGGACTCATTTGCATAAAGCCAACTTTTCAATAGAGGAAGAGGAATTAGAAAATTCGTCTACTCAGAAGTTTTCAAAAGGAGGTAAGAGATCGTTTTTCTGTACCACCTTTGATCATCTCTGAAACCACCAGAATCTTCATCAACTGCACCTGCTCTACTAGGATCACTCCCTCGACTCTCCCTCGAGGAAGCATCCCGCACACGTTGTTATCAAGTTTTACGAATATGTTCAAGTTGTCATCTATGATCAAACGTCAAGACCCAAGTCGTCCTTAACCGTGGACACGGCTATTCGAATAGATTTATCCCTGCAGGGGTGTACAATTTGGTCCACACGTGCCGACCGACTCCTGGTGCCAAGCTATTAGCACTCTTCCGGGGAATGCCGGCAGATGGGGGTCGACCACGACTCTTAGCTTGCCTAGATGTGCCCATAAGCCAACCCAAATAGGGCCGTTCCGCCATTAACAAGAGATGGCCACCTCCTGACGGTCCCTATTTCTGTGCGTGGGGACCAAGATCAGTTCGTCCTTCACTTGTCCCCAGACACGACCTATCTTTTCCCTCAAAAAGGTCTTCAACTTTCTGCAAATAGAACACGGCAAACTACGTGTCCTACGGGCACACCTAAACAAGTAACAGCCGAGGGGCTTCACCTAGGCCCCGTGTGTCGTACTCTTAGTCTTGGTACATGCGATGAGAACAAGAGGTCCTAGGGCGGCAAGAACAAGACAACCCACCACATCCCACCGTGGCCTCATTGTCCAAGCCTTTTAGTCAAATTAACATGCTCACACCACTTTCCTCGTTAACCTGTCATGCTAAACTCGTTCGCAGCTCTGATTCATCAATCGGACGGATCAGACCATAAAGCTAAGCATGGCTAAGCAACACACATGTATAGGCTCTGGCGAAACACAAGCAACCCTAATCATGCTAGGATAGATAACAGGTAATGGCGACAAGGGAGCATGCAATTGATAGGCTGACCTACTTATTGACCCAAAAAGCACTGGAACCGATATGATGCTTAACAGAGCAAAGTACTTGAAATATGGGTTCAGATAGAAAGAGGGGGTTGTGCTTGCCTTGATCGACAAGGTTCAGCTGTTCGTCGTCGTTGGCGGTATTGAGCTCAGGCTCGGGCTCGTCTCCTATCGCAAAGAAGCAAACATCGGAAAGGAAAACAACAATCAATACATGGCATCGATGCAATGCGCAATATGAGTGCATGTCAAATTTCAGATATTGGAATTGAAAGTTGAACCCTAATCGAGTGCACATTTTAAATGGGGTCCATTTGCTATTTTATCGCATTTATGGAAGAAATCCCCATATTCGACTCACAGTGGCATTTCGGTAGTTCTAAACAACCTCTAATTTTAGTTTCTTAAACATGCATGAATTTAACATGAATAGATAGATCTCACTTTTCTGTAAATTTTGATATTTTTTTCACATTTTTCTGATTTACAGAATAAAAGATATTAATTTTACAATTTTATTCATTTTCTGGAATTTCTGAAATTATTAAATATCTGACAGAGGGGTCCCACATGTCAGGGTTTTATTAATTATCGAAATTATTTTCTATAAAAATAAAAAGCTGACAGGCCGGCCCCACAGTGACGTCAGCATGACGTCACCCGCGGTGGCAGCGGCTCTGCCGGCGACCTGCCGGTCGATTCCGGCGACGCCGGGCAACGCGGTCGGGCGCGTTAGACGCGCGAGGAGGAGAGGAGCACAGAGGTGGTGGCGCTGGGACCATTTGGTCACCGGAGTCGCTCCGGCGACCATGGCCAGCGGCGGCCCGAGGCGGCGCACGTCGAGGACGACGACCGGAGGGGAGAGGGAGAGGGTAGAGGACACGGGGAGGATCCCCTGCTCACCAGGAATCCAACGGAGGGGTCAGTGAGGGCGGAGGAGGCCGAACGGCGACGGAAGAGAGCTCGTGCTCGAACACGGCGGCGGAAGGCGGATGTCGGCGGCGCGATTCGCCGGATTGAGGACGTCCCTGCGCGCACGGCTCGGAGGCGAGGAAGAGGAGGGCGAGGCAGAGCTCGGAGCGTGCTCAGCCCGAGCCGGGGTGGCCGGAGACGGCGGCGAGCGGCGGCGGCGGAGCGGCTAGGGTTCGGCCGCGGTCGAGTTCCAGAGAGAGAGAAAGAAAGAGAGGGGGAGGGATGAGGAGAAGAGAGCGATGGGGACGGCACCGGGCTTCTTATCCTCGAAGGAGAGCAAGCAAGGAGGCAGGGTGGAGGTGGCACGGCGGCGGTGGAACTTGTCCATGGCCAGAAGGAGGAAGAAGAAGAAAATAAAAGAAAGCACATTTTGCAGAAAACCCCCTGGGTTTTGAGAAAATTAGTTAGGGCAGTTAAACAACTTCAAAAATATTGAAAAAAATTTCATGGAGCCTTATAATATTATAAAGAGGCCCACATATTTTTATTTTGAATTTTGGGGAACTTGGAGAAGGTTGAAAATTTGAGGAAAAGTTATTGCATTTATGACTTCCTTTAATTATTTTATAATGCAAAATTTTCTTAGGGCAAAAATAATGCATGCCATGAACAAGGTTAAGTATTTAACACTTTATTGCAAAGTTGGGATGTTACAAGAGTGACGCCTCAATTGCTAAAGTCTTATTGGTATTCTTGTGTTCCCATCGAGTCGAACTATAAATTTGGGTAATACTTCCCAACGAAGATTTTAGCCATCCCCTATACTTGTGGGTATCAAGACGTTTTCTGGCGCCGTTGTCGGGGAACCTAGCTTTATTGGTAAGACAACTTGTTATCATTTATTTGCTGCATTTGCTTGTTCCCAACCATGGGAAAGGAAAAGAACACTCCGAAGGAAGTAAGGCCTTCCACTACTCGAGGAGTGATACGTCTCAAACGTATCTATAATTTTTGAGTGATCCATGCTAGTTTTGTGATATTGTCACATGTTTTTACTGTTATTTATATCATTTTATGCATTTTGTAGGACTAACCTATTGACAAGATGCCCAGTGTCAGTTCCCTATTTTTGCTGTCGTTTTGTTTCAGAAATTTACTTCTGGAAATATTCTCGGAATTGGATGAAAATTTACGGGGATTATTTTCACGCCAAGACGAAGACGGAGTCCGAAGGGCAGCCTCGGAGGCGTCCCACAGGGCGCACGCGGGTACCAGCCGCGGCCTGGGGGGGACCCGTAGGTAGGGCCCGCCCCTGCCCTGTGGGCACCTCCTCGTCCCCCTTCGACTCCTATAAAATCACAATTAACCTAAAAACGTCTGGGCGGCGATTATTTTCCAGAAACTCGACCCCGACGCACCGTCACCGAAAACCCTAGTTCGGGGTCCAATCTGAAGCTGATCCCGACACTCTGCCGGAGGGGAGATCGATCCCGGAGGGCTCTTCATCGACATGCCTTCCTCCGGGATGATTTGTGAGTAGTCTCACCTTGGACCACGGGTCCATGGCAGTAGCTAGTTGGTAGTCTCTCTCTCTTGTGCTTCATGTCTTATGATCTTGTGAGCTGCCTAACATGATCAAGATCGATTATTGTATTGCTATGTGATGTGTTTGCTGGGATCCGATGTATTATGAAGTTATGTTCAGATTGTGCATGATTCTTATATGAGTAATTTATGTTCTTGCATGCTCTCCGATGTGCGTAGTTACTTTGGCCAAGTGATTGTGTGTATCTCTAAGAGAGGGTATTTATGCTAGATAGTGTCGGAGATCTGTCCCAGGAACTGGGTGTGTCTCACTGGGTATCGAGTAAGGGGCTGAACACGGAATCAAACAACCCTCAACGTGCCTCGGCGATGGTGCTCGCTGAGATTGCTGTGGGACGGCACTGCAGAGATGGACACACGGAGTTTACCTAGGTTCAGGGCCCTCTTGGAGAGGTAAAACCCCTACGTCCTGCCTTGGTTGTATTGCACTGCTTGGAGAGGTTACAGTACAAAGAGATCTTGGTGAGCTCGAGGTGGCTAACAATGGCTAACCCTAGATCTCTAGAACAGCGCTAGGGTTTCAGATCCAGAACCAAACTTCGAACCCTTTGCCCGAACGTGCTCCCCCTCCTTTTATAGGTGTCTTGGACCTCTTCCCCCAAATGTCTTGGCGGGAAGGGTAACCACATGGCGACGAAGGAGGAGGCCGGGTGCACGGTAAAGGGAGAGTCCATGGGCGCGGTCCATGGCAGGGAGCGGTGTCACCAAAGCTGGAAAAGGCCACCGTCCAGCCAGGACGGTGGGCTGGCGCCGCTGAGGTGGGAGGTGTCCCACGGTGACGTCACCCTTGGAGCGTAGCTGCAGACGGTTCCCTTATCACCAAAGTGGCGAGTCTCGTTGTCCGCTTTGTTTGGTGCTGCTTTGTTGACTGCTTTATACACGAGAACGGCAACTGCGGCGTCGTCGTCACTACGCGCAGGCGCGCGCGTCACTCTGCCGCGGGCGCAGAGCCCATGTGCGCTCTGTCGCGGAGACAGAGTTGGCTTCGCGGTGAAGGAACACCGCGAGGCTGGAGGCCTCGCCGAGCCCTCTTGGCTTGATCCTTGGAGATGCCCTCTCGAGGAGAGGTCCCTCGCGAGGGGAAAAACCCTCGCGGGGAGGAGAGTTCCCTCGCGAGGAGAAAAAACCCTCGCGAGGCGCGCCAGGCTTGGAGAGCCTGGTCCTTACCTAAATCTTCTGAAGAAAGTCGTGGGCCCTGGCAGGCCGGCCCGTGGTACCCTGGTTTCCACTGTGCCGACAGTAGCCCCCGGGCCCGCGATGGGCACGCCGAAGCCCATGGACCCAGGCGAAGCGTCGGGGGCCCAACGATGCCTGCCGGGGCCGTGACACGTGGGGCGCAGTGGTTGCGCCTGCGGCCACGATCCCCTCGGCTTCAACGGGCGACCTGGTGGGGCCCGCCACGTCCTTGGTAACTTGGCCAATAAAGCCTGCGCGCGATGATGATGCCCGTCACTCCAGCCATTACTCCACTGCACACTTCCCCCAAACGCCTCCTTCTTCCCAGAGCACATCTCCTCCAAGATCCTCTCCTCCTCTGTGACCATGGCGCCGAAGAAAGCAACCGCTGCCCAGAAGGGCAAGGCCACGATGTAGGCCGGCAAGTCTGCGGCAGCGTCGCGGGGTGCTGAACCCGAAGGGGCGCTGCCGAAGTCCCGCATCCACTCGGGGGCGATTGAAAAGGTGCGCCACTTGGCGGCCGCAAGCACCAACGAGCACGGCGCCACCAGCATGGAGCCAGCCGGCAGCAGCAAGCTCTGCGCGGGGTACTACCCCATCTTCCTCCACACTCTCTACGCCGGTCTCGTTCCTCCTTTCTCCGAATTTCTCATGGGGATTTTGGAGACGTATCAGATCCAACTCCTCCATCTTCATCCCAACTCGATCCTCATCCTCTTCATCTTCGCCTACCAATAGGCGTGTAGCTCTTGTTGGAGAAGTTGACGAGGAGCTGAGAGTCGACCTTGATGAGGATGCGCTTGATGCCGAGGGCAATGGCAGCTCTGAGCCCAGCGAGGAGGCCTTCGTATTCAGCAATGTTGTTGGAGACCTTGTCGCTGTCTTTGAAGCACAACTGGACGGTGTAGTAGAGCTTGTCGCCTGTTGGTGAGGTCAGGACAGCACCAGCCCCTGCACTCCGGCCACGAAGGCGCCGTCGAAGTGCATGGTCCAGTAGCTGGGCTCCGTCCATCCTGAGGTTGTAGCTTCCTCCTCTTGAGGCTCTTCTTCACGTGTGTCCGTCCATTCGGCCATGAAATCAGCCAGCGCCCTGCCCTTGATGACCCTTGTGGTGTCAAACTCCAGCTCGAAGGGTTGCAGCTCGATGCCCCAGCTTGCGATGCGATCTATTGCGTTTGGGTTGCGCAGGACTTGCTCCAGGGCGTACGAGGTGACCACCTTGTTGGGGTGAACCTGGAAGTAGTGACGCAGCTTCCTGGAGGCGATGAGGAGCGAGAAAAGGAGCTTTTGCTGCATGGGGTAGCGCTCGCGAGCGTCCCGCAGCACTGTGCTGACGAAGTACACGGGATGCTCGACGAGGGTGGTTGTTGACGTGGCAGCGGTTGGCTCCTCTCGAGGCTCGATGGAGTCCTTGTCAAGGTTTTCTTGAGGCCCCACTTGTAGAGGCTCGGCATGAGGCTGGAGGCCTGACGAGGCTGCTTCCTTGTCGAGAAGTTCTGGGCTTGGCGAGGCGGAGCTCTTCTTGGCGAGGACTGGCTCTTCCCTTTCAGCCACCAAGACCGCGCTTGCCGTCTGAGGAGTGGCTGCAAGATACAGCTTCAGAGGCTCGCGAGGGCGTGGGGCAACCATGATGGGTGGGCTCGCCAGGTATTTCTTCAGGTCCTCGAAGGCCTTTGCCGCTTCAGGGGTCCACTTGAAAGGACCGGACCTCTTCATGATCTTGAAAAACGGCAGCGCCCTCTCGCCGAACTTAGAGATGAACCGGCCAAGGCTGGCCATACATCCCGTTAAGCGCTGCATGTCCTTGAGGCGACGAGGAGGCTGCATCTGTTCTATGGCTTTGATCTTGTCGGGGTTTTCTTCGATGCCATGATGGGACACCAGGAACCTAAGGAGTTTGCCTGAAGGGACCCCGAAGACGCACTTGGCGGGGTTCAGCTTGATGTTCACCTTGCACAGGTTGGCAAAGGTCTCCTCGAGGTCCTTGATGAGCGTGTCCTTCTCGCGGGTCTTGACCACGATGTCGTTGACGTAGGCCTCTGCATTCCTTCCCATTTGAGCCCCCAAGGCGATCCTCATGAGGCGCTGGAAAGTGGCACCGGCATTTTTCAGGCCGAAGGGCATGCAGACGTAGCAAAACACACCACAAGGGGTGAGAAATGCTGTCTTCTCCTCGTCCTGCTTCGCCATCTTGATCTGGTGATAGCCTGAGAAGGCATCCAGAAAACAGAGGAGTGCGCAGCCAGCGGTGGAGTCCACGATCTGGTCGATCCTTGGGAGGGGATAGGGGTCCTTGGGGCAGGCTTTGTTGAGGTCGGTGAAGTCGATGCAGAGGCGGCTTCCTCCGGTGTGCTTGGGGATGACCACACCATTGGTGAGCCAAGTGGGATGGACAACTTCCTTGATGATGCTGGCTTTCTTCAACTTTTCTACTTCTTGGACGATGAAATCTTGCTTCTCTAGCGCCTGGCACCGCGCCTTTTGCTTCACGGGGTGTGCGTTTGGACACACGGCTAGATGGTGCTCGATCACCTCCCTCGGTACTCCGGACATATCTGACGGTGTTCATGCGAACATTGTCGTGGTATTGTCGAATCTAGCCGGGATAGGGGTGCCATCCGGCTAGGTATACACGCCGACGGTAGAGAGAAGACGTGGGGGGAGGAACGTAGCGGGATTCCGGTGACGGGATTACACACAGTTTACCCAGCTTCGGATCACACGACAGTGGCGTGATCCTACGTGCTGCTATAAATCACTATAAGGCAATATGAGCCGATTACAATGACGGTGTGTATAGCCTGAAAGGCTTGGTGTATGAGGCTCTTGAGATTCTTCTGCCCTAAGGCGTCCCGTAGGCCGGCTTATAAAGGCGGCCGGACCTAGGGCTTACAAGGAAAGTCTACCGACATAAGGTAATAGGAGTCCTAGACTAATACGGCTTAGTTTTCTTCGTCTTGTGCTCCAAGTCGGATGGTTACTGGGCCTTCGTCTTGGGTCCTCCTTAGCCGGCTTTGCCTTGTCCTTGTGCTTCAGCATACTGGGCCGCCTGTAAGCCTGCCGGCATTACCACCAGTGGGCCACCCTGGTATACTGGAATATGTACATGTCGATGATACCCCTATTGGGTATATCCCCGACATTAGCCCCCGGAAAGTTTTGAGTTCTCCAGCGGCCGGCTTCTTCGACGGGCTTGAAGTAGTTTCGCCTTTATCGTCTTGTCTTGATTTTAGGCGGATGTAGAACTTGAAGTTTTGCTGAAAAAATTAATCCGACATGTACTGCCGAACTGACATCGTCTTAATTTCCATTTAAGACGGATTGACCAGGATGCCCGGACTGATCGATTTTATATCGTGCCGGCTTGTGTCCAGTGGAACTCGCCGATTGCCATGCTTCTGAAGTAGACCGCGTCCGGTCTTCTTTCAAAATTGAACTGTGCCCGCTGGTGCTAGCTTTATTCCATTGGGAACACAGTCAATTTGCATGTTTCAGAACCGAGTTTATTCCAAAGAATGGATGAAGAAAAAATCTCCGTCCAGGTAGATGTAGCCCCCGAGGCTCATGTCGGCTTATGAAGTAAGACGGCATGAGACTCAGAATATCCAATGGTTGAAGCCCCCGAGCGTCGAATCGAAGTACTCGAAAGCCGGGTCGATGCTCAGCAGAACTTGCGTCATTGTAGATCCAATGGTTGTAGCTCCCGAGGCTTATGCCGGCTTATAAATTATGGCGGCATGAGACTCGACGCAGCCCCCGAGCTATCCATCAAAACTGTAAGTTTCGATGGACTGTAGCCCCCGAGGCTCATGTCGGCATGAGGTTTGATGAGAACATCTCACCGGGCAACAGGGCAATGTCAATCTGTTTAAAACCCAGGAGGCGGCTGAAGACGAGTCGGCTTGCAGGAGACGTCCTTGATGAAGCGACAATAAACCACCTGTAGCATAGACAATAACTGCATTAAGCTGTACTTTTAATGCAAGCTGAACAATTGTAAGGCCTAAGCCGACAGTTTTTTTAACAAAAACATTGGGTTGCAGATTATCTGCGGACCGCCTTTAAGTTTTCTGGCTTATACACTTTAGCCATATTTCGTGTGTTAGCAAACCTCCAGCACGGAACGTCTGCTGGGCAACAGGGATGCAATACCAAGCTGTTTAGACCCAGAACAAACGCCGGCTTTTGGTGCCGAAACACCTATTTAGGCGACCCAGCACATAAGCGGTCAGATGAATACTCTTAGGCGGACAAAACATTAGTTTGTAAGGCGACATGGCCAAAAAAGCATCAGAACATAACCATTAGCACGAAGCAAATTCGGGTTGACATTGATAGCTTAATATATATGATCATCGGGAAATAAGATATGGCATGATCTCGCAGAGCGAACCAGAATTTATTTCATGAGCATATATAATATTAACGAGAGAATTGCTGAAAACTTAGCTTTTTGGTGCTCTTGACGTTGATGACGCGTAGGCCGGGATGCGGCGACGAGTAGGCCGCGACGACAATTAAGCCGAACCGCGACGACGAGTAGGCCGCAACGACAAATTAAGTCGGACCCGATGACGAGTAGGCCACGATGGATCCACCTAAGTCGGACGTGGCGTAGATGACGATGAACTCGTCTAAACCAGGAGAGAAAAAATTGATTATTGTCGGGTTGTCACGTAAGCCGGAACAACGACAACCAATACATTCTGCCACGTCAGCAATTTAGCTGGAACGCGACGACGGGTTCACCAAAAGAGGCCATACCGCGCCGGCAATTAAGCCAAAACGCGACGATAAATGTGCCGAAAAGGCAATATGCCGCGTCGGCGGTTAAGCTGAAACGCAACGATAATTACACCGAAACAGCGTCTTGTCACATCAGCAATTAAGCTGGAACACGAGGATAATTGCGCCGAAAAGACGTCTTGTCGCATCAGCAATTAAGCTGGAACGCGGAAAACATCATGTCGCGTTGGCAATTAAGCCGAAACGCGACGATGGGATACGCCGAAAAAGCGTCATGCCACGTTAGCAATTAAGCTAAAACGTGACGACAAGTACGCCATAGAGGCAGCATGCCGCGTCGGCGGCTAAGCCGGAACACTGCGATGAGTGGTCGAAATAGGCATCTTACTACATCAGCAATTAAGCTGGAACGCCTTATCGGTTCATCGAGACGGCAAACAGAAGCCGGAACTCCGAAATAAATTGTCGGCCGCCATGAGTAGTTGTGCATTGCTAGCAGCGATCCCATACATGTAATTAGGGCTCCGGCCACCAAATCCATGCATTAACTGTCTTGATTGATTATCCTCATGGTCACGTTATGCTCTTCATGATTAATGCATAAAATTTGAAGCACGCAAACTGCCGCTAGCTTTGAACTAGCTGCCCTTGAGACTTGTTCCGCTGGAGTACGTACGGGAGCCGGCTGATCCAATCGGAAACACAGCTAGCTGGTGACAACTATCCGGATCATGTTTTCCCTCTCTGCATAGAAGCAGGCCTGCTCCCGATGCGTTTCCAAAAGGTGGACGGCAGCTCCTGCCATCTGATTGGGGACAATGCTGTTGTCCAATCGCGGGCATCACGATGGGAGCCTTGTGCGTGAGATGCAGCCGAATCAACGCGTAGCCTGGAACGGCCTCGACGTCGCCGCCTCTGTTGATGACGAATCTTGACATGCCAAAAGCATCAGTCCATCCAGATACGACCGACAATGATGATGTTGATCGCACCGAAATGGATGAGCTGATCAGATGCAATCTGGCTGTTGATGTCGATGAAGGATCCCGTCCGGATCGTCGCCTGGACGCCTCTAGATCCACGGTGGGCGTCAACTGTCATGGTATAGTCGAATCTAGCCGGGATAGGGGTGTCATCCGGCTAGGTATACACGCCGACGGTAGAGAGAAGACGTGGGGGGAGGAACGTAGCGGGATTCCGGTGACGGGATTGCACACAGTTTACCCAGCTTCGGATCACACGACGGTGGCGTGATCCTACGTGCTGCTATAAATCACTATAAGGCAATATGAGCCGATTACAATGATGGTGTGTATAGCCTGAAAGGCTTGGTGG